>CM040435.1:38043419-38447407 GCA_022702705.1 Papilionanthe hookeriana x Papilionanthe teres | reverse complement strand
GTATTGCGTCTATTACTAGGCAGGAATTCCATATTTTCAAAGAAGAATGATACCGTGATAGGTTATCAATAAAATCTATATGATCAAGCCTGAATCTCAACACATTAAAAGTCAAAAACATTTGGAATCAAACCCAAGGCTGTCCAAATCGCTGGCTCTATTTTTTCGCAAACGAATGGTCGAACTCAACGTCTCAACCAGACAAATCCAGAGATGTCAAAAGTGAAAGCATCCACAAGTCCAAATAAATCAAATCAAACACATCAAATAAAGTGGGAACCTTTAAGACAATAAGTGGTTGACCAAATTATCTCCACTGATCAAATTGAGCTTTTCGATAAAATGAATCTAGAAAGCAAAAGATCGCTTAATTTTAACATCATTAAGTCAATAAAATACTCAAAATACACATTATAATAAAGAAAATCATTTTAAGTCATCTGATAGTTTCTAGAATTTTGTTGGTATTCACAAACAATTTCACTCTCAAAATCAGAGACTCGCATCATCTTTAGACAACCATGGCCAAACCAATGCCACCATCGGACCATTATTACATACCTCTATCGTCAGACTGGCGTTGCCCGAGCACCACCACAGGATTACTATCATTAACCATCGTCGCCCGACCATCACCATCAAATCATCGCCCAACTATAATTGTCAAGCCACTACCCAGCCACTACCATCAAACAACCGCCTAATTGCCATCGTCAAATTTCTATTAAAATGCCACCTCCTAGCCGCCACCATTTGTTTCTGCCGGACAACTATAGCCCAACAACCACAATTTGATCATTGTCATCGAACTGTCGCTACTATCAAGCAAGCACCATCTTAATCACTAATGTCAACTCGCTGCCATTACAATAGTTTCAACATCTGACTACAATCTGTAGGTCATCATTGCTCAACTATAGTCTTTTGTTCATCATCGTCTGCTTATTATTATTAGTATAAGATAGCATCTAACCACCATTCTTTGACTATCATAGATGGACGTTTGGCGCCTGACCATTATTAGTACAATATAATCTTCTAAACATCATTGGTTGACTACCACCGATCGTTGTCATCGAACTGCTGCCGCTATCAAGCACTCACCATCTTAACCACTACCATCAACTAGCACCCATTACAACACCTTCATCATCTAACTACACTCTGCAAATCATCATTGCTCAACAACAGTCTTCTCACCATCATTGCCTGTAGTTATTAGTATAATATAGCCTTTTAACCATCATTGTTTGACTTACCATTGATGGACCTTTGACGCCTTGTCACACACAACTACTATTGCTTGGCCATCTCTGTTGGAATGCTGGTTAATCCACCGCCACATGCTTCCATCAAACAACTATATTCCAACCACCATGATCTGGTCGCGTCATCAAACTGTTGCCACCATCAATCTATCACCACCTTACCCACTACATCAACTCGATGCAATTACAACACTTTCATCGTTTGTCTGCCGTCTGCAGATCATCGTTGCCCAACACTTTCATCGTTTGAGCCCGTCTGCAAATCATCGTTGCCCAACTACGGTCTCCCGACCATCACCTCCTGAAAATACTAATAATGGTTAACCTGAACATTATTAGAATAATATAGCCTTCTAACCACTATTCTTTAACTATCACTGATCAGCATTATAGTGCCTAACCACACCCAAATACTATTACCTGGCTATCTCTATTTGAATGCCACCACCATCAGTCTGACGCTCCTTGTTGTCGTCAGACAACTATAGCCCAACAAGCATGATCTGACCATTGTCATCGAAATGTTGTCATGTCAGTGATCAATCATCTTAACCGGCTATCGGAAGCCCGAGTAACGTTGCAACGATTTCGTCAATCACGCACACGAGATCCCGCCGAGATGCGTTGTTGCCCCAACTATGGTCTCACTAACCATCTTTGGTTAGTTAGTTATTACTTATGGTTTTCGTGTCGAAAGATTCGGGAGATACGGTGATAATTTAATGTGTCTCGGCGTTGCCTGAAAAAATCGAAACGCGCGCACTGGAAATTAAGTAAAGCGAGCAGGAAACACCACGATTTTTTACGTGAAAAATACCACTGAAAGAAAAAAAATCACGGGGCTGGCCAGCCGTTATAAGATTGAAAGTACGCTAGAGTTCGCAGCTTCGCGGGAGTTCAGCATGAGATAGAATTACGAAAGCGTTGATATTCGCGCATGTATAGTCGTTTCGGGCTTAACGGTCGTAATTGGAGTTCTATTGACGAGAATATAGTCGATTGTCGGCGGCTTAAAGTTTGGAAAGCGTTCTTTTGGAAATTTAATTTAATTTATAATATACGCGTTGATTTTTGAAAATAAAATTTTAAATTTCAAAATATGAGAATTTAGAAAGGACGGATCCGTTCGTTAAGTGGTTTGAATGAACGAGCGAAATATTGCGAGTAGCATGCATCATCACGAAGAATAGACGTCATCTTGACGATATCTCTCGATCGAATAGTAACGAAATTCGTGATATCCAGTTAGAGTACAACGAACGCTTTGTATGTGGACAAACAAGTCACTTATTAATCTGAAAGGAATTAAACGGGGTTTATATTATACTGAAGTATTTAAAAGCTCACTTATAAAGTGATTTTTCATAGTTAATTCCGCATCGGATGACGAAATCGCACGAGAGAAGCTCTCGATTTAGATCTCGGGTTTCTATCTTGCGAAGTCGAAAGGTAGGGTTTTGACGAAAGTTGAGAGTAGGAAATCCGATAGGTGAAAGGGCGAGGAGGAACGGTTATTTACGGAGTCGAAAGGAAGAAGGGTAGGGGATGTCGCGAATCTCGAGGAGGGCGCTCGAGGACGTCTGACGGCCTATCTGAGGTTGGGTTTTAAATTTTGGAAAGAGATTTTATTTTGATTTGATCATAACGAATTAATTATAGGGATTACGTTTGCGCAATGCTGTTATCTGTCTGTGCGAAGGACGGGGAGGGTTTACGTCGTATAAGGCGGCAACATCGGAAGCACTAAGCGGATTAGGGCTTATATTGCGCGGAAGGGGTGTCTAGGCACAAAAAAGAAAGGTGAGGGTTTATGTCGCACGGGGCGGAATGCTCTCGAACACTGAGAACTTTGTTGTTTAAGCTAGGAATGGGTTTTCTTTGAAGGAGATACGAGTTTTCTTGAAGAAGATGGCCGTCTTTGTCCTGCGTCTTCATGCTCGCGTTGTCATGCGAGATCGCGATTTAGGTTTAAGTTTTGAATTAAAGTTGACATTGACAATTATTTTTATTTTCGAGTGAGTGTGTGTATTGTGACGAGAGTAGTAAATAAGAGAAACGATGCTTAAACGATTATCTTAGTAACGAGATTAAACGATGAACATGTCATGCTTAAACGAGGCAGTCGTCTGAAAGTAAGCATGTTGAACAGTCTGTGTCGAAAGTATGAATCGTCTTAGGCGGAGTAAGAGTGCGAAGAATGTAAAACGCGCTAGCGCGGTGTAATACTGAAAAGTAAGCAGTAGCAACGGGAATATATCTTTAAAAGTAAAGCGAAGTACTGATGATAAAGAAAGTAAAGAGCTATGTCGTGAAATGCTAGTATGATCATTTAACTCGATGCATCAATCTTATTTATTACGCATTTATAGTTTTCTTATGGTCTTTTAACTTATTTATTTCATATGAGCGAAGTCGATACTCGAAAGAACGGGAGCAGAGGAGAAGTAGTAAGAGTAGAAAAAAAAAGCGGAGAGACGGGGAAAATTGTCGAGAAAACGAAGAAAAATCGTAAAAAAGAAAGCTAGGAAATCGAGAAACGAAAAAGAACGTCGTAGAAAAGCTCGAGAAAAGTGACAGCAATAATAGCAGTAGGAAAACACGGAAAACATTAGAAGAAACACTACGAGTGACCAGTAAGCGCGGTGGTGTTTCGGATTCAGAGCTATCTTAATATCCGGGCTGAGTCTTGTCTTATCACATTTCTACGGAAGGCGATCTAATCCGACTCGAATAAGCCAGTAGTGGGCCTATGTAAATTTTCGCACGTTTCGTTTTCGGGTTTTCATACGACATGCATATAGGTAAGTAAGTATGTAGTAGTGGAGGTAATTTTGTATTTTTGAATAGTATGTATTTTTTTGTTTTAAAACGTTTCGGTCACGAGTTGAATACCTGTCAGTAGGATAGAAATCTGAGCACTTAGTATGCGGCGGTAGAAACCGAGGACGGTCGAATGGTTCGTGACTCACGCTCTCTCTCTACGAGTGCGAGACGAGCGGCCGTTCTATGGCTCTCGTAATTTTTCTCGTTTTGCGATCTATGATATCACGCTATCACCTTAGCATGGCACTTGATGCGCGTATATAACCGAGGAGGTTATATATGCGCGCTCTACGTATCCTGTATGTGTGTGGGTTAAGCGAGAAACGAGTGATAAGCTAGGGACGAGGGGTCGAGGAAAAGGAGAGAAAAGACAAGTAAATCATGCCGGGCTAAAATAGGCCTCGCATGTCTATGAAAAGGACTAAAGGCATACTCGACACTCTCGGAGAATGTGAGGAGCCAGACACTGAACACACTCACTGTTTTCCGAATAGCGGTAAAATCGCTAAATGAAGATAAAATGAAATGAAATAAAGAAAAGAAGCAGTTCTTGCCGGATCTTGGATCCACAGCTCGCTAAGCTAGGAGAGCTATCACTGAGAATTCAGAATTTTGCCCCTTTACTTTCCTTTCTTTCTTCTTACTCGATTTTCGTTTCATGCCGCATATCGGGCCCATCGAACGAATGCGGAAACAAGGGCCGCGAACATATAAACATCGACTTTATCCGATAATTGCCACGACTCGGCGGCCCACTAAACCAAACGAGGAGCTAAGGAGCCAGAGCGAGGAAGCCGACAAACACTGACAACGCAATAACGAAACCGAAAGACAACGGCAAGCCCAGTCGAAGCGGCAAAGCAGATAGTATGAAGCAATAACCAGGAATAACAAAATGAAGACCACTTTCACACATACGGATTTCTGAAGCAATGCCATGCGAAACTTCAGGAAATTTTCAAATAAGCCGTCGAACATCTGATTTTCCGCAAGTGGGCATGCTAAAGTTTGGAATACTTCCTACGTGTAGCTACTAAATTTCGGATTTCATGGATCGATACAGCTGCGATCCTTTCATGACGAAGCATAATACTTCTCAAATTTTCTCGAATATCCGAGATAGATGCTCTAGGTGCTCGAGCTTTCAGATTTTGTAAAAGAACGCGAAATATTTCGGGTTTTGCAAAAGTATCGTTCAACGTTTTCGGATTTTGCTTGGGAATATTTCAGATTACTGCGAATGAATACGCGAGAGCTCTCGGATTTTTAGATCAGTGCCTGCGTGTTGAAATCTTATAAATGAAGCATCCATCCACTTTTATCTTTTTTTTTTTTGAAATAGAAAGAGATGAACAATAAAGCTACATGTCGCATGTATCTTAGAGCGAATTCATGAGAGCATTTGCAAGATAAACATCGAACCGTCATGTTCATTTCTTCTCTTCCACCTCGGCATTTCGGATTTTTGCAAAATAGAAACTCGAAGTATTACTGAACGCTTGAAGCATAGAAAGCATCACCTTTTGAGCACATATGTATGTAACATGAGTTAAAAGAAATAACGATATTCGTGAAGCATGTATAGAACGCTACTTTTGACGAAAGAACTAAACCACAAAGTGGAGGGGGAAATGTGGAGCAAGGGAACCCCAAAATACCCTCTAACTCATGTCGACAAAAGAAATTAAGCCGTGCGAATTTCATGAGTGAAATATATCGAAGCATAAAGAGGTGAAAATAGAGAAAGTATGGCATCCGACCTTAACTGACCCTTTCCCTTCTCTTCTTTCTTTCTTTCTTTTTTTTTTCTTTTTTACGAAGAGGCAAAATCCCAACATTTTCAAATGGAACAAGTTGAAGCTAAAATAATATTAGAAAAATTAAAGTAAGCCATTTAAAGCCTGCAGCAATGCTTGGGGCTCAACTCCATGTAAAACATAAAGGGAAGTGACGTGCGATTAGGGTCTCGACCTACATTTATTTAATGTCATCCTCAATGGACGAAAGAAACTTTAAAGCAAGCGATAAGGAAATTAAAGAAGCTAGCTAACGCATTTGTCACCGAGGGAGCTTCATAAGTAACGACAACGCTATAGGGAACGGGGAGTTATACCTGGCGGAGTAACACGGGGAGAAGAAGAAAAGTTCGACGACGGCGAACCGATATTCCGGGACTTGAGTAAGCTAACGGCAGGATAGAATCACACCTTTTTCTTGTCGAGCTTTGCCCGAGAGAGAACAAAAACCTCTCCGGTCTTTCAAATCCACCGCACACAAGATGAAGAAAACCAAAAGCAAAGGCGGCACCTCCCGCTCAGACAGAGAATCGGCCTGACCTTAGACCCCTCCTTAAAATGGGGTTTTTATAGGCGAAAAGAGAGGAGAACCCGACCCTTTACTTACACGGAGGTGAGCGAGCCAAAGGAGCCGGGAGAGGCGACAAGGCTGCGCGAGAGAGGGTGGCGACGAAGCGAAGTGGCGGCGAGAGGGGAAGCTTTACCGAGGCGCGTACGAAAAGGGGATCACGAGGTCGAAGCTTCGCGGGAGCTCGGTCGGGACGATCCGCGCACAGGTGCGGGCGCTCGCGGGAGAAAATGGAGCGGGGCTCGGCGCGACGCGGAGAGGAGCGGACGGGGCTCGGGCGGGCGAGCTTCGTGCGTGTGCGTGCGTGAGGGAAAATAGGGATTAGGGTTTTTAAAAGGATTTTAAAAGGATTTTTTTAAAATAAAATAAAACTTATTTTAATAAAATAACGACGAAATTTCTCGTCGCGAGCCGCGCTCGAAGCATAGCGAGTTATATGTCTTTTCTAGTGGTCGACGTCCGGACGCGACGGCGCGATCCGTTTCGCGATCCGAGGTCGTTCGGAGAACCTCGTCCGCGGTCGAGTCGAAAGTGCGTCCAGATCGATCTCGTTGAAGTCGAGCTCTGATGTGCGCTCGTTCAGCGTCCCGGGTCGGTGTCGATCCGTCGCGGAGAATTTGAAGACGTCGGGCGGGGCTCGAGGAATTTGTGCTCGGTGGTGCGGAAAGTGTGCGCGGGAGTTCTGCCAGGTCCGGTGGTCGCATAGGAGCTCGATTTGGAGTCACAGCGCTAATTCGGCCTGCGGGTTTGTGAGCGAGGATCGGGGATTGCGTCCGGGATTCGAAGAGTGTCGAAGTGGTTTCGAAGCGTTCTAAGACGAGGTGGGTCCGATCTTTAGGAATCTAAGATCGTCGGGGAAGCTCCTAAGGCTAGAACCGCCAAATCCTGGGAGGAAAACTAAGCCTCGACAACGAGGTCGACGAATGGACCCACGATAGGTGTGGTGCGCCGGGCGAGCGCCGCGCGCGTATTAGTGTTAATGAACCGAAGATCAACAGACGACACGAATAGCATGTCAAGATAAAATCTTAGGGAAAGAGCGCGAGCGAAAAGGAAAGAGTAATTTTCGGCTAGGGAAAAGAGTGGGAATTCTCGATACAGGAGATTCGGGATTTTAATTTTCAAATTTCGAACATGGATTTAATTCTCGATTTCGGAGTAAGATTTGAGTTCTAGAAAAGTAAAAATTTGGATTGAGATGGACAGGCGCGAGGACTCGCATCCGACTCGAGCCGACGATAAGAAAAATAAGGCTAGAGATCATTCTGATAGGAAAGGATCACAAAGTAATGCGGAATCGAATGCCTGTGCAGCTCGATCCGAAGGGCTTGCTTTGCCATGCGGCCTGACAAAACGGGAGAACGTTACGAATACGATGCGGTGTCGGATCTTGAGATGCAGCCTCTAAAATTGACGGGAGATCGTTGCGGAGCGATGCGGTGTCGGATCTTGGAGATCTCATGCCTCTACAAATTGACGGGAGAACATTGCTGAAACGATGCGGTATCGAATCTTTGGGATCCCTCCAGCCTCTAAATTAAACGGGGAGATCGTCGCGAAGCCGATGCGGTATCGGATCTGCGGGATCGCTCGACGCGCAAATTCATCGAGGAGACCATTCTTTGAAAACGTGCGGTATCGGATCTTTGGGATCCTCAGCCTCCTAAAATTCGAAGGAGGCAGATTACGATACGATGCGGTATTGGATCTTGGGATCACTCAGCCTCACAAGCGGACGGGAGAACGTTGCTGGCGTGATGCGGTATCGGATCTTGGGATCCTTTCCATAAAAACGGGAGAGCATTGCTGAAACGATGCGGTGTTGAATCTTTGGAATCCTCCGCCTCATACAAATTTCGAAGGAGATCGTTCTGCGAAGCGATGCGGTATTGGATGCGGGATCATACTACTCTAAAACATTATAGGGAGAGCATTCTTAGAGACGATGCGGTGTTGGATCTTTGGAATCCTCACTCTCTAATGTTTCGACGGGAGAACGTTGCGGAAACGTGCGGTATCGGATCTTGGGATCCTCAGCTTCAAATATCGAGGCGATCGTTACGATGCGATGCGGTATCGGATCTTTGGGATCCTCGCTCTAAAATTTCGAAGGAGATCATTGTGATACTGATGCGGTATTGGATCTTGGGATCCTCTGCCTCCAAAATTAAACGGAGATCATCCGCGAAACGATGCGGTATCGGATCTTGGGATCCTCGGCCTCTAAAACGAACGGAGGCGATTCGTTCAGCGATGCGGTGTCGGATCTTGGGATCTCGGCCTCCAGCCAGACAGGAGGCAGATTTGCGAAGCGATGCGGTATCGGATGCGGGATCCTCACCTACAAAATAGCGGAGAACGTTGCGGCCGATGCGGTATAGGATCTTGGGATCCTCAGCCTCTAGAGTTGATCGGGAGGCGATTCTGGCTCGATGCGGTATCGGATACGGGATCATCGGCCTCTAAAATTGACGGGAGATCATTCTTGCGAGCGATGCGGTGTCGGATCTTGGAATCCTCCGCACCTCTAGAATTGACGGGAGGAACGTTGCGAAGCGATGCGGTATCGAATCTTGGGATCCTCCAGCCTCTAAAGTTGACGAGGAGAACGTTGCGAAGCGATGCGGTATCGAATCGTTGGGATCCTCAGCCTCTAAAAACGAGCGGGAGAGGGAATATGAGGTGTTTCATATCCAGCACCGAGAAGAGTCGATCGACACGGACGCTTGTTTGGGAAAGGATGTGATTCATGCTCGACATAACCCATCGAAGCTCGTGGTATGTGTCCGATAGAATCGGTGATCGCTTTCTCGAACGACGGAGAGTGAAGGGATAACGAATCACGATCTCGAGGCTTGGAGAAAATCGGATTCGAAATTTGACATTTAAATGCGGGAGAAATGCGTGCAGCTGTGCGGTGCAGAGTTCGTTGAAAAAGTCATGTGAAAGAGATTTTTGAAAAATTTTCGGCAAAGAATTTTTGAACGTTGAAGCTTTATTTTGGGATTTGGACCAGATTTTGGAGCCAAGTGCTTGGCATTATCAGCTGACTTCGAGACGAGACGGCCTTTGAAACATCCATGATACGCAGCATTTCTTGAGATATCGTCAATCTGTGTGAAGTGCGTGTGAGAATAACTCCGCTTTAAAGGTCTTTATCGGAATCACATTCTTCCAGTACATAAAGGTGTGTTATCTCTACGGATGTCATCTGTAGAAAGGACATAACTCTGTCACTTCGTTTGTGATCGATCGTCGTTTGATACGTTGTAGAGATTCACATAAAGGTTGTTGAAGTTGACTCGAGAAGTATTTCAGCGTTTTCGAGTTGAAGTTGGAGTTGTATCTGAGAAATCTTTCTGACATTCTTCGAGTTGAAGTTGAAGTTGTATTCTTCAAATCTTTGAAGGATACGACTTCGATTCGAATTCCGATTAGATTCTTTAATCATCGTCGTCGTTTTTAATTCTTGTCTTTACGGGCATCAACGGAGTTTCGAATTCACAGTCGTGTGATCGAAAATATTTTTCGTTGTCCAAAGATATTTACGGCGATTAATGAAGCGAAGAAAGGTATAGAATCGACATGACTCTTTTCGAAGCGTAATATCGGAGGAAATTTCTTAGGTTGACTTTGAGTTTCGTTAATCGGGGAAGATTAAAGACTATGCATTTTTGATTATATCTTTTCTTATGAAGCCTTGCTCTGGGGAATGATCTTTTTATTTTTTTTTCTCTTCTTTTTTTTTTCATCGAGGATTACTTATGTGCGGTGGAGCGCTGGATTAAAGATTTTGAATGTACGGATTGGTGTGATTTTTGATTGTGTGCTCACTTGACAAACCTCCTCGGGAACGCTTTTTTTTATATATTCTCTCCTTTTGTTTTTACGAAATTACTTGTATCTGGCGGTCACTGTTTACGTAAAGATTTTGAATGTCGAAACTCTCACATTAATGAATTACGAAATGTCGCCTAATATGAATCTCCGGGATATTATAACTCGTTTGAAAGTACGGACCGTCACATGGCGGGAGATTAAAAGGCTCGTGATATCCGGCGATTACTCGTATTTCGAAGCAGCGGCTTGCTTCGTTTTGAGCCGACTTAGGAGCCCGTCCGAATTACGTTAAGAAAACGAAGCTCGGTTATTAGGGCGTTAGCTTGATTCTTTTCTGAAGTCGAAATCTTAGCGAAATATCCCGATTTCGGAGTTTTCCGAATATCGACGATGTACATGACAAACAGCTCGCTTTCTTCATTGCTGATAGGAAAAGCAGTCTGACAATCAGCCGATCATCTTGCAACAAAGATGATGCTGTAGTAACGCAAAAGTGTCCGTCTAAAGTTGTCGGTGCGTAGAAATCGATTAGGCAACACATCGCCGAAATCATATTGATGGAACTTATTTCGAGTTAAAGCGAGTGTTCGTCGGGGATCGTTACGCTCCGTTCCGAAGTTCTCCTCGAGCCGGTCTTTGGAAAACACGGCATTCATACATGGTATGTCCCAACGAGCACATGTAGTATGGACGATATTTCGGATGTCCTTTCACTGTTGATCTCCTGCGGTCTCTTTCTTCACGAGCGACTGAGTTCAGGATTCTTAATCGGGCTAGCGAACATCTTACTCGTCTGCTTAAATCTTTAAAAAGTATCTCTGCTTGATCGATCATTATTCTGTGGAACTTGCCTCTCATCGTCTGACAGTAAGACGTCTGTTGAAATGGTCGTTGTGCGTTCAACGAGGACGTTGGAAGGTCTCTTGAGGTTATTCGGCCGTATTCTATTTATCAGCTTTCTCTTGCTAACCACCATACTTGTTTCGGATTTCCTTTCATATGTCTTGGTCGTCATGAACTTCTCGGCATTCTCGAATGAATCCGTATGCTTGATTTCTTCGTAACGACTGTAGCATTCTTTGAGTAACTTACCGAAAAGACTAAGTAGTTGAGTCCCTAAGCACGAAAATTTATCGGCTATGGATGCTTTTGAGTAGGATCTCAATCGCATGATGTTCGCTTTGGCGAGGTTCGCATAACATGCTTAGGTTCTCCAGTCGTAGGATGTCTCTGCAGTTTAAATCGGTTTACAGCACATAGCCTGTAAAGTGCTTTATAGTGATGTAGTGTTGAACCCGTGACAGCGACAAAAAGATTCTCCATTTACTGCGAAGTCTTCGGCTGAGCAGTTCGATAAGTACGCGTACCGTCGAAGGCGGTCTGACAAAGGCTCCATCGCAGCCATCGAAGCGATGGCGCATCCTACTCCCGCGTTGCGACGAGCTGCTCGAAAAGTGTGCCGACGTCTTGTCGAGGATTTCCGGTCCGTCGAAGGTCTAGTGAAGGTGGTACGAAACCCTTAGGATATGGGACGGCATCGAATTCCTCCGGATAAGGTCGTACGCTTTGAAATTGACGCGTCCACCTTGATTGAAGTGAGAACACTGCGCTTGTTGTTCGGCCATAACTTGATGTCGATTTACGCTCATATGTCGAGTTGAATCTTTCTCGGTGGCTCAATCTCGGCTTGCAGAAGCAACTTCCCTTCGTTCGTCGGTAATGTGGACGATCTCACATGGTTCATCTCACGGGGATGCTGCTTCTTCGTGAGTGTGTGTTGCTCTGCGATGCCGCGCATGGCGGCGAGTCATTCTTGATCTTCTTCTCGAGGAGGTTAATAATTTCATCTTTCTGTTGGGAGGCCGCTGCACGCTATTCGGCTGACGTCCTCACAAAGGAGTGTCGCACTGCGTCATCGCGAAGTGTCAGCTTGCGTCCTCGCGAAAGGAGTGTCGCTTGCGGTAACGTAGCTCGAGTCTCGATGACGTTGATTTGCAGGAATCGTCCTCCTTGTAGCTTGTTAGGTTGCGATCTTCATCTTGAAGTCTTCTTCAGATCTTCGAACGGTCGTGCGATGTCGGCTCCGAAGCTTTTCATGGCGGATTCGATTGACTTTCCTTTGAGAACTTTAAGGTCAGTTGGAGGTCTTCGAGGAACGTTCTTTATTTTCTCGAGCAATGGCGTCGTGTAGGAGCTAATCGAATCACACGAAATCATATTTATAGAACCCTTTTCGAGTTCTTTTAAATACTCGTTCGGGATTCGTTAATTTTACGCTCTGAAGTTCTTCTCGAGCGATCCTTGGCAAGGCGACAGTTTTTACATAGTGTGGCCGAGCAGCCGGTGGTATGGACGATGCGAGGATGATCTTTCTTCTTGCAGCCTCCTCACGAGCTTCTTTAGCTCCGTGTAGTACGGGATTCGGCCTCTTTATCAAATAACGGAACATACGCGACAACGACTCATCTTTGAAGGAGTACACCTTGCTCGATCGTTGATTCATTGTTGGACGCATCTCCCAGTCTATGCTGGTATGGTCTCGGTAGAGCATTTGCTCATCGAGGCAGATTCGCGGTTCTTTGTCGCGAGCTGATTGATCTTCGAATTCCACGATTGCGTTTCCATTCACTGTGCCTTTGTCATTTGCACGGACTGCGAATCGAACTCGATCTTGAACTTAGGAGACGGTAGAACACGAGCCTCGGCCCGACTCTTTCTCGTGTAGAATACCGCTTTCCTTTAGTTAGCGGAGCGGCGGGTACGGAGGTAGTGAATCCAGCACGGTAGGAGCGAAACGATCTCGGGAGTAGTCCCGACGAGCATACGAGTTCTTTTCGATCCATTCCTTCTTTGGCATGGGGAGTTCTTCAACGAGTCTTCGGGTTGAACATTACAATAGGCTTAACGGATTTGCTCATTTCGGGCTTCGTCATTTCAATAGCCACATCCAGAACTTGACTTCGACGTCGTTGAATCCTTGTCCGAACTTAATGATGACGAGCTCGGGCGGCTCATCTGCGATTGACGGCGAACTTCTACTCCGGAGGCGAAAGAAAAGATCGAAGCTTCGGCGAAGACATCGTTCACGGCATTTAAAGAATTTACGGGAGGTCGGTGATGTCCGGTGTCTTGCGGTTTCGACGAAAGTCTTCGAGTTCTGCCTATGCATGCTTGTAAATGGGCAAATCTCTTATTCGTTTGGTGTTTCCACCTTATTTTATCGTTATTGTCTAGTTTCGGGATTTAAACGGAAGGTACAAGAGCAGAGATTTGATTTAATTTGCGAATAGCAAATCGAGCCGAAACACGAAGTGAAAGGAAGTCGAGGACCGATCTGAGCCCGAGTCATGTCGCCTGCGCCTTATCTGCTTATATTGGGAGTCAGGCCACATAAAATCAAAGAAAAACCACAAGGATTCCAGAACCGCATTTGTTTAAAAGTGTTTTAAACGGACGGTTACGAAATCGAAAGATTACTGTCTTGCAAAGAAAGAAATGGCGACAACTGACGGAAGAATAATCGATCACGAGATAGTGAAGAGCGTGGACAGCATTGCGATGTGTGAAGATATAAACGCTTTGATTTGATGGAGAGTAGAGTTTTAAAACGGAGTGGCCGGAAGTTGTCGGCGCTTTAAGGAGGTTTGGAAAGCGTTCTTTTGGAAATTTAATTTAATTTATATATACGCGTTGATTTTTGAAAATAAAGTTTTAAATTTTAAAATATGAAAATTTAGAAAGGACGGATCGCGTTTGTTAAGTAGTTTGAATGAACGAGCGAAATATTGCGAGTAATCATATAATTAATTAGCGCAGAATTGCTTGCCTATAGGGAGTTTTAAAGGCACGAGATAATATAAGCACTTGTTTAGTGCTTTTGTATTAAATAGGGGATGTCATGAATCTCGAAAGGACGCCGAGGACGTCCGGAACTTATCTAAGAGTTGGGTTTTAAATTTTGGAAAGAGATTTTTATTTTGATTTGATCCATGAAATTAATTATAGGGATTACGTTTGCGTAATCTTGTTATCATGCGCAGCTACACGGAAGGACGGGAGGGTTTACGTCGTATAATGCGACGAGCGCCCGGGAGCACAAGCGGATTAGGGCACATATTGCACGAAGGGGTGTCTGAGCCACAAGAGAAGGTGAGGGTTTATGTCGCGCGGGCGAATGCTACGCCGAAGCACAGGAGCTTTGTTGTTTAAGCTAAGGAAGGGGTTTCTTGAAGGAGATACGGAGTTTTCTTGAAGAAGATGGCGCGTCTTGCCCGTCGCTCATCTTGACGCGTCGTAGCGAGATCGCGATTTAGGTTTAAGTTTTGAATTAAAGTTGACGTACGAGTATTTTTATTTTTCGAGTGAGTGTGTGTGAGCTGTGACGGGGTAGTAAAGTAAACGATAACGCAGCATCTTGAAACGAAGTATCTTAGGCTATGCGGGAGATCTTTAAGCAGTTATAAAGCGAAAACGACGGCTGTAGTACTACGGGAGCAACATCTTTGTAAAGATGAAACGTCTTCAAGCGGGTAAGAAGTACGAAAAATGTAAACGTGCGATCGGGTATATGTGCTTGAAAAGGAAAACATCTGGTAGCGGGAGTAAATCTTTAAAAGGTAAAGTAAGTCACGAGTAAAAAAGTAGAAGAGCTGTGTCGTAGAAGTATGCAGTATGTCCATCTTATCACTACGATCTTATTTGCTGTTTCTTTATTATTATTTTATATGTTTTCTTTTTTATTTTGTTTATTTCTGCGAGAAGATTTATTAGCACGGAAAAAGAAGCGAGGAGTAGGAGTAGTAGATTAAGCAATACAAATTTAAACGGAAGTGCTACGATTGTGTAGAAGAAGACAGTACGTAAGCACGATAGTAAAAGCGAAAGAAAGACGGCGGGAAAACGTCGAGAAAACGAAGAAAAATCGTAAAGAAAGCTAGGAAATCGAGAAAACGAAAGAACGTCAAGTGAAAAGCTCGAGAAAAGTAACGAGCGAATAACAATAGTAGGAGAAAACTCCTGGAGCACACTAGAAGAAGCTTCTGAAGTGACCGTAAGCGCGGTGGTGTTTCGGGTTTCGAGCTGTCTTAATGTCGGAGCTGTAGTCTTGTGCTGGGCCATTTCTGCGAAAGACGAGTCTAGTCCAGTGCTCGAATAATGGCCAATGGAGCGCTGTAAATTTTCGCGCATTTCGTTTTGGGTTTTTATGCGAACGTAATATGGTAAGTAGGACTTGTGTAGTAGTGGAGGTAGTTTTGTATTTTTAAGCATGTATATATTTTTGTTTTAAAACGTTTCGATCCAACGGGTTGATTCTCTGTACGGTAGGGGCTCTGGGCCTAAACATCTAGCGTCTCGATCAGAGCAAACACCGAGGACGGTACGAGATGGTTCAAGTGACTGCTGATTCTACTATCTCATGTCTACGGGACAGTGACCCTGGTCCCATGGCTCTCGTAATTTTTCTCGTTCTGTGCGCATCACTGTATCACTTATGACTACAATGGCCTAACGATGGCCATATCTAACTTAGGAGGTTATATATGCACGCCTACGTGTCTCTGTATGTGTGTGTGGGGTTAAGAAAGCAGTAGTGCAGGGACGATGGGTCGAGAAAAGGAGAGAAAAATAATCATCCTTTGGACTCCGACCAGACTCAGCGTGTCTATAGAAAGGACTAAAGGCGCACTCACGCATCTCGGAGAGGTGAGAGTTAAGCCACTGAGCAACATTCACTGTTTTCCTGAATGACGGATAAAATCGTCAAATGAAGATAAAATGAAATAAAATAAAGAAAAACATGCTGTGCACGAGATCTTGAATACTACAGCTCGCTCGACCCAAGGGGCCCATCACTGAGTCACAGATCCTAGCCTGCTACTTTCTTCTTTCTCTCTTACTCGATTTTCGTTTCAATGTACCGCATATCGGGCCTCGAGCAAATGCTTGAAACAAAGGCACGAACATCTCAAACATCAACTTATCCGATTATGCAAACTCGGTGACCTACTAAAACAGCAAACAAAGAGAGCAAACTAGAAGACACGCAAGCAAACCAACAATAGAGCAACCAAAATAAGCAAAGATACAAAAGAATAATGACCGTCAAAGAAATAAAGATAGTATGAAAGTAAGTCGGGAATAACGAACGAAAACCAACTTTCACACATGCGGATTTTCCAAACAATATGCACGAAACTTAGAAATTTTCGAATAAACGTCGAACGTCTCGGATTTTCACAAATTGAGCGCGCTAAAGTTTCGAATCTTTCCTGCATATTACTACTAAATTCGGATTCACATGGATCGATAAATCTGATCCTTTCACGAGCAAGAGAGCATAATGCTTCTCGAATTTTCTCGAATATCCGAATAGATGCCCCAGGTGTTCGAACGCTCGATTTTGTAAAAGAACACCCAAAATATTTCGGGTTTTGCAAAAGTATCATTCGAACGTTTTCGGATTTTGCCGAAATATTTCAGATTTTGCGAGATGAACCACGCATGAACTCTCGGATTTTTGAATCAGTACCTTTTAACGTTCGAATCTTTATAAATGAAGCATCCCATACCCTTTTATCTTTTTTATTTTTGAAATAGAAAGAGATGAACAAATAAGCTCATAGCTAGACATATCCTGCTCAAAGCGAATTCAAGAAGCATTCGTGAATGAACGTCAAACCATCATATTCATTTCTTCTCTTCATAAATTTCGGATTTTTACGAAATAGAAAGCTCGAGTATTACGAACGACGAAGCATAGAAAGCGTCACCTTTGAGCGCATATGTATGTAACATGAGTTAAAAAGAAATAACGATATTCGTGAGGCATGTATAGAGCACTTACTTGACGAAAAGAACTAAACCACGAAAGTGGAGGGGGAAATGTGGAGCCGAGGGAACTCCAAAATACCCTCTAACTCATGTCGACAAAAGAAATTAAGCCGTGCCAAATTTCGTAGTGAAATATATCAACGCATAAAGAGGTGAAAATAGAGAAAGTATGGCATCCGACGCTCGACACGACATTTTCCCTTCTCTTCTTTCTTTCTTTCTTTCTTTTTTTTTTTTTTTTACAAAGAGCAGAAATCCCAACATTTTCGAATGGAACGAGTTGAAGCTAAAATAATATTAGAAAAATTAAAGTAAGCCGATTTAAAGCCCCTGCAGCTTAATGCTTAGGAGCTCCATCCTCCATGTAAAACATAAAGGGAAGTGACGTGCGATTAGGGTCTCAGCCTCTACGTTTATTTAATGTCATCCTCATAGGCCGAAAGAAACTTTAAAGCAAGCAATAAGGAAATTAAAGAAGCTAGCTAACGCATTTGTCACCGAGGGAAGCTTCATCAAGTAATCGAACAAGCCAAACCATAGGGAACGGGGAGTTATACCTCGGCGGGCGAGTAACACGGGGAGAAGAAAAGAAAAGTTCGAGCAAGCCCGTAGGAACCGATATTCGAGGACTTGAGTAAGCTAACGGGGAGGAATAGAATGCAACACCTTTTTTTCTTGTCGAGCTTTGCCCAGGAGAGAACAAAACCTCTCCGATTTTTCAAATCCACCCACACACTGAGATGAAGAAAACCAAAAACAAAGGGGCAGCACCTCCCCACTCAACGAAGAGAATCGACCAACCTTAGACCCCTCCTTAAAATGGGGTTTTTATAGGCGAGAGAGAGGAGAACCCAACCCTTTACTTACACCGGAGGTGAGCCGGAACCAAAGGAGCCGGAGAGGCGACGAAGCGCGCGAGAGAGTGGCGACGAGAAGCGGGAAGTGGCGGCGAGGAGGGGAAGCTTTACTCGGAGGCGCGTACAAAAAAGGGGATCACGAGGTCGAAGCTTCACGAGCTCGGCTGGGACGATCCGCGCCTGGGTGCGGCTGCTCGCGGGAGAAAATGGAGCGGGGCTCGAGCTGCGACCGAGAGAGGGACGCTCGGGCGAGGGCTTCACGTGTGCGTGCGTGAGGGAAAATAGGGATTAGGGTTTTTAAAAGGATTTTAAAAGGATTTTTTTTAAAATAAAATAAAACTTATTTTAATAAAATAACGACCAAATTTCTCGTCGCAAGCCAGCGCTCGAAACGTAGCGAGTTATATGTGGCACTGCGCGGCGAATTCGACGTCGGACGCGCGGCGCTGATCCGTTTCGCGATCCGGGGTCGTTCGGAGAACCTCGTCGCCGGTCGAGTCGAAAGTGCGTCCCGATACGATCTCGTTGAAATTCGACTTTGATGTCGCTCGTTCGCGATTCGGGTTCGATTCGATCGGTCGCGGAGAATTTGAAGACGTCGGCGGGGCTCGAGGAATTTGTCTTCGGTGGTGCGAAAGTGTGCACGAGAGCTACCCTGCAGGTCCGGTGGTCCTATAGGAACTCGATTTGGAGTCCGCAGCTAATTCGGCCTGCAGGAGTTTGTGAGCGAGATCGGGAATCCGTCCCGGGATTCAAAAGAGTGTCGAAGTGGTTTCGAGCGTTCCAAGACGAGGTGGGTCCGAGTGCTTAGGAATCTAAGATCGTCGGGGAAGCTCCTAAGGCTAGAACCCTAAATCCTAGGAGGAAAACTAAACCTCGACAAAAACGAGGTCAACATCAGTCATCCAGATTAAATCACAAATGTACAATAGTCGTCCAGATTTAATAGTAATAGTGGGCTGCAAATATCATAATTGATTGTCATAAAGTAATAGTTACCACAAAGACTAGAAACGATGGTTGGGATAGCATTAGTTGACCACAAAGGTCATAGTTGGAAGCTATAGTAGCATTTGATCACAGACGTTATAATTGAAAGTTATAGTAGCAACTAGCTGCATAGGTCTTAGTTGGTCACATAGGTCGTAATTAGAGGTTGTAGTAGCAATTAATTGGATAGGTCGTTATATAGGTCATAATTGGAAGTTGTAGTAGTTGGCAGCCACAAAAGTCGTAGTTGGTCACATTGACTTGGTTGGTAGCTGCAGTAGGGTCAGTTGGCCAGAGAGGCTTCCATAATTGGTAGTTGTAAGTGCGTTTGTCATAGTGAAAGGCTGCAATAACAGCAATTGATCACTTATGTAACGAGAGCAGTTAGCCACGTAGAACATAGTGGGTCGCTGCAAGAGTGTTAGTTGGCTAGAGATGATATCATGGTCGATAGTTGTAAGAGCGTCGGTTGGCCACAGAGGTGGTAGTGAAAGTTTGTAATGATAGCAGCTGATCACATATGCCATAATCAAATAATCAAAGATAGCAATTGATCGCATAGGCAATGACGGATGAAAGCCACCTTGGCCGTTAGGGGAAACTACAATAGTAATTAATCACATACGCAGTAGTGGGTTACTGGAAGAGCATTAGTTGGTCATAGAGATTGTAGTGTAAGGCTCTAATGATAGTAGTTAGCCAAGTAGGTCGTAGTGGTAAGTTGCGGTTGTCATACGGCGCGTAGATGTAGTAGAAGTCAACGACTGAGCATCTATTGGCCTTAGAAACAGTAGTAGAAGATTGTAATGACAATAGTTAGTCATATTGTCTACAATTAAAAAGTATAGTAGCAACTGATCACATATGTCATAGTGGGTCCTTCCGGAGCGTTCGTCGCGGAGAGCATAGTGAAAGGTTACAACGACGGATGACTGCGCGTAGGCCGAAGTAGTACGAAAGCTACGGTAGTGATGAGCCACTTGCGACCACATAGGCCATAATGGGTTGTTGTAAGAGCATAAGTTAGTCATAGAGACTCCAGTGAAAGACTGCAATAACCACGGTTGGCCACGCAATTCCTAGTGGGAGGCTAAAATAGTAACTGACGACTTAGGTCGTAGTTAGTGCGATACCGGTTGGTGCCTGCATCCCTAAATTCTAGTTTTATTATTTTATGCCAAAAATGAGACATTTGTCGATATACGACATAAATAAAATTCATGAGTCTAAAGAGAGTCAAGTCATTCTGAATATGATTGTTGTAAGCAATTGTTGCCGTGAGTTATCACCAAATTCTTATATACTTTGTTACAACGTATTCGAGACACTTCATTATACCATATTAGGGATATTTTGTAAGTAAATAGAGTTCTTCCATGATAGGAAGCAACTGATAGTCGATGGTGGTCCACGACAGCTAACAGACAGTGGTCGATGGTGATCAATGGGGTTATGGAGGTCAAAAGATATCATCGAGTCTTCAGTCCAAAATAATATTGAAATTCAGTTTTTTCTCCTCTCCCCCCACCCACCTCAAGAGAAGATAGGGGTCCTATTTTAGCTTCTGAGGAGGGCCATTTTGGCCATTTGGCGAATCAGTCCCGTAACCACGTGATCGTATGGCCCATATTGATCCACATGGATCAAATGGGGTTCTTTAATGATTTGAACAACTTAATGACCTAAGAATCAAGGGAACATAGGCTCATTGAATTTCTCTCATCGAGATGCTTGATTTGAATATAAATATGTCAAATTTAAAATTCATTTGATCATCCAAATAATGATCTGAAGCTTACAAATGTGATGTGATGGATTGATGCGGGCTTGATCAAACTTGGCTTGGACCAATTTTAGTATCATTAGATTCATCTTATCGAGAAGATCGGTTTGACTATAAACTTGTTAAAATCGGATCTCTGGAAGATCTCAAATTTGGATTTGAAATGTTCTTTGCTCAAAAAATATCTCGAGATTCGTACAAAATAATAAAAATTTGTTAACGACGCATCAAGTATGATATAGCCTTCTAAGCACCATTCTTTGACTACCATCGATGAACCTCCGGCGCCTAACCAAACCCAACTATGATCATTTTATCACCATCACTAGACTACAATATCCCAACCACTATTGCATGAATACAGCCTCCCGACTATTGTCAGGTGAGTATGGCCTCGTGGTTACCATGTCTTGACTACTTAGGATGGTGGATATGGCAAGTTTGAAGTATCCTAAAGCTCTACCCTACTTACGTTATTAGAATGTTTTCGCTTAGCTGCCATTGTCGTAATGTCATTTCCCTATTGCCACCGTCAAACAGCTGCTACTCAATTTCCACAACCATTGTCAAACCACTGTTGTAGGACAAACTTCTCCCATCATCATCATCAAACCACCACCACTAAACTGTCATCATCCAACCACCACTTTCAAATTGACATCACCCAAACACTACCTGATTGTCACCATTTGATTCTCTATCAAAGTACAGCCACATGATCCCAAACTTCTTTCATGGATAACAGTCAAATAATTGTTATTGTCAAACCTCCCTTGCTCTACTACCATGTTAGACCGCAACTACCTAACCGCCATTATCGGACCACAACCAAACCTTCATAGTCGAATTACCATCAAACTATTGCCCTCAAATGCCACCATCAAATAACATCACGCAACCATTTCCATCAGATCTCCATCATCACATCAACACCGCCATCATGTCATCGTCGCCTAACCGCCATCATAAAACTGCCACCACCATCGACGAGCCAATATCACAAGGCTGCCATCACCTAACCACAATTGTCTAGCCATAATTTGTCCAACTACAATCTCCTAACCACCACTAGTGGACTCACACTGCATGGCTAACATCACCTAAATACGGTCTCCCGACCAGAATCTTCACTATAATCATATTTAGCTAACGACTATAATCTCCCAACCATAGTCATTAGTTGAATATGATTTTTTGATCACTCTCGTAAGACAGCCAACAATGGACCTACATCACCTACTTGATCATCATCACTCAATTATAGTCCCTGACAACCATTAACCAACTAAAGTCTCCCAGCCATCATTGCTCACCTACGGCATATAAACAAACACTACCAACAAAGGTCAATCAGCCATTGTTGTCCAACAACAATTATTCGACTATTGTCACCCAACTGCAATTGTCCGATTGCGATCTGACCATTGTCTGCCAAAAACAGATCTTCTAACCACTACAGCTTAACTACAACACGACTATCATCATCCAATTACACAAACACTGATCAAACACTCGGATGACATGCATCACCTATAGAGCTGATGCAAATCATCTACGTACACCACAGCTTAAAAGCCCGATGCACCGTGCTAACAACGACAACGACACCCACAACTCCGTCGTCTGCCGTCGACAACTCCATCGAAGCATGTCATCAACAATAAAAGCAATGAAAGTTTGAAAACATCAACTCGAACTCCCAACACCAAATCAATTTATGCCAAACTTTTTGGTCACTGGAATTCTCTCTTAAAAGAACAATTGAACATACCATAAATAATATCTCAAAGAAAATTCTAATGCTCAAAATTACAACTTCTTCCATCATGCAATGCATTCTATAGAACTCAAGTTCATTATATTATTCTTCAATGCATTCCTTAATTACGAGAAGGAACATTATTTATAACTTGTGATATACACTAACGAAATCATTTCATTTGGTCCATGCATCGTAGTTTTTCAATTTTCATATTTTCCACAAAAACTTGTCTCGTATGAAATTTCTCTTTCATCTATGAATAAGTCAGATCTTCGCACAAAGCTAAATCATTAATCTCTCATATGCCGCCATAAATATTCTAGCACAGAACCCAATCTCAATTTTTCATGATCAGCTTGAGTCTTATCTGCATTCACACATTCCCACATGACATTTATTCTGAGAAGTGATGAAGAGCAAAGGAGAAAGACAGAGAAGGATGCTCTAGTTGTAAGGACAAATGCAGGACCAAGCCCGGTGGAGCAATTGAGAACCCGGGGATCTGTCAATTACGTTATGAGAAAAGCTACCTACATGAAAATTTTACCATTAGACCTCCCTCTAAACCTAAAGTTCTCTCTTTCTCTCTCTCTCTATCTCCAACACACACACAAACACAGAAGCACAGAGATGTGAAATCCTAAATCTGTCACAAGATAAGCCCATTGCAACACAAACCAGTCCATCGGAAACTGTAAGCTATAGACCAAAGTTAAAGAAGGCGTGCTTTGGCACATCACCTTGAAAACATAACACACGGAATGCCAAATTGACACATAGCTTTCGCTCTTAATAAGCAGTAATATTTGCTCGATACCAATCTTACTCAATATCAACCAGCAGTATGACATATCCATGACACAATTGAAGTTCTTATAAACTTTTTATAGACCAGTTATCTAGATCCTATATGTATTGGTCAAAAAATATTAAATCAAAATGCAGCGGTGCACAGGTTTGATATTGAACTTTAAAAAGAGTACAAATTCAGAAATAGGCCACACAGCCACACAGCCAGTAACTGGATTATTGCATGTCAACTTGGAATTCATACAGGTTGTAAGTTTTCAGAGTCCTTCAGCTATGTTTATGGAGCCATTGATAGCCTCATAAACTATACAGCGGATGTCCGACCTTGAAAGCACATATAAGACAATTGACTTGGGAGTGAATAAGAGAGTCGGTCAATTACTTGCATTCTAGTAGCACTGTAAGAACAGATTTTCATGCCATCATAAAAAAATTGTCAAGTTTGCTAAAAATTCCAAATTTACAGTACATATACATGCCAAACATTTTGCAAAGTAATAAAATTAATTATATCAAGACTTTAATAAAACTGATACCAACCAAGATAAGTTTTCACATAAATTAGGGTAAAACAAAATATTTTATTTTATCAAAACAAAATAATACAACCAAAATACATAAAAGATAAGCACCTACAATTCAAGAGGCAGGCGATATCTTCGAAACCCTAAACCTAGAACCTACAATTCAAAAGGCAGGCGATATCTTCGAAACCCTAACCCTATAACCTACAATTCGAGAGATAGGCGATCTCTCCCATACCTTAACCCTACGTTCAAGATCACAATCTCATAGCATAACCCTAACCCTAAACATATTAGCCATATTTATACCCACAATAATAAAATAATAAATTACCAAATTGCTCTTTTAGCCTTGGGCCTAAAATAAGTCTTCAAATTATTTGGTGGGCTAGGCATTGGTGTAACATTAATGAGAAATTCGTTGTGATCCTCATATGAGTTCAAAATGTAGCCTTGTGCACATCTTTCAACAACATTCGAACCTATTGGTATCCTGACTTCAAGTCAAACATGGAGAATATCACAGCCCCACACAACTCATCTAGTAGCTCAACGGTCACCGGGATAAGAATCTTGTCAAGTATTGTCTTCTCATTCAATGCCCGATAATTCAAACAGAAGCATCAACTCTTATCCTTCTTCACTGACAAGACTAGGCTAGAGAAGGAGCTCATACTTGGTTGTATTATCCATATCTCAATCTCGTACTTTTGTACCTGGGAATGGTGGTATGGGCGCACACTGATGGAAGAAGCACCCAGTCTCAGGATTATTGCATGCTTGAGTCTACTCCCAATTTCTTTGCTCAATCCCATGGCTCCAAATCCGCTTAAGGCAGCGATGCTGACGTGATGTTGAACAAATCCTTCATATTGCTATCACTCGAGTCTGCTCTTGATTCATGCGTTTGATCCCGCTGCACCAGATCCAGTTAAAGTAGTGACGCTGCCCTAATGCCATGTGAATCCTTCTTATTGTTGCAGCTCATGTTAGCTCCAGACACTGTCATTCATTTTGATGTAGGCGTAGGCGAGTATGAAACTCCATGATCTTCTATTTCAGATCAGATATAGCTCGTCTCTTCGTTCAATTTCTTCTCCAAAGCATTTATTTATTGGTTGTCATTACTCCCAAAAAAATTTTCAATCAATATAGCTGAGCTCTGTAACCCGAAATCTCATTCGTTGGTTTCCAGGCTAGTCTACTTGCAACTATATCATTTGATCACCAAAGAGATGTGGCTACATCATTGCTATGCATCGTTTGGTCCTTATTGTACACAGTGATATCGTCCGCTTCCAACTAGCAATCGTGATTGTTCTCAACTAAGGCATGTCGATCGTGGTTTCCTTGTACTTATCGATCTTCAGTCTCGAAGGCGGCTCCTATGACACAATCCCGTTGATCTTCCCATATTGCCAAATTGTTGTGAGTTAGGTCACAAATGCGGTGTGATCCGGTGGTTGCTCTCCAAAAATCGAGCTATTATACCAATTTGATATGAACCAAGACGAGTTTCCACAAAAATTGGGGTAAAATAAAATCATTTAATTCATCAAAACAAAAAAACATAACCTGAAACATTAAGGATAAGCACATACAATTCGAGAGGTATGAGATCCCTCCCAAACTCGAACCTTAAGGTTCAAGACCACAATCTCATAGCATAACCAAAATCATAAACATAATAGCCCTATAATAATAAATAATAAATGACTAAATTGTCATTTTTACCTTGCACCTAAAATGAGTCTTCAAATTATTTGGCGGGCTCGGTGTCGATATAACAAAATCTTAATTAATAAAAAATCAATGAAAAGTTGTATCTAACTTGGGAACTTGCTCTGCAAATTTTGAGCTATCATAATAAAATAAACTTTGAATTATACATTAGATTTCATTTAAGAAAAATATCAGAAAAATATAAATTTTACAGATTATATTTCATATTGCTTTAACGATCTCATTTCTTAACTTTATTCATGAAGCGCCAATTAAACATATTTTTTTCAAATAAACAAAAAAAAACAAAAAACGGTATAGTGTCTACAATACAATCCATAGTGAAGTTTAAGGGAATTCTTATGCCTTGCACATTAGAAAAATCATTAAACAAGTTTTAGTTTTAATGACTAGGTCTGGGTTAAGAAAGACTATGCAGACTACCTCTGTGCTACTTTCTCCAGCAAAAAATCTGACTGGGAAAGACCGATGGGGATTTAAAACTTCCTAATCTCTTAAAGGATTCTATGTTTTTAAGTTGTACTAGAGAATGTCATTCATTCCTTATTTCGTCCTTTATTTTTTGGGGCATTTACATAGACACCACTCAATTCCTTCATATTCACATATTTAAAACCTAAATATTAGCTTTTATATTTATACCACCCAAATTTTATACATCACATAAAAAGTACCATCATTTTAACTTAAAGTTAAATACACTTTTTCATGCATAGTTAAGGCATGTATGTAAATCCTCCTTGTTCTTTTTTTTTGCATAAATAGAACCATCAAAGAAGACCGCACATTAGTTTAGTTCATGTTGAATGGGACAAAGTCGCCAAAACACGAAAGCTTTCTGTGCCAAGTTTAACTAAGCATAAAATTCTAGAGTCAAAATGATCATCTTCGCACTAGAATATGAAACATACACTTCATATCCCTTTTAGCGTTCCGAGCTTTGAAAGAAATATCCATGTAATAAAATTTATAGCCCTTGGTGGCTTTAACTAGAGCAACGATTCTATATGTTATGATAAATTTATCCATTCATAAAGCATTGACAAGAGTTGCAGTGGAGTGGGTTTTATCCCAACTTGTGAACATTATTTGTTAGATAACAATGTGGACCTTGCACAAACGATGCATATTCAAATATCTGCACTATCAACTTTTAATGGTAGCATAGAGAACTACTATGGTGGTGATGGGTGATAGGTGATGGAGGATTGGTGTTCAACTATGAAGAGAGAGTGATCCCATTAACCATGAGGAGGGCAATGGTCTTGTGACGCCTTGTGTATCCATAGTATATTTGATTAATTTCTATTGTCTCTATTTGTTTTCACATGCATAATTCATTCCCCTCTTCATTTACTTCGGGCTTTGCTTGGGATTAATTTTGTTTTAGTTTTTAATTTTATTTTTAAGAATTTATTTTTTTAGTGCGTTTTTTACATTTTTTATTTTTTATTCAAAAAACAAATTAACATGTTTTTAAAATCATTTAAAAACTACTTTGAGTGTTTTATTAAAAACAATCATACAATAATCAAACAATCAAACATATCTTATTTCAAGTCAAAACATAAACAAAATAAAATAAAAACGGAAACTAGAAAATAAATAAAAAAACAAAACAGCCCCTTCATTATTGAGCAAAACAAAAACTAAAAATAAAAAACATTCCGGTAAAAGGTCCCGATCTAATTCACTACAGATTGAGCCCGTAACACATCTGAAGTTGGAGACATAAACACTCTTTACATGATAAGGCTACCTATTATCGTTAAAAAAGCACCTAAATTTTACTTTATGCCAAAGTTAACCTTATTTACTACCCCTACGTTTAGTTCTTTAAATTTTCTAGAAGCATCATTCCAGCATCTAGAACCACTGGAAGAGCCGTTAAAGTATTTCATGTATGATTAATCAAACAAGAAAGATGGGAAGGATCCGATGAAACATATTTTAGCATCCCGAGAAGATAAGAAAACATTGATGCATACCACTTGACCAAAGAATGGAGAAGGAACAAAAATGACAGAATGGTGTAAATCTTGCAAGCAAAAATATCATATATGGAATATTTCAGGTTTTAGCTCCAAAACTGAATAAATGTTGATTAAAAAAAGGACATTATTTTCCTGTTAAATCTCAAGAATCTTAAAACATGAGAAATATCAAATGCGGCTTTGTTGGTTAAAAAAGAAAATAAGAATTAAGAAATACATTCCTTAAGCTTTCCAGCAACAGCGCAAATTCTAAAATGAAATTCGTACCTTAAGCTTTCCATCAACAGTGGAAATTCTAAAAGGATGCCACTCTGGAATTTTCAATTCAGCTTGCCACTTTGAGCAAAATTCTGCAGCTTTTACATCTGCCTCTTCTCTACGATATTTATTTATACAAGCAGCATGAAATATCCTTTCATTAAGTTCACCCATCCTTTTGATCCCAATCATTGTGCGATTGTTGAGTAACTCTGAAACACCCTAAAATGGTGAATTAATCTTAGTACAGCAGCACTTATCCTATGGAAGAAAAACGAAGACCGAAGCATACTATCACACAGCTGTTATTTTGGCAAAACATTCAAGTAAAGTATCAAAGTAGTCCGACTATTTACATTAGGCCATTTTAGAGCCGTGATTTGTAAAAATGCTAAACTAATCCCCAGGCTCTTTAAAATCAGCCAAAATAGCCCTAATTGGGGACTACTTAAATCCATATTAAAAAAATATATGAGACTAAATTGACACACTATTATAAACTATGGGACTAAAATGACCAATTATAAAGAGTTAGGAGACTATTTTGACACTTTTCTCTGTAACTTGTCATAGAGTAAACTCACCGCTATCAACTCTTTTCTAGCTTCTTGCAGTTCATCATTGCTCTTTCTTTCTTTAACAACCAAAGCTTGATTTAGCGCATCAAGATCTTCCAATTCTTCATTTTTCAGTCTGAGTTCTTCACTGAGCTTGTCTATTTTTTTATAAACTTCTTCCCCTACCAGTAAATTCATTACTTCTAGACTGCCTTTGTGCAGCTGTATTTCTAGCTCAAGTTTTTGCTTCTCATGTAGTTGCTTTTCTAAATTAAGTATCTTCTTAATGGTAGCCTCCTTCTCTTTCTGCGTGTTTTATCTTATTGGTGAGCTAGCAGTGGTACTAGATTTTGCATAATATTTTAAGGGAATATTTGCGTATGTAGCACACAATTCTCATGTATTTACATATCTCACACCTAAACTTCTATATTTACATGCATAGCACTTTGATGCTTAAACCTATGTAGGAAAAGATGTACCGCACTTTTAAAAGTGATAATAATGCTATCTTTTATGTGATGTTAAATATTTGAGTGTTATGTGTGTAAATATGATAGTTTAGGTGTGTAGTTAGAACCTTCTGCTGGGTGTTGTAATATTTTTTTGTGATGAAATAAAATTCCTTACGGGTTGTTAATATATATATATATGATAGCTTAGGTGTGAGATATGTAAATACATAAGAATTGTGTACTAGGTATGTAAATGCCTGAAGAAGAATGTTTGAAGTAGAGTAACAGACTGAACTGACCTTCTGTTCTTCAACGAGCTTGAGAAAATCTTCGTTGGCCTTCTTCTGATCCAAGGAAGCCAACTCGAGTAAACTATTTTTCATAGTATTCTGCAAGGTCAAGAAAAGTGAACATCATTTCCACGTTGCTACATAGAAAAAGAAAGGTGGTGAATATATGTTGGGTGGCACTGCTTGTCATGCATAATTAGGCTTAAATTATGGGCTCATCCGACAATTTAGTCAAATGCATTTAGTTTGCTAGCAATTAATCAATTAAAGCATAACATTTTATTGCAAGTCAGTAGCCCCTCTGGAACATAAATTGAGAAAGTGATGTGACACGGTTTTCCCGCGATAAATCACAGGAGTTTAGCGCCTATGTTTTTGCTTCCGTTTTATTTTTCTTTCCTTTACATTCAACTAATTTCCTTCATTTGCTTCTTTCCTTTCTAGTGCTTTTCTATTTTCCAATTTTCTAATTAAACTATTTCCTATTATAGTTCAAAGTGAACGTAATATAGATGGGGATGTTATTAGTAGAATTCAATTCGGATGATTGAAGTGGAGGAATGTATCGGGCATATGTCGGTCACCCTGGCATTCTGACTTCAGCTTCGATCCGTCGCGGAGTATTTGAAGGAGTCGAGACCGCAAATCGAGGAATTTATGAGTGCAGTGGTGCAAAAACGTGCACGAGGCTGCCCTAAGGTCCGGTGGTCCTATGGGGACTCCTTTCGAGCTCCTCACGCTAATTCCAACCTTCTACATGCTAGAGGTACAGAATTACGTGCGGGACTCCAAAAAGAATAACGAAGTGGTCTCAAAGTTTCTAACACGAGGTGGGTCCCATTGCTAAGATCTTAAGATGGTCAAATGAGAGACCCTAAGACTAGAACCTAAATCCTAAGGAGAAAACTAAACCTCGACAAAATTGAGGTCAACAAATGGACCAGGTGTGGTGTACCAGACAGGCACACGGCGCGTATTGGCGTTGATCGAGAAAGATCAATAAACCAACACAAAGCTGTCTAAGCAAAATACTTAGAACAGAACGTAGAGCTGAGAGGGAGTTGCTTAGTTGGAGAAATTAAAAGCTGAATTTCAATCTGGAAGTTTAGAATTTCAATTTTCAAATTTCAGATTTGGACTTGAATTTCAATTTCGTGGAAACTTCGAATTTAGAAAAGTGAACAGACTGGATTGAGATGGAAAGCGCAATGACTCACATCCAACTCAAAAACCAAACGAGAAAACTTGACTGAAATCATTATAATAGGAAGGGATCACAAACGATGCGGAATCGGATCTGCCTCCGATTCGATCGAAGAGCACTCTTAACACACTAAAACACGACATGAACCACTATGAAGGCGAAGCCCAAATCGGTTGTCGAGGATCATCAGCCTCTAAATTTAGCACGGAGATCGTTGCGGGCAATCCGATGGCCGTATGTCGTGATCTTGACCTCTACAAAACTTGATAAGAGTCGTTCTGAAACGATGCGGTATCGGATCTTAGAATCTTCGTCTCTCGGAATTTAACGGGAGATCATTCTGCGAAGCGATGAGGTATCGGATGTTGGGATCCTCCGCTCTAAAACTTAACATAGTCGTTGCGAAGCGATGCGGTATCGGATGTTGGGATCCTATGCGCTCTAAAATTGACGTGAAGTATTACGAAGCGATGTGGTATCGGATCTTGTGATCACTCAGCATCTAAAATTTGATGGGAACGCTGCGGAAGCGATACGGTATCGGATGTTGGGATCTTGCCTCTAAAGTTGACGGGAGATCATTCTGGAACGATGCGGTATCGGATGTTGTAATCCTCAATAGCTAAAATTTGACGGAATGTCGTTGCGGAAGCGATGCGGTATCGAATGTTGTGATCATCGGCCTCTAGAATTTAGTGAAGCGCGTTGCTGAGGCGATTGCGGTATCGGATGTTGGGATGCTCATAAAACTGAAAGAGATCATTCGCGAGGCTTGATACGGTATCGGATATTGGGATCCTCACTCACTAAAGCTTCGACGGAGATCATTGCGGAGCGATGCGGTATCGGATCTTGGGATCCTGCCACTCTAAACTCGACGGGGAGATCGTTGCGGAAACGATGCGGTGATGGATGTTTGGATCACTCGGCATCTAAAAGCCAATACGAAAGATTGCGATAGGAGGAGATTCTACGCGACGGGAGGTGGATGTGAAATCATCATCCTCTAGAATTTGATTTGAAAGATTTTCGTTGAAGGAAACAGATTAAGAGGGAATATTAGGGTATTTCATATCTCGTTCAAAGAGTTGACCGAAAAGGGGTTTGTTTGAGAAAAGGTGTGATTTCGTACTTGCGAAGCCGAGCACGTCGAAACTGCGCGCCTCGCGTGTCGATAGAATCGAGTGATCCTTTCTCGAACGAGAAGAATTGAAGGATATCGATCGCGGCTTGATTGGGAGTCGAGTTTGAAATTTGATATTTGAATTTGGGAGAAATTCGTGAAACTTGTACAGTGCAGAAATATGCTGAAAAGTCTGTGCAGAGATTTTTTTTAAATTTTTTGAGCAAAAAATTTTTTTATTTTGTTGGAATGTTGACTTTTATTTTGTTGAATGCTCAGTTTTATTTTATTGCATTTGTTTTAGGATTTGGACACAGTTTTAGAAGCAAGTGCGGCGTCGAGTCTTAGTGAAAGGCGAGACTTTGTCTTTGAAACGACACGATGTGGATCTTGCGAGGTATCGTCACTCTCATTAAAAGCGAAATGTAAATAATAACTCGCATTCTACAGGTCTTGTATCAGAATTCATTCTAACGAGCTGCTATAAAGATGTTTTATTTCTAAGGACGTCACCGCTGAAGATGACGGAACTTCATAACCTCATTTGAAACAGTTGTCGTTTGCTTTGTCCTTTGGTCTGTAAAAGTTATCCAATTGTCTTTGAGGAAGCCGCTCGACGTTCATCGGATTGATGCTTGAAGTTGTACTGCTTGCACGGCCTGAAGGATAGGACTTCGGGATTAAATCTCAGATTAATCATTATCTAGTGGCCTCTTCTTTCAATTAACTTTACTACTCAGGAGCATGATTTGAAATTTACGAGTCGTATGATTAAAATATTTTTCGTTCTTGAAGATATTTTTGAGTCGAGTGTAATGACGAAAGCGTAAAATACATCGCATGGCTAACTGACGTAATATACGAAGAATATGTGTTAAGGTAGTGCTTTGAGTTATATTAATCAGGGGATGATTAAAACACTAATTTTTTATTATATGCTTGTCTTAAGTTTCTTCTCAAGGAGCTTTTTTGTTTACTCTTTTTTTCTTTTTTTTTTAGCTTTTCGCTTTTTTTTCCATTGAAGATTATTATATCTGGTGGATGTCGGCCGCTGATACGTGTGGTGTGTTGAGACTTTTGAAAATTATGAAATATAGTTTATAAAATAAGATTTTAATTTAATTTAATACATATATATGGATTTATGAAGATAAAATTTTTGAATTTGAAAAATGAGAATGGAAGGATGCTGTTCATTTTTGCGGTTTTAAATAAATGAGCGTCGTATTGCGAATGTAGCGTATATCGCAGAAGAATAGACACGCATTTGTTTGATGATACTGAACTCGATCGAATAAGCTACGGAATTTATGGCGTTACGTTACGGATGCAGACACTTTATGTGGGCCAAATGATTAAAATGCTTGTCTGAAAAGAATTAAATAAGGTTTATATTAACGAGTTCTTAAAAATCATTATAGAGAGTGAGCCGCATAATCGATTCTCCTCGAATAGTGAAATCGCGCAGAGAAGCTCTCGATTTAGATCGGAGGTATCTGTCTTGTGAATTCGAGGGTAGGGTTTTGAAGTGGGGTAATAGGGAACCCGATAGGTGAGTGACTCGAGGTTGGAACATTTTTGTAGAGTCCGAAGGAAGAAAGGTAGGGGATGTCGTCAATGCTCGAGGAGAGCACTAGATGAGCTTGGGCCCATCACGTTGTTGAGGCTTTAAATTTTGGAAATGAAGTTCATTAGAATTTCGATCACTAGCCGATTAATTATAGGGATTATAACACGAAATCGTCGATTATGCGGAATAACTTTGGAAGTTAGGAGGGTTTACGTCGTCGCGGACGACGACGCTCGGAATCACAAAAGCGAATTAGGGCTCATATTGCCTGGCATGTAGTTGTGCGAAGACTAGCGAACGAATGAGTATTTATGTCGCGGCTAGGCGAATTTCATGAAGTCACATGGGCTTGTTATTTAGGCTAAAGGAATGGTTTTCGATGTGAAGTAAAGTTTCTTTGTTGAAGATGACGCGTGCTGCCCTCGAAGTCATGCTCCGTACTCTACGTCATAGCAGTGTTGCAATTTAGGTTTAAAGTTTAAAGTGAGCATGCAATTGTTGAATCAGTAATTTATTTCATTTTTTTTAGATGTGTGCTTCACAATAAACAGGGGTGGCATGTTATAGTAAAAAGGAGCAGTAATAGTAGTTTGCAGTGTAAAGCGAGTAGTGTGATGTAGTACGACAAAAAAAACGGTAGACGAGCGAACGGGAATATCTTATAGTGAATAACGAGAGGCAGTATCATGGCGTCTTTATATATTAAACGATAGAGGATACGTATCGCGACATCTTATAATAAATAACGAGAAAAAAAGTATCGCGAGCGGTACATCTTTAAGCAAGTGTGTTACGATGACAACGTATTATCTTGCATGACGGTATATCTTCTGAGAAAATAAAGCGTCTTTATCTTAACGAGATATATGTCTTAAAAAAGTAAAGCATGTAATGCGGTAAAGAAAAGTAACGGTCTTATAAGTGTACGCGTGAGCTAATGATGCACGTGATGCGTTCTTGCTTATTGTCTTATCGTTTTATTGTTTCATGAGGAAAAGACGTGCGCGCAAAACAAAGCGAGTGGACGTAGTAAAGGAAGCACTGAAGTAAGTCTTCTTGTATGTGTGAAGAAACCGAAGGAGGCGAAGCCTGCATATGAAAAGTAAAAAGAGCAAGAAAGAAAGAAGAAAAAGGAAAACAAGTACGTGAGGAAGCAGTAGAAATCCGTATAAAATCAATGTAAAACCACGATAGAGCGGACTACGAGTACGGAAAGACCATAAGCGTGATGGCGGGAGGAGCTCGGGCCCAGGTTGTGTGCGTCCCGATCTTACGTAAGGCTACAATGCCGAAGCATCACTACGGAGGGTAATCGTCACATCGACTCAGGTAATCCAGCTATTGGACCTTCTAAATTTTCATTCATTTTAGTTTGCATTTATATAAAATTTATGAGTGAAAGGTAATTTTGTTGTAGAGGAAATTTTACTTCAAAATATTTATTTTAATAAAGTAGTACAATCAACGAATACCGTCAGCACTGTCAATCGAGACATTCTATGCTTGAAAATGATTAGTAGTAACTGATCTACAGCAAGAGATTAGCGAAATAGTATCGTCGGTCTCTGGCCATCGACTCCGGTGGAGTCATGCTTTCGAAAGCGAAGGGATCTTGATCCCAATAGTCCCTCTTTTAAGCAGCACGCCAAGCATTATCATCGACGTCCTAACCACTACCGCGCCTAACATAAGCGCTGACTTGATGGCCGCAGTATATGAAAGCTTTATGTGTACGCATGCCTCAGTACGTAAGTGCGGGGAAAGACTCGACGAGAAGCGAAGAAATAAGGGACGGAGGGACGAGGAGAGAGGAGGAACAATCCGCTACAAATCGGTGTCGTAAAGAAGGCGGACAGATCCTCGAAATAGGAGTAAGGCCAGCGACCCGAACGGAACACCTACAAGTTCTGAGGACCTCTCTAAAAGAGACTCGCTCACTTTTAAAATAGAGCGGCGAAGAAAAAAAAAGGAACGGAGAACCACTAGAAAGCGTACCCACGCTCTAGCTGGCCACATGTCAAAAGCAAAGCCTTGACGGGGCTAAATCCAAAATTCCCGCAAAGCTCCAAAACATTGGCACATTAATTTTCAAAAACTACGTCACTTTAAGCCCAAAATTCAGCTTCTTTTACAAATTTGAAAATCCATGACACTTCGTGCTAGAACTGTAACTTCTCAATATTATAGAAGCGGGCCCGAATACATATTAAACGGCCAGGACGAGCATGTTATCAGCAACTGATTGAACGGGTGTTAGAACTTAATCATATAAAGCCATAATCTGAGCCTCATCAAGGCAGGCATTAGCCACACAGAAATAAGAAAAAGGGGTAGCTAAAATACGTGCAAGCATAACGCCCAGAGCCGCCACAGATGCGAAAGGGGCGCGCCATCTCGGCATCGCGAAACCTCGGCCGAGGCCCGCGTTGATGCTGAGGAGCGCTGTCATGCGACAAAAAGACGAACGAAGCTCCGCATAAAGGTTGCAGAAATGGGGTAGCCATAAAGCGATAAAATGCATGCGCAGAGGCCCCCGCGGTAGGTGCGAGGGGCGAGCGCGATGCGGCACGCGCGAGCTGGAGGCAAGGCCCACGGTGCGAAGGCGGTTGTAGTGCGGCCACCTGATGCGGCGAACGTAACACAAGGCAGGAGCCCCCAGTCTGAAGGGGACGGACAGCGAGGCGAGCGGGGATGCGCAGGCCAGAGGCCTAAAGTACGAGGGGGCGGGTTGCGAGCGACGAAATCTGAGCAAGGCCTGTAAGGCATTAAGCGACAAAAACCGGCCCTTATATAAGATGCAAAGGGTGGCCACGAGATAGTTAAACAACAGAGACCCAGGAGCCATGACACTACTCAAGCAACAAACACGAACCAGAACAAAAACAACAAAACGAGAGCCCATGCTCCAGTACAAAGAGGGGAAGCCATAAGGGAGCTAATGGACTCAACACAAGGCCAGCTCGAATGGATCAAGAGGAATGGCCAGAAAGGCATCAAGACAGCAAGCAAAACTAAAGCCTTTCATGAACTAAGCATAGCGACTGCATAGGCTAAAACAAAACGAAGCAGGCGGACACGAGGCCCTTGACCAGCTAAACCAAAAGCGCGGCGATGGAGCAAAAAGACCGAATCGGAGGCTATAACGGCAACAACATAGGCCCGAATGAGATTATATTAAAATTAAAGAAATCAAGCCACCATGAGGGTTCGAAACAAAGTGCCAAAAATGCCGAGGGTACGACCCTACAAATGCTTTGAAAAACAAAGCACAACAAAACGAAAGCCAAAGCGCTAATATTAAGATAAGACTAAACACGGTAGAAGCACACAAAATAGGTGCTGAAAAGGGCCAATTATCTTCAAAGCTGACGAAGGCTAGAACGAGCCCGTAAAAAAAACGGGGAATAGCCAGAAGGAACCACGGAAGCCCTTCCACATAAGTAGTAACATGACAACTAGTGCTAAAGGCTTTTTTCAAAACATTTCCCAACTCAAATGATTGTAATTAGAGGCCAACTATAACATTTAACGTTACATTAAGATAAATAAACATAAAGCTTTGAAACATGCCCTTTCAAATTTTTTTTTGAATGTAATGAACTAATAATCATGAATAAAAGAGGAAGCACACTCCTCAACACAATGTGTGAAATCCATCATGCCATTTAAAGCTTCCAAGTGAAGCATATCAAACTTAAAGAAGGACTAATGAAGAGAGGTATAGCACTGCCATTTGAAACCACTCCATTTCTCAAAGTCCGCTACTGAAGCCACGCATTTCAATGCCACCTTTCATGAAATAAGCAATAGTAAAACATGCAACAAGCATAGAGAAAGAGGAAGTAGAAAAATGATAGCTAATACAACTTTCCAATCCAAAACTTCTCAAAGCTGATTTTCTAAGCATAGCATGAAACTAGTAGGGGCGTGAGGTATACTATTTAAAGCCTTCCTTAACTCATCATTTGATTCTATAAAATACTTGCACGTGGTGTTACATACACATTTTTCATAGTAAAACCAGCCAATAAGCATGAATGAGACATAACCATGCATGAAACAACACCTAGCCGAGTCATAAACCGCAAGAACAGAGAGAGAGAAGGGAAAAGCTTGTACCTTAGTAGTGCTGCAAGCAAACAAACACCTAAATCGAATGACCAACAGGGAGGCCGCAAGGAGAACCTTCCCCAAACCGAGCAACTAAAGGCTCGGGTAAGCCCAGGAACACAGGAAGTACTTCTCCAAACCACACACACACGCTCACCTAAACAGTGAACAGAAGAGGAAGAGGGGAGGAGCACACACACCACCTTCGAGCTCGCACACACACACGAAGCTTGAGCGGGCGGGGAGAGTGAGAGAGAGGGGTTGAGTTCGGGGCGTCCAACCTCAAGCACTCCCCAGAATGGGGTTTAAATAATAAGGAGAAACCAGAAAAGTCAAGCCAGCTTCACCCCAATTCATCCAAAAACCACCCAAAAACTTACCTGTGCCAACAGATGTAAGGGACGGGTGAAATCCATCGCAAGAAACAACGCACAAGGGGAAGCATCGAGAGGAGGGAGGGAGAAGCTTTGGGAAGGAGAGAAAACTTCCCCATTTATGCCAAGGGGCAGGTGTCGCAGTTCCTCAAGCACCGAGAGGAAGGTACAAAGCTTCGAGAGAAAGGAGCTCGGGCAGAGGTGCGTGGGGCGTCACCGCCTCTAGCGTGAAGAGGGGAAGCCACAGTACAACCAGACGAGACGGGGCGAGGAAAAGAAGCCCAGTCAAACCCAGCTAGGGCAGAGGAGCACGACCCCGCGGGAGAAAGAAGAAGAAGAAAGGCGCGAGACGGGCTCAAGCGGGTGCGGGGAAGGTTGAAACGGGTAGGGGTTTAATAGGAATAAAATAAAAAAAGTTTAAGTTAATTTAATTTATTTAAAATATGCTGAATTTCGTGTCGATTGCTCGTGTTCGGAACCGTGACAAATTGCATATCGCTTCGCCCATGCAAGTTCGACGTTCCGAGACGCCTGGCGCGGTCCGCTCGCGATGCGGGGTCGTTCGGGCAACTTCGTCATCGGTCGGGCCGAAAGCGCGTCAAATTTGACATTTCCTGAAATTTTGACTTTGATGGCGATCGTCCTGGCATTCTGACTTCAGCTTCGATCCATTGCGGAGTAATTAAGGGTGTAGAGGCCGCGAACCGAGGAATTTGTGCGTGGTGGTGCAAAAAATGTGCACGAGGCTATCCTAAGGTCCGGTAGTCCTATGGGGACTCCATTTGAATTCTTGACGTCGATTCCAACCTACTATAAGCTCGAGGTACGGAATCTCATGCGGGACTTCAAAAGAGTGACGAAGTGGCTTCGAACATTCTAAAACGAGGTGGGCCCCATTGCTAGGAGTTTAAGAACGTCGGGGAAGCTCCTAAGGCTAGAACCCTAAATTCTAAGATGAAAACTAAATCTCGACAAAAACGATGTCAACAGTGGAGCACATGTTAAAGATTTTGAATGCTTGAATTAGAACATCAATTTTTGATTTTGTGTTCACCTCAAGATTCTCCTCAGTTGGATCTTCACAAAAAAGTTTCTCTTTTTTTTTCTTTCTTTCTTTTGCTCCTTTTGTTTTCTGAGAATTATTGTATCTGATAAGGCATATTTCTGTTAAAGATTTTGAATGACGAAACCCCCCTAATTAATAATTCTGAAGTATTATTTATCATGAATCCCGAAATATTATAGCTTATTCGAAAGTCGAGACCGTAGCATGGAGAAAATTAAGAGACCGTGATATCAGAGTCGATTCATTCGTATTTGAAACTTTGTTTTCATTTTAAAATCTACTTAGGACATAGTCCGAATTCGTTAAAGAGAGGGACTCAGTTATTAGGGTATTAATTTCATTATTTCCTGAAGTCAAAATCTTATCGAAATATTAAGCATTCCAAATGCTGAAAAATTTTGGACAACAAACTCTTTCTTTTTCTTTCATTCATTGCAGTGGGAGGGATGGTACGGACCGACGCACGATCGTACTTAATATCTTCTTTTAGTAACAAAAGTAGTACGATAATAATCGAAATATCTCGTCCGTTGTCGTTTGCGTAAGAGTCGATTGAAACGAAGCAGATCGTAGAAATCGTATTGATGGAAACGCACATCGGATTCTTTCGAATATTCGTCGGGATTGTTACGTTTCCGTTCTTGAAGTTCCCTCGAACCGATCTTTGAAGGCTGCGGGACTCCTGCATGGTATGTCCGACGAATGCATGATCACGGGCGATATCTCGGATGTCGTTTCTGATTGACCTCCTCCAGATCTCTTTGTTGTGGCATGTGCAGATTCGGGATTCGTGATCGGATTGCGGAACATCTTCGTACTTTGCTTAATCTTTAAAGAGTATATTCTGTGGAGTATGGTTCGAGACTTGTCCTTCATACATGCAGTAGATGTATCCGTGAAAGGATTGTTGACAATTCGACGAAGGACGTTGGAAGGTACTGTTGAGGTTGTTCGGCACGATATTTATAGCTACATCTCTTTCCCTTGTTATATCCCTTCTGGCCCAGTTCCAGATTTCCTTTCATACGTCTTTGCTGACTCCATCTCCTCGGCTTTTCCAAGAAAACCAAGTAGTTCAGTTTCTTTTTGAAGATTCCCGGCTTTGTTAAGTAGCTTCTCGAAAGTCTTCATTGTAAAACCCTTGAGTAAGACGCCTACCGGACCGTGGATGTTCTTTAGAAGAATCTCAATTGCGTGTTGCTTCTAGAGTTGTGGTTCGCACCTCATGCTAAGATTTCTTTAACATAGGATGTACAAAAAAATTTCATCTGGCTTCGCTTCTCTTCCACGAATACGCACTTTTATAGTGAGGTGGTGTTGAACTCGACAAATCTCTTGACAAAAGATTCTCCGGATTCGTGAAGTCTTTCTGCGGAACAGATTCTGTGATCTCGCATCTACCGGTCGAAAGCGATTCTGAAGGCGCTCGCTTGGCTCATCGGAATAATAGCGCACCACTACCTCCCGCGTTACAACAACTTACTCGGAAGTGTGCAACGTGCTGTCGGAAGTTTCCAGTCCCGTCGAAACATCTGAACAAAGGTGGCACGAAACCCTTGGGGTATTGGATGGTATCAAACTCCTCTGGGTAGGGTCTACCTTTTAGAATTGATGTCCCTCTTTTTGATTGATCCAGGGTTTCTCTCACATGTTATTCAATTATCCGTTTAATGTCACCTTCCGGTATCAGACCCTGAACTGAATCCTTCTTTGGTTGTTCGTCGGAAATGAATTCTGTTCTTTCATCCGTAACATGACTGGTTTCCAGCTTATTTGTTTCTGGAGGCGCCACTTGTAATGGTTGTGACTGTCTTTGCATTGTAGTCATGGCGATCGTCATTTCTTCGATTTTCTTCTCGAGACGGCTGATATGTTCGTCCCTTTGCTGGATGGCCCTCTGCACTCATCCGCGGCGTTCTCCTCACGAAGAGAAGCGCCGCTCGCAGCTAACATGGCTCGGATCTCGACGACGTTGATTTCTGCGAATTCACTTTCCATGTAATCTACTAAGTTGTAATCCGTAAGTTATTCAATTATCCGTTTAATGTCACCTTCCGGTATCAGACCCTGAACTGAATCCTTCTTTGGTTGTTCGTCGGAAATGAATTACATTCTTTCATCGTAACATAGTTGGTTTCCAGCTTATTTGTTTCTGGAGGCGCCACTTGTAATGGTTGTGACTGTCTTTGCATTGTAGTCATGGTGATCGTCATTTCTTCGATTTTCTTCTCGAGACGGCTGATATGTTCGTCCCACTCGTTTGGATGGCCTCTGCACTCATCCAGCGGCGTTCTCCTCGCGAAGAAGACGCCGCTCGCGGCTCAACATGGCTCGGATCTCGAGCGACGTTGATTCTGCGGGTCGTTCTTTCATCATGTAACATGACTGGTTTCCAGCTTATTTGTTTCTGGAGGCGCCACTTATAATGGTTGTGACTGTCTTTGCATTGTAGTCATGGCGATCGTCATTTCTTCGATTTTCTTCTCGAGACGGCTGATATGTTCGTCCGCTTTCTTTGGATGGCCTCTGCACTCATCCAGCGGCGTTCTCCTCCCGCGAAGAAGCGCGCTCGCGAGTAACATGGCTCGGATCTCGACGACGTTGATTTACTGCGAATTCACTTTCCATGTATCTGCCTAAGTTGTAATCTTCGTCTTTAATATCTTGCTTTACGATCTTTAGACGGTTGTGCGATGTCGACTCGGAGCTTTTACAGGCGGATTGATTGACTTCACTTTGATAACTTTAAGGTCAGTTGAAGGTTTTCGAGAAACATCACTTATTTCCTCCAGCACCGGTGTCATCGCGCATAAGTCAATTGAATCACTCGAAAACATATTTATAAAACCTTTTTCAAATTCTTTTAAATATTCATTCAGGATTGTTACATTCCCGCTTCTGAAATTCTTCTCGAGCCAATCCGTCGAAGCTAAAGGCTGATTTACCATGGTGAAGCAGAGCAAGCAGGTGGTATGGGTAGTATTGGGGGTGATCGCTTCTTGCCCGGCCTCCTCTAGGCTAGCCGGCTCCGTGTCCCGGATCCCGACCTCTTTATCGAGCGCGGAATATACGTGACAGCGACTCTTCTTTGAACGGGTATATCTTTCTTAGTCGTTGATTCGTAGTTGCGGACGGCTTTCTATACGCAGGAGAGCAGGTCTTTCTTCAGCTAGCTTGTCGACCTAGTTGATGCGGAGCATGGCAAAGCCATCGTGGTACATTCGACTTTCAAAAATTCTGCGACTACACATTTCCTGTGCCTTCGTCAGTTGCACAATCTTTGAATTGGACCCAATCTCGAATCCAGAAGATGGTAGGGCATAGGCATTCTCGACTCTTCCTTACGTAGAATCCCTTTTCCTTTAATTAGCGGAGCAACTGGTACAGCGGTAGTGAATCCGACGGTAAGAGCAGAAACAGTTCCAGAAGCAATCGCAACATTCCTAGCAGCAAACTTCACAGCAATAGAAGAATTCTTTTCAAACGACATTCTCTTCAGGGGGGAGGATTTCGTAGCAAATTTCAAGTTGAACTCCACAACAGGCTTAACGAACACGTTTCCGAACTTGGCTCGACATCGTCGAGCACTTATCGAATTTAATAAGCTGCTTTAGATCGGGCGGCTCAATCTACATTAATAACGAATTCGACTCCGGTGGCGAAAGAAAAGATCAAGCTTTGGTGAAGGCATTGTTCGTGTCGGTTGAAAGGCTTCGGAAGTCAAGTGATGATTCGTGCTCTTGCGGTTTGACGAAAATCTTTCAATTCATAGCACTGTCTTGTAAACTGGGTGATTTTCTTTATCAATTTTTTAATTTGATTCATGTGCATTATTTTTATTCTTTTATTTTGTTTTGATGCTTTCACCTTATTTTATTTTTATTTTCAGATTTTATATTTGTTAACGGTGTTCGTTTAATTTCAGGATTTAAACAGAAGGTACGAGAGTAGAGATTTGGTTTAATTTGTCGATAGCAAATCAAACCCGAAAGACACGCAGTAAAAGTGAAATTCAGGACCCAGTTCGGGACTGATCTCACAACGCACCTCGCGCACCGACACACCTATTGGGGGTTCAATCCCACACAAAAAACCACTCAAAAATTTTTGAACCACTCTGTTTAGGGATGGTCGAAACGGATGGATTACGGAACGAAGAGTTAGCCATGTCTTGCCAAGAAAGAAATGAGACGAACAATGCAACGAAAAGAATGACAATTGGACAATGAGGGACATGGACGCATTGTCGATGTATGAAAATAAAAACCATCGATCATAATGAAGAAGTAGAGTAGTCCCCGTGAGTTGCTGAGAAATTGTCGGTCGCCTGCAGCATTCGACTTCGAGCCGATCTGTCGAGGAGTATTTGAAGGCGTTGAGACCGCAAATCGAGAAATTTGTAAGTGCAAGTGGGTCGTTAAATCGGTTTGAATTTTTGAAAAGATATTATATATAGGTGATGTAAAAAATATGATTTGGATTTAAGAAAATATTTATATATTAATTTGCAAATAATATTTTAAATTTGAAAAATGAGAATGGATAAATCTCATTCATTTAGTAGTTTGAATGAACGAGCACGATATCGCGAGTGATGCGGTATCCGAGGAATAAACGCAGCTCTTACGATGATACGGCTCGATCGAATAAATGCAAATTTATGGCGTTCGTTACGGTACTGAAAGCATTTTAGTGTTGGCCAAGCAAGATTCATAATTATCTGAAAAGATTAAATAGGGTTTATAATCACGCAGGTTAAAACTCACTACGAGCGGTGGCCGCATGGTCGATTCACTCAGAATGATCGAAGTCGCTGAGAAAGCACTCGATTTAGATCGGATGTATCTATCTTACGTAGATTCGAAAGGGTAAAGTTTTAAGTAGTGTGGTAATAGAAATCCGATAGGTGAGTGACTCGAGATTGGAGCGATTTTTTATAGGAATCGAAGGAAAGAGATTAGGGGATGATACGGATCAAGATAAGCCGTGACATACGGCCTATCACTATTGTTGAGAACTTTAAATTTTGGAAATGAATTTATTTAGATTTGAATCACTATCGATTATTAATTATAGGGATTACGTTTGCGTAATATACGATTATCGCGAATAGCACTGGAAGATGGGAGGATTTATGTCGTCTGGGATGATGACACTCGGAATCTGCAAGCGAGTTAGGACATATTACTTGACATGGTTGTGTGAAGACTAAAAAAGAACGTGTGAGGATTTATGTGCATGTCTAGCCAACTACGCTGAAGTCACATGGCTCGTTATTTTAAGTAAGAAATGGTTTTGCTTGATGTAGAGCAGAGTTTTGTTGTTGAGATGGTTGTCTTTGCGCCCGAAGTTTTGCTCTGTACTCCACGTTATAGCAGTGTTGAAGTCTTAGATTTAAGGTGGACATGCAATTGTTAAATTAGCGTTTTATTTTTATTTTTTAGATGTGTGTTTTACAGTAAACAGGGGTGTATACCACAGTAAACAGGATAACATGTTATAGTAAAACATAAGCAGTTGTAATTTGTAGTGTATAACAAGTAACAACAGTATAGTACAGTAAAAGGAAAGCAGTAGCAGGCAAGCATGATTATGCTACAGTAAAAGTAAAGAAGTGGTAGCAGTAAGCAGGAGTATGCTGTAGTGAAAGTAAAATAGTAGCAGCAAGAAAGCAAAAGTATGCTACAGTAAGGGTAAAACAGTAGTAGCAGGAAAGTAGTGCGGTATATAAAAAAAAGAGTAGTACTGCGAAGATACCGTAAATACGTGCTACTGCATGTGCGTCATTACTGCTTATTGTTATCGTTTCTTATTTCTGACGAAAAGAATCGATACGAGAAAAACGAGGAGTAGACGTAGTAGCGAAAACTGTCAATCGAGGAGGTGTTCTTGCGTATGTGAAAGAATTTGGGGCAAGGACACGCGTAGAAAGTCTAAAGGAAAAGAACCACGAAAGAAGAAAAAGTAAAATAAATCAGTAGGGAGCTTAGTAGGAAATCCAGTATAAAACCCATATAAAATTCGTATAAAATCACGAAGAATGGATGCTACGAGTACGGGAGGACGATAAGCGATGATGGCGGGGAGGGACTCGGAAGCTTGGGTTATGTGCGTTCCGGCCTTCGGATAAAATTTCTGGAGACAAGCCTTTTCTGAGAGGGTAGTCGACTTCGACTCGGGTAATTGATCGTGGACCTTTATAAATTCTTATTCATTTTAATTTAGTTTGCATGCATATAAAACTCATGGGGGAAAGGTATTTCTTTTGTTGTAGAGGAAACTTTATATCAAAATACCTTTTATAAAGTAGTACGGTCATGGAGCCAGCTACCTATGTCAATGGGCTGCTCAATAACTTAAGAGTGTTGGTGACAACAATCCTACCAAGAATAGGCGAATAGTATCGTTGATCTTTATCCTCTCCCTTTATAGAAGGTCTTTGAGGTATGGGATACTATTCTAATAATCCCTCGTTTAAGCACACATAAGCCTTCATCGTCGCCGTCACCAACTCTGGCAATGCTAGCTACAAAGCTTAACGATGGCGCGCATATAATGGTATACGTGCGCACTTATCTTATCAGATACGTAAGTCTATAGGCTCGGCGAGAAACGAGAAAACGAAAATATAGGAGACAAAGAGAAAGAGAGAGGAAGGAATGACACTGCTTAAACGTCGTAAAGAAGGCGAGATCGATCCTCGAAAACCTGCAAAAATAAAAGATCCGAAAACCTCGACGAGCTCGGGCACGGCAGTCCGAGTAAAATCTATCGAAAAGGTAAAACCACGAACGAGTCCTCGCAAATCCCAATACATGAAGAGCTAAGCACGATTTTAATAGGAAAAAAAGATACGACGAAGGACTCCCGAAATCTAACCACTTGGGAGTTATCGACTTCTTAGTTATGCACGCCTCCGACGAGGATGAGATCGGTCAGAGACTAAGCTACATACTGACAGGAGCCCAGTACGAGATGTCGAAGGGCGGCCACCATGGTGTAATGAGACAAATAAACAAAGCCTCACTATAAGGTGCTGAGTTGGCGATCACGAGGACATCGAAACAACAATGAGCCGCCATAAAATTGTGCGAGAAGCGACCACAAATGCGGTGCAACAACAAAGCCGGCGCCGTAAGGGTGCGAAGGACAACCATAGGCGGCGAAAAGTGGCAAGAGCCACATATGTGGTGCGAGAGGGCGACCACAAAGGCATCGAGACGACGAGCCAGAGCCCCCATAAAATGGTGCGAAGGCGACCGCAAGAGCATCATGGTCAGGTCGAGCCGAGCCATGCGAGGCATCGAACCGGCAAAGGCCCGAGATCATGTAGGCAAAACCGGTGAAACCGAGCCATGTAAGGCGAAACCGATAGGCTCGAGCTGCAGCAAGGCAAAACGAACCGATGCGAGCCCCAATACGCGGCGAGACTCGAACGAGTAACATGTAACACTAAGCTGTCATGTCAAACTCTTTCCCCATCTCCTTCCTTTTTTTTTACTTCAAAATAGGCCTCTCAAACATTTCAGATTTTGTAAAATAGAGGTCCAAGCATTTCATATTATTTTTTGAGAATAGGAGCCACCACATTTTAAGCATATATGTAACATAAATGAAAAAGGAGCAATGACACGTATAAAACATGCATATGAAGTTCCAACCCTCCAAACAACCAAACTTCCCTCACCTTTCCACATTCCACCCAAACCGCAGGCTAGAGTGTAAATATAAAGCTAAAAGAACTTCAAAATGACATCCAAACCATGTCACAATAAAGTCTACAACATGCGTAAATGTAGCTAGCAAGATAATAAGACAAAGAGCAAGCATGAAGAATGGAGACCATTATAGAGCTCACAAAACTACAAACCATTTTGTAAATTTCAGCAAAAACATGATGTAGGGAGCGACTGTGAGGGTAGAACCCCAAAACAATGTCTAAGTCATGTCAATAGTGGAGCTTAAACCATCACCACACATATTCAACATATTTCAACTTGAAATAATGGAAGTAGAAGACAACCGAATAACCATGGAGTTGTAAAGTGTTCAATAGTTATGCTAACATGAGACTTCCCCTCTCATCTCCCTTTTACCTTCCCTACATCTCTCTCTCATTTCTTCTCTCTCCTCTTTTCTTTCTCACTTCTTTCCCTCAACTCTTTCTTTTCTCTCTTTTCTCTTCTCTTACTCCTCTTCTTTCTTGTTCTCTTTTGCTTTCTCTCTTCCTCACTTCACCTCTCAACTTCCACTTCCATTCCATTCCCCCCCCCCCTTTTTTCTTCACTTCTCATGTTAGGCATCGCTACAAGCATCAAGTGTAAGAGCAATGATTGAAACATGTATAAACTTCCTAAATGAGCTACATTGGCATAAAGAAACACTAAAGAAGGAAGTATATCATGTCATTTAGGACCCCCACATCTCAAGGCCCAACATCAAAAACACATGTATCTTTTTTTTTTAGATGCCACCTTTCATGATATATGCAATGGGAATAAAGAAATAGAGAGTAGAGAAAGAGGTAGCTAGGCTAAACTATCTCACCAAAGACCTCTCAAAATAAAGCATGTCGAGTCATAGAGCTAAACAAGCTCTTACCTTAGTGAGAAAGTAAGCAACCAAGCACCAAAACCAAGTGGCCAGCAGGGAGGCCGCAAGAAGAACAACCCCAAACCGAGCAACCAAAAGCTCAGGTAAGCTCAAGAGAAAGAAAAGACAGACCAAGCCTCCTCCCTTCACACACACACACAGTGAGCTAAGCAGGAAAATAGCGGAGAAAGGGGAGAGGAGAGGTAGCACTCAATACCTAACCTTCAGCCAAAAAGAGCATCCAATCCCAAGAACTCCCCAAAATGGGGTTTAAATAGTAAAGAGAAATGAGAAGAACAAGGCCACCCTCACCCAAATTCATCCATAGCCACCCAAATACTCACCCGATACCAACAGTAACAGTGGACGGATCACATTGTCGCAGGGAATGACCCAGCATGGAGAAAATCGAGAGTGGAAGAAGAAAGAAGGTTTGGGAAAGAGAGAAGTTTCCCCATTGGTGCCAAGAAACAGGTGTCGCAGCCCCTCAAACACCAAAGAGGGAAGTTCAACGCGTTGAGAAGGAGGAGCTCAGGCAGAGCTCGTGCAATGTCACTTCCTCTTGTGTGAGGACACGTGACGGGACGGCACGAGTGGGAGAGACCGCTCGAGCCAAGTTAGGGCACAAGGCGCACAAGGGGGCAGAGCTCGGTCGAGCCAAGCTAGGGCAGAGATGCACGAACCCGCGTGAAGAAGGAGAAGAAAGGCGCGAGATGGGTGCGGGAAGCAAGACTTAGGATTAGGGTAAAATGGGGTAAAATTAAATTAATTTAATTTAACGCGTCAAATTTCGCGGCGTTCTTTCGAGCCTGGAACCCTGGAAAATTTATGTCATTCCTTAGCAAATTTGACGTTCCGGACGCATTGGCGCAGTCAATTTTGTGATCCGAAGTCATTTGGGCAACTTCATCGACGGTCGAGCCAAAAGTGTATCAATTTTGATCCTGTCTGAAATTCCGACTTGATGTCGATCGTCCTTTAGCTTTGATCCGTTGCGGAGTAATTGAAAGCGTCGAGGCGGTAAACCGACGATTTGTACATCCAATGGTGCAAAATGTGCACGAGGCTGTTCTAATGTCAAATGGTCCTATGGGGACTCCATTTGAATTCCTGATGTCAATTCTAACCTTCTATGAGCTAGAGGTGCAAAATCTCGTGCAGGACTCCAAAAGAGTAAGGAAGTGGCTTCGAACATTCTAAAACGAGGTGGGCCCCATTGGTAAAAATCTAAGATCGTCGGGGAAGCTCCTAAGGCTAGAACCCTAAATCCTAGGAGGAAAACTAGACCTCGACAAAAGTGAGGTAAACAGTGCAATGGTGCAAAAACGTGCACGAGGCTGCCCTAAGGTCCGGTGGTCCTATGGGGACTTCTTTTGAGCTCCTTACGCTAATTCCAACCTTCTACGTGCTAGAGGTACAGAATTACGTGCGAGACTCCAAAAAGAGTAACGAAATGGTTTCAAAGTTTCTAACAAGAGGTGGGTCCCATTACTAAGATCCTAAGATGGTCAAAGGAGAGGCCCTAAGGCTATAACCTAAATCCTAAGGAGAAAACTAAGCCTCGACGAAAGTGAGGTCAACAGCATATTGTGTGATAGAAAAATAGCACTTCTACTTTAAGAAAAATTTTATAAGATGGTGTTGAGACCTGCAATGTTACAGGCACTGAATGTTAGCCTATAAAAGAGAAGCATAAAATTTAGTTAAGTGCTGCTAAGATGAGAATGCTCAAGTGAGTGAGTGGCTTTGCACTCACAAACATTGTGAAATGAATATATTCGTGAAAGGGTTGGAGTAGCTCCAATGGCAAACAAAATTAGATAAAGCCACCTTAGACGGTATGGTCACATTAAATTTCTACCATCTGATGACCCTTTTAGAGAGTAGATGTGTTAGATTTGTTTTAAGAAAGGTAGAGGTGGATCTAAAAAGACTTGGGCATATTATATTAAAAATAATCTTCATTTATTAGAATTAAATGAAAATATGACACTTAATAGGACAATGTAGAAAAATGATTCATGTAGCCGACCCCACATAGGGCAATAAAGGATTTTTATTGTTGTTGCTATTTTCAAATAGGAGACTTTTATAAATGTGTATTGGGCTATTTGGGTTTTCAATTTTCTGATTTTATGAATTGTGAGAAATTTCTTTATGATTTGTTGTAGCATTTTACATTGCCAAGTGGTGTGTTTGTAACTTGCCAAAGAACATGTGGTGGATCCCGTCTGTCGTCCTCACCGCGTTGATTCACTGTTTGTCCAAAATTTTTAGCCAGGCAGCCGTCGAAGCTGCCATCACCCTTTGTTTACGGTATGAACCACCCTTTTTCTGTCTCTAGTTCGTTATCCTATAGTCGTTCACGCAAATTTTCAGTCATCATCTATCCTCCCCACTAATGTAATCAATCCTAAACTTTTCCAACACCTTTTATGTTTATCTCATACCATGTGGAGCCCTAGAAATGTGTCATTTGGTATCAGAGCCAATCAGAATCTCGTTTGGGACAACGAGAAGCTTTGCCGCCAAGGAAAAACCTTCGACAAGGAGCTCAAGAAATTACTACTGAACATATGCAACAAAAATTCCTCTAATTGTAATGTAGGCTTGTTGATTTTGAAAGAAGATTAGCACGGGAAAATCACCCCCAACAACAATGATGACCACCCAAGTGAAGGATGAAGAAAATCATTTCCACCATAAAACTTCAAGTGATGAAGAGCTGATACTGCATCAATTCAGCATTGGGTATAGGAGAAGAGAAGGTAATTTTGGTGTAAAGGTAGATGTACCAGACTTTGACGGTCGCATAGATCGGGACGAGTTCATCAAATTGCTCCAAACAGTGGAACAGGACTCTGAATACAAGGATGTTCTCCCTGGTAGAAGGGTAAAAGTAGATGGCATCAAGGTAAAAAAGAGCGCATCTCTGTAAAGAAAAAACTAGAGTGCATAAGTCGGCGATAGGAAAAAAAGTAAAAGCAAAGCCTGGTCTATGATGAAAATTAAATGCAATGACAGTACCAATCATCACATTACAAATATGACGTGTTCATGAGGCTTCATCACTTATAGAAGAAAGATCCTTCAGTATAGGAGTACACTGTTGAGTCCAAGCAGCTTATGTTGAAGTGTGCACTAGTGGAACCAGATATCTTGGAGGATTGAGACCATCTCTTAGCAATGTGGTATAGTTGCAGCCCTATTAGACTATACAGTATGTCTAGATCTTAGCCCTAAAAGTGGAGAAACGATGTCGTGACATCAAGTCCACACCACCTTCCAAATTGGAATCATCCTTCAGACCAAGTAACAAAAGCACACCAACTAGAGTACCCAAACCAATCGCTCATGTAGAGAAATTGGCACAGGAGGAAAAGAAGACTAATAAGTCCAGCACTATTTTCAGCCAGAAAATGTTTCAAATGCCATATCGCATCCAACTGTCCGAACATAAATGACGATTTATTCTCCTTTGCAGGGTGTAGTGGAAGAGGTCGAGAGTAAAGACCTAAATGAAGAAAATGGGAGGAGTACCAGCTACCTTCAGATGACACTGAGATGATTTATGATTTGACGGGTTCTCCAGACCAAGCCTAAGAGGGATTAGCATTGGCTCGGGCATAACATCTTCTATGCCTATTGTATTGTAAAGAGGAAGGTGCACAATCTTATCTTAGATGGAGACAGCTATGAAAATGTGGTTTTTATGTAGATAATGGATAAATTGGAGCTCTCTACACAAAAGCATTCTCAATCATACTCTCTGACTTGGTCGAAGAATGTTTTTCTTCCAAGTGTTGCACCAAACAACTTAAAACTACATTTGTTGTTCAAATAATCATATGCAGACATTTGGACAGTGACAATCCAAACTATCAGCCATCGAGATATTATCTACTTTGGCATAATGGCCTCACAATTTGGGACTAATGTAACTTCCTAGAAGGCCAATAACTCAGAAAAGCCCCAGCATGAGCACGTTTAACTTTAGAGTTTCTAATAAAATTTCAACCATTACACCAAAAGGCATCTCAACATTTAAAAATTCAGATTCATTCTATTCAAGGAGTTCCATAATCTCATCACTCGAGTAGCTAACACTTTCATCGGTACTTTTAACCCAACACCATTCACCAAACATATAAGATTTTAGAGGTATCCCTACAGAGTCAAGAGGTGGCTCCAACCATGCAATACTTTGTCCATAAGGTTCAATAAGTGGTTTCCATGACATAGCACTTTATTTTGTAGGGCACTTAGTTCCATCTTCAGATTGATGTAACACTCTTATACAATTTGAAATAACCCAAACTCTCACATATTGAGATATTGTATGCTTTGACGTAATGGTCTCACGGTTTTATCCTATTGGTCTAACTTCCTAGAAGGTCACTTGCCTCGTACTGCTCCCACAATAACAAACTTAACTCTGGAGTTTTCTATGAAATTCCAGCCATTAAACTAAAAGGTGTCTTAATGTTTAAGAAGTTAACTTCATTCTATTTAAGGGGTTTTCATAGAAAGCAATATCGAGCTAAGCATCAGTAATGAAGGATTCGGGTAAATTTGATTTTGAAATCACTTGCAATCAAGCATGCAATAGGAATCCACAGGAAATGTAAAAAGTAATCATGCAAAATCTTCACCAAGTAATTGAAAAAGTTGGAAGTGAAGAAAAAAATATCTCGTACCTTTTTCGTTTCATCTTCAAGTTTCCTTATGTCACACTCACATTGAGCTACCAAATTATCTAGTTGCCCCGATCTGAAGGCTAGTTCTCTTCTTTTAGAATCCAGCTCAATCCTTATTTTCTCATTCTCATCAAAAATTCTATGAGAATGATCTTGGGTGAGTTGCTGCATTCTTCGAATTTCTGAAGGACAATACAAAATTTCAGGGTGTTATTGAAGGAGTGTAATATGCAATTTTTTTTTTTTTTTTTTTGAGAAAAAAAAAGGCAGCACCAAACCTTTTCAAACTATTTCAAAAAGAAATAAATTCAAGCAGTAGAACAAGAACTAATGATCGCATTTCAAACTGGGGAAGTTCTATTCCACAAAAATAAGCATAAACATATTTAGTAAATGAAAAGAGATAAACACCCACATCTCTTGCTTGATAATGGAATGAAATAAATAATTGCTAAGGCAGGTCTTTGTTTCCTTCGGTACTTAACTAACTCTATCAAAGATTATCTTTCCACAGTAACACACATCTTAGAGAATGTGCAGCCAAATTTCCATTTTAATTCCTAGGCTGAGAGAGACTCTGCAAAAATATTCATATCAATTTGTCGGGTAGAAATATTCATGAGGCTCACCATTATTATAGGATTCATGTAGTTTGTCCTTTTCTTCCATCATCTTATTGAGCGAAAATTTCGTCTCACTGTGTTTGCACTTAAGTTCCTCAATGTGCTTCCTTTTGACTTCAATCAGAGTTTCCAAATCTTGAAAAAGTTTGCACGCCTTGTCAGATTCTATATTAGTTATTTCATCAACAGTTTTCAAATCTCCATTTTTTTGCAGATGTTCCCCAATAGGGCTGCTTGAATAATAGTCATCAGCCCGAGCTACCCATCCAAATATTCCTAAAGCAGTATTCCCTTTTCCAACCGAATTTGTCATACCAAACTTATCAGCATAAAAGTAGTTCTCAAAATCCATTGCATCCCTATATCCACTCCAGTCTTTGTTGAAGTCCACAATTATATTTCCCGTGGGGCCATTGAAATTCCATAAATAGTGGACTTTTAGAAGATTGAATTTAGAGAGAAGCTCCTTAAGCCTATTCCCAACTTCACCAACATAAATTCCATTTTTGAATTCTGTTGGAACATTTACAATGATACCCATCCAGGGCCAGACAAAGCGCAAATCCTGTTTAACTTTAGGATGCTTGCTTTTGGTAAAGATAAGTTGTGATGGACTTGAAGGATCACTGAGATCATTCTTCAGAAATTTTACTATGGCTTGGTGGCTTGCCCTCACCTTTGCGTTCATATTAATAGCAGCAATAGATGTAGCATGCTGAACAAGATCCTTATATTTGTAATTTTGTGTCTTCTTTTTCCGACAAAAAGGGCATCTGTAAATGTTCTCCGAGACTTTTACTTTAAGCTCTTCTGACTTTAGTTGCAGGTAGAAGTTGCTCTCATAAACAACTTTCTCGGATTCACAAAATTCAATAGTTTCACTAAAGCTGTAATCCATCAATGGAAGATAACTGCAGAAAGAAACAGAGAATTTAACATGTGTGTTTTAAACTGCTGGCAGAATTTGAGGAAATATTTACATTCCTAGCATACAATTCCTATGTATTAAAATATCTCACATCTAAACTTTCATATTTAGATACATATCACTTTGGTGTTTTAAACCTGTTCATGAAAAGGTATGTTTCACTTTTAAAAAGCGTTAACAGTGCTATTTTACATGCCTACGATTCTTATGTACTAATATATCTCACATTTAAAATTTCATCCATATCACTTTGATGCTTTAAACCTATGCATGAAAAGGTGTATCTCATTTTTAAAAAGTGCTATATTTACATACCTAGCACACAATTCTTATGTATTAACATATCCCCGGTTAAACTTTCGTATTTACATGCATAGCAATTTGGTGTCGTGAACCTATGCATGAAAAAGTGTAGTTCACTTTTTAAATGAGTTGATAGTGATAATTTTTTATGTGATATTAAAGATTTGAGAGCTACGTGTGTAAATACGACAATTTGGGTGTGAGATACATAATTACAATAGAATTTTATGCTATGTAAATGCCCCTATACTGAAATGGTGCATTCTGTAACAAGAAATGCCTTTGGAAAAGGATTCATGCATACCACAAATATTCTTTACAAAAGAGGATATGAACCAGGACAAGGTAGCAAAAATTAGATTCTGAAAATTAATGAACCAAGAAAATACAAAGCAACAGCTAACACTGAGGATAAAGCACTAGGTAACTAAGAAACCTCTGACTTTTTTGGTGAGGTGAACTCAGTTTTGTGCAGCAAATTTTATATGAACTTTACAAGTACAACAAAAAAAAAAACTGAATCTAAAGTTTTCCTGATAGCTTGATATTATAATTAATCATACAACTTTCAAAAAAACTAGAGGAAATCCAACAGTCAATAAATATAACAGAGAACACCCACCAACAATGCTGAAGTATCCATGGCGGATAACCTAAAAACCCTGTGATAAATTTATGGCTGCATAAAGGCCTACAATGTTTAAGTTTATATACAAAAAACCAAAAACCATTCGTTTATTGCAATAATCATAATTGCCGACCCCACTTAGTAGGATGAAGGATTGTTGTTTTTGCTGTGGTTGTATAAGATACCCCGATCATAATAATATTAACTACAAAACATGGTACATGCAGCATTGAAACATACAAGTAAGTTCAGCCAAACGAAATTGAAAATACATTTGATAAATAGTTAAGTAGAAAATATATTGTCTGTAAAGCCAATAGGTCATATTTTCTACTTATAAGTGGAATAATTCCCTAATTTTAGCAGCCAAAATCAAACTAGACGCCTCCAAATTGCCTCATGAAGTATGCTCGCACTGGTAACTAACCAAAAAATGGATAAGAACACAAAAATTCAATAGCTACAACTAGCTCTTTCAAGAACAAAAATTACAAGATCCTCAAGAAAACCAAAGGCATGGCAATGTTGACCTCCAATTCTGAATTACCTCGACGGCAATCAAAATCATCTAGACATCGATCACTTGTAGAACGAACACCATCAATGAGTCTAAAATGTTAAATTTATCAAGAAAGGGACCCCTATGATTAATTTGATCGAGCATGACTAAAATGATGGATTACTAACATGACCTCGAATAAATTATAGTTAAAACTGCTTGACCACTACCAAATAAACTCAAATATTGTTCATTCGCAAAAATGGATTCATGAATGCATCAGAAATATCAAAAATATATATGCAAAACATCCATGTTGTTTGAGTCCCTACACGCAAAGTGTCAACAAAAATCACGGAGCCAAAGCATAAATCAAGACATGGAAAACAAAAGAGGTTAAAAGAGAAATAACTGATACCCACAAATAAACCCTAAACCCACCACTACCACCACCATCACCACCATCATCATCATCATCGCAAAAGATCAAAAATTATCAAATCCCTTATCATGTAATCACCACCATAATCCCTTTAAACCTGACACTCCACCCAAACCAATGTGCATGCCTAACTTGCCCAACAGTCTTCGTCGCATAAATAAGAAAAACTAAAAAAACTGATACTAAACCTACCTTTTTCAGCCCAAGGCTCCCTTGACCATTCTTCACTCTTGTTGCACACACGACATAGGCTCTCGCACGCCCTATCGCCTTTTTCTCCTCTCTATGCCCATCTCCCACTCAGGTAGAACAATCTCTCCTAGCCCTCTCTCATCACTCCAAGACGCGCACACTTGTAGCTAGCCACTACAACCCATCATCCCAACCTCCTCTCCATCTCTTGTGTTGAATGTCTCTCCTCTCGCAGTACCTAACTACACTCCTCAGTACCCCCACTCCCACACAACAACAGACCCTTTTCTCTCTTTCAACCTTGCATCTAGCCACAATGACACACAAACACAGCTTGACCTCTCCTTCCTTGACCAACCTGCTGACCACTTAACACAACCACCCTCTTGCTCACTCTATTTCTTCACACAGCAAACTGAACCCCAACAGTTTATATGAAAGTACCTAAGAACAAAAATTTAGAGAGAGATTAGAGATTTAAACAACTTTAGAGTTTTATACTACTACCACAATCAAAGCAAAAATGTTCGATTGTCCTTGCGTTGAATACTATTGACTGACTAATATTATCCAACTGCTGTCTCAGTTTTTTTCATCTAATCGTCAGCATTCAATTGCCATCTCCAGAAAGACAACTTCATCCTCCACTCCTACACCAAAGGACAATCTATCATGAAGAGTATTATTCTGTAATCCCGTATTTTTTAATTCATAGAAATAGCAGATCATTGCATTCTCAACTAGCACAACGAATTAATCTTTCAGGGGCTGTCCGGAAAGGGATTTATCCCGGGATTTAAGCAGGAAGTAAGCTGAATCTTGCCAGACGGTTATTTTGGACAAAATGAAGCCGCAGATTTGATAAATCCAGATTTCACGGATTTCGGCTGTAAATCCCAAATTTAAGTCTGGACTTACTGAACCCAAATAACTTAAATCTAATCCGTTGTCATACAGCCCCTCACATTCGTCCCCTTGAATTTTTTTTTGTTTTTGGGCTTTAGTTGTAAAAGTTTTAGCGTTTCCTACACATTTTTAATCTACCTGTTTATTCGTGGAATCATCGAACAAAGCTAAGAAGTAAAATCCACAGTCTATTGCTCTTAATTTTCTGATAACAATCACAAAACTAAACCACCTAGGCCTACACTGAAACGGCTTCAGCTTCGCACAAGTGAAAGTAAACACTTCAAAGCTAAAAACACTAAAAAGAAGGAAAACTAGCCGAGATGGAAAGCGAAAGCGTCTGATCCGGAAAAGCAACGCTCGAATCCTTGCTGGAAGGGACAAAGCTGTCGTTGCAGAAGTAGATAAAAATAGATCCCAAATAGTAGAAGTATGCCCCTCAATTTTTTCATCGTGAGGAATGCAATCCGTTCCTTAGTGGAAGCACAGAGACAAGGGTTTAGGAGAGGCTTACCTGAGACTGAAGCGGAAAGAATAGACAATGAGGACGGAGTCAACCGAAAAACAATTAAAAATAACTGCATTAACTAGCGATCTTCAGTGGGAAGTATAAATCAGGTAAAGCGTCGTGCCTGGGAGAATTTGTTTTCTTTCGTCTCAAAATTAGTATGAATTTATGTATTTAATATCTAAATCTTAATATTGTGAGAATCTCACCTGGGGAATTTAACATAAATATGAAAGAGAAATATAAAGAAGTGTTCATAAATCGCTCAGCTTAAGAAGATAGAGGGAGAGAGACGAATGAACCCTCATGAATTGTAATATGTTAGGTATGGCTCATATACCAGAAATTTGGAGTCTCCTGGAATGAAGAAATGTGTCTCCTGGCATAAAAATGAATGCCTCTTGGAATTTAGTGGGTTGGGGGAAGCGATGGCGTTTTAGTAATTTATCTGTGAGTTTTATCTATAAATAGATGTTTAATCTTATAGGTATGTGAACCGAACAATGTAACTTCTCTGAAATAGTGAAATTCGCCGCTATGATCCCGAGTATGTAGGCATCTTTGTCGAACCTCGTTAAATCTATTTGTTGCTATTCTGGATTTGTGTCGATTCTTGCGTTTCTTTTCCCTAAATTTCTCAATAAGTAGTATCAGAGCGAGGTTCTATGGCGGAGGGATCGACGTGGCAAAGAAGAAGGATTTTTAGATTTGGCTGGCGGCAGAGGAGGCGTTCGGCGCAAGTTATTCTGTCATAGGCGAATCGCGGAGGCAGAGGAGACGTTCGACGCAAGTTATTCTGTCATAGGCGAATCGCGGCATCTCAGTGGAAGTTCGGTTGCATACCCATGGGAATGGAACCGAACTTGTAACTCCTTTGAAATAGTGAATTCGCTGCTCTGCTCCCGAGGATGTAGGCATCTTTGTCGAACCTCATTAAATCCCTGTGTTCTTCTAGTTTACGTCGATTCTTGCATTTCTTTGCCCTAAATTTCTCAAAAAGTGGTATCAGAGCGAGGTTTTATGGCGGAGGAGATCGACACATCAAAGAAGATGGATTTTGAGATTTGGTTGGCGGCAGAAGAGGCGTTCAGTGCAAGTTATTCTGCCATAGGCGAATCACGGCGGCAGAGGAGGCGTTCGACACAAGTTATTCTGCCATAGGCCGGATGCAGGATGCGAGTAGGCGTGACTATTCGGAAACGGAGTTTCACGAAGGTATTCCGCGAACAGGTGCGAAGGGATTCGGGGCTCGCGTGACAGCATTTTGGTCGAGGTGCTGGTGTGAACAGGATAAGTGTTGTAATTGACACGGTTGACCAACCCACCTTGATATAAGAAACTCCATGATGTATTTCTCCTAAGGGACGAGATATTCACCAATGTGGAGATTTGTTAGGTACGGCTCATATACCGAAAGTTTGGAGTCTCATGGAATAAAGAGATGTGTCTCTTGGAATTTAGTGGGTTGGGGGAGCGATGGCGTTTTAGTAATTTATCTGTAAGCTTTATCTATAAATAGATGTGTAATCCTATAGGTATGGAACTGAAGTTGTAATTCCTCTAAAATAATGAATTCACCGCTCTGCTCCCAAGGATGTAGGCATCTTTGTCGAATCTCGTTAAATCCCTGTGTTCGTCTAGTTTTGTGTCGATTCTTGCGTTTCTTTGCCCTAAATTTCTCAACATAATATAACATGTTTTATTCATAAAATGATCTCTCTATTTATATGAGAGAGATTAGTGTATGATGATGTTACATTTTTGCCCCTACTTTAAAGAGTGTTGCACATGATATTATTTTTACATGTATGAGTCTATCGTCAGGCTGCTTTCTGGCTCATTCAGCTAAACTTGATTGGCTTCGGATCTGCATAACTGGTTTGATCAGATAAGCATGGTCACCATTGTCGGTCAGCTGATCTATTTTAATAATTGATCCTTAAAAATAGATGAGGGGACTTCTAGATGTCCATTTGTATGATTGTAGATGCTAGTGGATTGGGTTTTCTTCATAATGGTTGGCTCGGATGTATCTTTGTCTTATTTCTGAACGAATGATTCAGACAAGTCATTTAGTCATCTTTTTCCCTCTCCATAGCTCCATTGACATTAGCTTAGCTCAGACGATTACATCCAATCAAATAAGTGAGCCTCACATTATTCTGTCGACGGACCCTCCTTCATCGTACTCTTCTTCTCCTAACCGTTGGATCTCCTCACAATCAGTGTTGGGACATTTTTTATGTATATATTACAGTTCATCGATTCTCTTACTTCTTGAAAGTTATGTTGTGATGAAAATAAGAAAATTTAATGCAAAAGTATGTCACATTTAGTCTTAAAAATGATTTAATAATTAAACTCCTTTGATTTCCACACTTTTGGTCTTTATAAATAAGAAGTGATAGAACATTTAACATTTCGTATTTGTAATATATCTTTCCTTGTTTGAATTTATCAGCTTTCGAGTGTTGCAATGGAGCACATGTCAAATCCCTTGATCATTATCTCCAGCAAAGAACTACCTTGTGTTGCCTTTGGGAGACCGAATGAGTGGTACTGCCTAGAAGGTGACAAGAAGAAGAAAATTATTATAAGAAAAAAAAAGGAAAGCACTTGTGTTGGTCAGATCAACTTGGATCATCAGATTTACTCCTTGGCTTTCGGAGGAAGACGCTTAAACAAACGACCCAACCATCAATCTTTCGGTTAAACCTTTTACTATGGCATAAACTCTGGAGGTTCAAGGGGGCACACAAGAAGCTATTGATGTTATGTTGTCGCCTAGGGCACAAGAAGTTACTGTTGATCTACCACCACCTGTGCATAAGAAGCTATTGGTGCTCTGCCGCCGCCCAGTGAGAGTGATGTGTCAATTAGATTGTTTGAGTTGGATTGATTTTTTGGTATGAAGAGCCTTGCTCTTGCTTGTTATATTTTGATTTTTTCTGAAGTTATTTCCCTTATGTTGTCTCTTGGTGCAAACGAATCAACTCATATAATCCTAGATGATAACTCGCCTCTAACGGTCATGGACGAGAATCTGATTATGGTGTCTAAGACAGCTGCTCAGGTGCTAGTATATGGTGGCTAACTATTGAGTGAGGATGGTGGGATTGACCGCCCATATGATCTTGTCGAGACTCACAGGGAACCAGCTATTGGGCGTCACACATCTCCTAGATCACTGGCTTGCCACTTGGATGAGATTCATAACTCATTTGCTCAGTTCATTGAGATTCAATGAGGTGGTGAGGTGCATGAGATGCTTGCTTGTGTGAAACAAGTTGAGAGGATAGAGGAGGAGGTGGTCACTCTTTATCAAGAATTGTCAGACATCGAGAACCTTTGTAGTCTTAGCTTAAGCTGAGAAGAATCGGGTTAGCCAATTTTAGCGTGGTAGAGAAGATTTGTATAAGAGGTTTTTTCGGTTGGGATGTATCCTATCTAAGTAGCAAATCACCGCCTTATAAAAAGTTTTCTCTCATACTAGTTTTTGAGTGCTTTCTATATTTTTTTAATATCTTTTATGGACTAAAATTTATTCTTACACCTCGATTCCTTTGTTAATGTGATTCTTTCTCAGCACAATTTTGAAATTATTGTGCAGTTTCATTTTTATCCCTTTGTGATGGTTTTGCTTCTTTTGTTTCTCTAGATGTATAAGGGTGAGGGATTTGATGACATTATGATTTTGCTTTAACTTTTTTCTCTTCATTTCTCCTCACTCCCTCGGCTTTCTCTTTTTACTCTCTATTTGATGGCTCTAATATATTCTCTCAAGGCCTTTGGGTCAATTATTGTAACTGACTCATTGGCAGTGATAAGGTTGAGTAGGTCAACTACGATAAACCTATTTCTTTGATCTTGTTGTGAAGCTTTGATTCATTGGTGAGAATGATCGAGCAACCAACTCATTTGGCGTTCACCTCATATTCTACAAGGAAATGTCCCACTACGATTTAAGATTGCCTCTCTATTGGGAGTTGTGAAATTTCAACCACTATGGAGTTATTCCCACTGAGATACTGACAAATTCTATTGCTGCCATTTTAACCTGAGTCATCTTCTATCATCATTTGGGAATTCTCTAATCGATGGAGCTCCATATTTATCTATTCACATTTTGGGTTGGACCATGCCCCAATCCCGAAATTACGCAGTTATTTAATTTATTGACAAAAAGCATGACCCAGTTTCTTTATGCGGCTAGTTTGCAAAGCGAATATGTTATAAAGTTTAGAATTTTATTTATAGTTGACACACTAGGGGTTCTACGCATGTGCACGTATCCTTTCAAGTAATATAGTGCTTTTTAAAAGACATAGAGTATAAATCTTATAGATAAGCGAGGTTTGAAATCCCTTAAGCTAATTTTAGTCTACTATTATCAAATCCTAGTTTGGAAAGTTGATTAAAGGTGATTTTTTCTACTCCTAAATATAAACCTAAATCTAAAGATAAACTTAACTAGATAAACTAGTTTGTTTAATTTTGAGATGTAAAAACTACCTTTCTCTTGTGTCGACCTGGATAACGTGTAGGAATGAAATGCTTAGAATTTAATGTGGCAAGTGACAATAGGAGCAAACATACTCTTTTACCCTCTTACAAGTGCATGAAGAACATTGGCTAACCTAGAGTTGATTCATTAAAGTAACAGATTTGTCACGGCAGTACTCTAGCCTGTCACCGTAGAGTCTCCTACTCCTAATAGCCCTATAATTAGCTCAATCTCAGATTCAAGGTATGAAGCCCTAGATCAAATTGTTAGGAATCTAAACTGTCACCCTAGAAACACTAATTTACACCCATCAATGAATATCTCCCTAACATTGTATTGAATCACTGGATTACTTATCCTTCACCCAGAAATTTAATGGGTACCACTTAATTGAGAATTACACTGCCTTTTCCAGATCCTAATGCAATTACAACAAAGTTTAACATTACAACAAGCCTAAATTACAATGTAAATGAAGTGTACGTAAAATAGCATCACATTTTTAATATAAAAGCATTTATAGACAAATCTAAATTCCTAAACATTAATACAATTCATTGCAAAAAAAAAGTAAAATGAATAAAATGTCATAAGCAGTAGAAGAATTGATAGAATTATGTAATAATTTTTAGTGCCAATAAGGAAAAAATGTCTACCTACCCCCTTCTGAGTGTATAGGTATTAGTATTTTATTAGTTTTACATACATAACAGAGATGTGAAGGTGGGTAAAAATAAGGCCTTACAACTAATGGTAAGGACCCCAATCACTTACATCAATTATCACCTAGAAGCTCCTAATAGAAACATATCATGAAGTATTTTTCCTTTAAAAGTTGCATTGCGGCCTAAACTACTTCACCATAACCAACCAGACAACACTCAATTCGTGAAGTCACTGCTTTTCTGAGTCTTAATTTCAACTTACAATTGATTTTAACATAACATATTGCCAATACATTATGTCAATGAAGCAACAGATTTATTACTCGTCGCATAAAAATTAAAATTAGTCTATAATAAAATAAAATTTCCCACTTATGCCGCTACTTCATAACAAGAGGAAAGAGTAAGTAAACTGCTCACTATACATGGAGAAAACACAAAAAAAACTTTATTTAAATCAAAACGAATCCACTAGATAAGTGTTTACAACAACTATAAGATAGTGAAGAGCACAATACTTAGCTTTTTCCCTACGAAACAAAGAAGAAATTCCCTCCAACAAAGTCATTTGTTGATCCATGCAATGCTCATACAATCTCTTGCATATATCTCTCAATATCCCTCTCCATTCTCCAGAAATGGTAGAAATATGCATTTCCTACTCTTATCTATGACCTCTAGGCATTCTTGGAGATTATAGGAATTTGAAATGCCAAAGGATACATTTCCAATCATGAAAATCCGCCTAATAACTTCTTAAGATGTGTTGAAACTGTCATAGGCAGTTTCTAGCACCCATGCGTTGTCTTTTCTGTTTTCTAGGCAGAGGCTAGCGCCTAGGTGCCACTTTCTGGTGCCTAGGCGCCACCCTGCTGGCAGCACCCTCATTTGCTCTCATTTCACCCCATTTTAGTTCCAATCCGCTCCAAGTTTTATGTCTTGCTGCATTAAACTCTAAATTGCTTCATTTTTGCTCCATTTTCTCGAAAACTCCATCTCTTGACCTGAAACCAAAAACACGCAAAATATTTTTCATTAAAGTGCATGTTGAACTCACTTTTATGAGGACCCAAATTGACACTTAAAGACAAGACATGTCTTAAGCCAAATTCACTGGCTTAAAATTCCCAGACACCTCTTTACAAACCTAATAATCTTCTATGATAATTAAATACATCCTAGGAGGAGCTCTACCAATATTAACCCCTTTAAGCTCTAGGGATTTCTTAATACCCTAAAAATTAGATTGACTTCAATATACCCTCTTTTGGATCAAACCAACATGACATCCTAAAATGATCTGATCAGCAATGACAAACCCTGATCTGGTCAACTCTTGACCTAAATATGCCAAACTTGGTCAAAATGGTCAGTTTTGGACCCAATGACCGCCACATTGTCCAACTGGTCAATCATAAACCTAAATTGGTCAAACCTGGTCAAAATGATCAATTTTGGACCCAATGACCACCACATTGACCAACTGGTCAACCATAGATCTAAATTGATCAAACCTGGTCAAAATAGTCAATTTTGGACCCAATGACCACCACATTGACCAACTGGTCAACCATAGACCTAAATTGGTCAAACATGGTCAAAATGATCAATTTTGGACCCAATGAACACCATTTTGACCAACCCGTCAACCATAGACCTAAATTGGTCAAACCTGGTTAAAATGATCAATTTTGGACCCAATGACCACCACATTGACCAACTGGTCAACTTTAGTCAAATTAGTCAAACTTGGTTAAAATGGTCAATTTTGGACCTAATGGCCACCACACTGACCACCTAGTCAACCCTTGACCTAATTGGCCAAACTTTAGTCAAAATGGCCTAATAGTCACGACAATAACCATTTAATCAATACAGGCATCCAATTGACCCAATTGGTCAAATTTGGTCAACCATGGTCAACCTTGATCAACTTTAGTCAACCCTGGTCAACCATGGTCAACTTAGGTCAAACTACTCAATTTTGAACCAAATTGATAAAATTAGTCAAATGGTCAACACCAAAATTTTTTTTTGACTAATCCATGGGTTTGTAATATAATTTCATAATTAATTCAAAATGAAATTATAACCCTTAAATAAAATGAATGACATCACATATGACATCACACATGACATCTCATCTGACATCCCATATTACATCACATATGACATCACATATGACATCTAAAGTTCTTGGTCACCCATGACCCATAAAACCTACTATGACCCATGACACATCATCATTAACAAAAGACAAAACTCATCATGAAGCCATCATGAAGAGGTAAAGGAGGTGTCACTCATTCATAAAATGCTTACGAAATTCATGGTGGAATCATTACTCAACACCACTTCCAACCAATGGGATAAGGACCCATCTAAACACTTATCCCATACAGAATTAGGGTCATCATGACCAAATTATAATAATTGGGAATGGGAAGGCATATGTGTCATTCCTTCATAAACATGGAAGGAAAATATGGTGACTCATCACACACCTCCATCTTCATCCAATGAGAGAATAAAACATATCTAAACCCTTATCCACTACATGATTAAGGTCATCATAATTAAAGCATAAAAAATGGAATGAAGAGGGCTATGTGTCACCCCTTTGACAAAAGATAAAAAATCATTATGAAACCATCATGAAAGGAATAACGAGGTGTCATTCCCTCATGAATTTTGAATTAGGATGAGAAAAAGTCATCACTCACCTCCTTCCTAATCCGGTGAAAAAAAAAAGAAGCTTAGCCATGTCATTCTCCCCGTCATAATTAGCCTCATCATTACATTCCATGGAAGCGAGGAAAGAGAGGATCCATGTGTCATCCTTTCCACAAACTTATTAAATGATTGACAAGAAGTATATGGGGAAGGTCTACCTAGACAATATTAGGCTCTTATCCAACTTATGAGGTAACTAATGGAAGGAAGCCTAAATTACATGCCAAATCTTCACCATGATTAGGTTCATCATAACCAAGCCATGAAAGAGAGGGAATAAGAAGCTTATGTGTTATTCATTCATGAAATTTAGAGTAAAGATATGGTGAGATCATCACTCACCTCCGCCTCCATCTAATAAGAGAAGGACCCATTTAAACCCTTATCCTAAACATAATTAGGGTCTTCATGACCAAATTATGAAAATTGGAAATAAGAAGGCATATGTGTCATCTCATCCCTAATTCATTAAATAACCCTAAATTTAATTTGAATTTATGACATCATACATGACATCAAAAGCCCATAATTGACTTTTAAATTAAATTCAACTTATGGAGGGTCACTCATGACCCATGAAACTTCATCATGACATGGTGAACCCTATGACAAACACATGATGACACCATCATGAAGGGATAAATGAGGTGTCACCCCTTTATGAAAGGCTTAAGGAATGACATGGTTGAGTCACCTTTCACCCCCCCTCTTCACCCAAGTGGAAGAAAACCTCATCCACATAATTCAATTCTTCATAATTAGCCTCATCATGAAATCTCATGGAAATGAGAGGAGATGAAGCTTATGTGTCATTCCTTCATAAAACATGGAAAGAAGACATGGTGAGATCATCACTCACCATCACCTCTATCCAATAGGAGAAAGACTCATTCAAGCCATTATCCTATCCATAATTAAAGTCATCATGACTAAGTTATGGAAATGGGGAAAGAGAGTGCTTATGTGTCATCTCATCTCCAACTCATTGAATGATTCATGAGCTCATATGGGCGAGGCTAATTCATATCATCTTGAGAAGCCTTATCCACCTCTCAAATTATCAAACAGAAGAGAGCCAAAACTAGGATCCAATCTTCACCCTAATGGAATCTCATAATGGAAAGTTTGGGAAGAATCGCCAATGGATATCTCAAGCCAGGGAACTTATCCTCATGTCATCGTGAGGTTGTTACCTTCTTTCCCAAGTAAACTTTAGCTCATTTATAGCTTCTTTAAGCCTATAAATATGGCTAACCCGAGAAGACCCAAAAGGGAGGATACCCATCCACAGTTCCTAATTCTAGAAACTTTGAACACAAAAGTTGTTCTTGATACACCTAAAAATGTACTACTTTTTATGCCATATTTTATAATGATATTGCACTTTAAAGGTATGTTTTCTTGTGTTTTTGGTTGCAGGTGCATAAAATTGAAGAATTTGGAGTAATTTGAGCAAAAGGAACAAAAAAGGACCAAAATGGAGCATACCGGAGCAAAACGGGTGAAACCGGAGCATACCAGGCTAAAACGGGTTGAATTGGACACTTATGTACCTGTGTCTAGCGCTTAAGCACCAAATTTGGCGCTTAGCCTCCAGTAACTTGTGCTTAAGCGCCAACCCGATGGCGCTTAGGCGCCATGGGCGTAATTTCTTCAATATAACTCAAATTTTGAAGATTTTCGTAGCGTTGCGAAGCTTATTTCGAGGGGCATTCATTAGAAATGATAAAATAGAATTTATAGAAGAGTTGGGGTCAGTTATGAGGTGTTATTATTGAAGATATGTGTCTTTTGGATTGAATGGGCACTTGAGGCACCCTTTGGAAGATTCATTGAACCAGGACTATTTTGAAGAGGCACTTAAGCATCTCTTGGGATATTATAAATATGAATTTGAGATATTTTAAGAACTCTCTTGAAATCTCTTGACTTTTGAGAGGAAGAAGATTTAGAAGCATTAGAAGAGAAGAAGACTTGGAGGAAAAGAAGATCACTTGGGCGTGAGCCCCAAGTGGGGCGACAAGGAGAGAGAGAGAGAAAGAGAGAGTGTGAGAATTTCTTTTTTTCTTTTAACTTTGTTCTTGGAGAGGATTGCTAGGAGATTTCTTTTGCTATACAAGAAGAGTTTGATTTTCATCAGAGATAAGTATTTTCATTGTATTTTGATTTGGATTTAGTAGTTTGTTTGTGTAGTTTTAAAGACTTGTTTAATGAAAAGTTCTTGTTGTTTCTCCATGTGTAGTGAGTAGTTTTCCTTACTCTTCCCTCTTATAATAAACTATAATGCATGTGTAGGATATATAATTGAGTAGATTTAGAATATATTGTGATGATTTTACTTTGATCTTCATTTACAAGTAAACTTGATCAACTTGCATGTTAAAATCTGTTGTGAGAACATGAAAGGACCAATGCGGTATTATCTCAATCAACTATTGGTAAAAATCACAAGAGATTATATGGGTGAGAATGTATTCCATACGGTTGAGTGCAAATAAATAGGGAGATGTGCATGTTTAAGAGGTATAGAATTAGAGGACTTTAGGGTGACAAACTAAAGCCCCTAATTTGGTTTGATGTGAAAAGTTTTGCTATGAGATGTTAGCCCCCAAGTGGAGGGAGAAAAGGGAACTCTAGAGTGAGGGCTAGTATCTTCCCTGCCTAACCCATCTACAAGATTTAAAATCATCAAATTAACCTATGTTCTTTATAGAACCAAATAAGGGTAAAAAATATGATTGCTCCTATTTGTCACAATCTCTCTCGCTACTTGTTTTACTTTTATACATGTCACTAATTTCATTGCATGAGGAAGAGTACTTTTAATATATTAAACTCCACTTTTCTAATTTTCACTAAGTGTTTTAATTTAGAACTAGTGTTGTAATATATAATCAAAACCAAACTTTTATCAAACTTCCAAGCTATGGCGTGTTATTGTAGACTAGAACTTCTCTTGAAAGCTATTGTGATTAACCGCGATCTCCATGGGATCGATATTTGGGGCTTAATCAGAAAGCTCTACATTACTTGATAACGATACGTATACTTCCGTAGAATCCCTTTAAAGATATCAATTAAAATCTCATTTGCATCGACATCAAGTTTTTGGCATCGTTGTAAAGAAAGAGATATAATTCAAAGGAAATATAAAGTATAAAAAGCGTAAGCATAAATATATGGGATCAATTCTCCAGCTCTGAGCAATTAATTCCCCATATAAGCAAGCTCTAAAACCCATCATCTTCTTCCAATTTCACCACCCCAAAACAAGACACATTTTTGGTTTCAACCATTTGAAATCCCAAATTAACCATTCCTACACCTTCACTGAGGTGTACGAAGAAGTTCCCAATCGAAATTGGGTCTTCCTGTGAGCTCTAACCCAGTTCAACACCAAGCCGTAAGCCCAATTTGGTGAATTCGTACTTGGACTCAATTTCATTTTAAATTGAGCATACCAGGAGTTTCGCAAGGACCCGGCGATCGTCTCTATCAAACTTGATTGAAGCCACACTTCATCAAGATCAGGTATGGTCATTTTAATCCAATTTGTGCTCGGGTTTGGTCCTTTGTGAAACAAACTGATTCAAAACATCCATAAATCCGTATGGATGTGTTCTTCCTGCCATAATGAAGCTTATGGAACAATCCCCATGAAGTTCCATTAAGATCCGAGCGAGATCTTACGCTTTAATCATGGACGGTGCACAGATTATGACAGAAGGAGGAAGACGATGGGATGCCGTCCATTTTTATGTATTAAAAATGGATGACCGTGATATCGCTGAACCGCAATTTCATCCATACAAAATAGATGAAACAACAGGTCACGTGGCTGCTTGCATGGATTTTCCCTCCAGTCAAATGACGACACCTGAATTTTCGACACCTCCAATGTTTGCGTTTGCGCTGAGTCACTTCAATAAGAAAATCTGAATTTTCTTATTTAATTAAATTCAGAAATCTTTAAAAATTCATATATTGACAAAGAAAAATAAAAAAAATAAAAAAAATATCCTTAGACTCAGGGAGACAAGTAAAAAATTATGAATTCAAAATATGGAATTATTGAATTATATTTAATTTTTAATCAATTAATTACTCTATGGACTAATTTAATTATTAAAAATTATTTATAATTTCAAAAATTCTCAAATTTTCACAGATTGACACTTTCATCCTTAGAGACATTCTCTGATTTTTCTATGGCTAGGAAAATTCTCTAGGATCTAATTTCCTAATTTCTATCAATCTTCGTAATGATTTTCAAAAATAATTATAAAATTAAAGAAATTAGACATTAAATTTGAAAATGGTCAGAAAATTTAGAGTGACACTTTTATACTCCAAAATGATAATTTTTAGCTTTTTGAAAATTTGAAAATGACATCTTCATCACTTAGGTTAAAATTGTAAATTTTAAATTTACATTTTAAACCTTTAGGCTTGATCATTGACCTTAAATAACTTGTAGGATTGACCAATCCTAAGCCTTAGATCTCATTAGATCTAGGGAGAATCTACTCACCTCCTCAGGACTATTGAGTTTAATTCTATAGACTCAATGTCAAAATCTCAAGTGTTGAATTCAAACACATATAAGACCCAGGTTTAACATACATAGACTTAAGTTAAAATTTAAATCCAATCTCAAGTGGCTCAGACATCTAGGTTCAACCCATATGAACCTAAACCTCATCAAAAACCTAATTAGGTCTAAAACATCAATTAGACTTGATTAAGCCCTGTTAAGCCTTAATCACATTATGTTTAACACAATAAACCCTAAATAGGTCTAAGACATCAATTAGATCTGATTAAACTCTGTTAAGCCTTAATCACATTAGGTTTAACACCATAAATCCTAATTAGGTCTAAGACATCAATTAGACCTGATTATACCCTTTTAAGCCTTAATCACATTAAGTTTAACACCATAAACCCTAATTAGGCCTAAGACATCAATTTGATCTGATAAAACCCTGTTAAGCCTTAATCACATTAAATTTAACACTATAAACCCTAATTAGGTCTAAGACATCAATTAGACCTAATTAAACCTTATTAAGCCTTAATCACATTAGGTTTAACATTATAAACCCAAATTAGGTCTAAGACATCAATTATACCTGATTAAACCTTGTTAAGCCTTAATCACATTAGGTTTAACACTATAAACCCTACTTAGGTCTAAGACATCAATTAGACCCTATTAAACCCTGTTAAGCCTTAATCACATTAGGCTTAAGTCAAATCAAACCCTCATTAGACCTATTTAATTACCTTAAACCTGAATAACATTAGGTTTAAGACAAAACCTCATTAGACCTAATTAATCACCTTAAACCTTAGAAACATTAGGTTTAAGACAAAATAAACCCTAATAAGGTCTAACCTTTCATTTCACTGAGAAATTGAAAACTAGGATGCCCTCATTAGACCTAATTAATCACCTTAAACCTTAATAACATTAAGTTTAATACAAAACAAACCCTAATTAGGTCTAACCTCTCATTAGACCTAATCAATCCTATTAAACCTTAATTACATGAGGTTTAATATAAAACAAACCTAAATTAGGTCTAACCCCTCATTAGACCTAATTAATCCTTAAACCTTAACTAAATTAGGTTTAAGTAACCATAAACCCTAATTAAGTCTAACCTTAATTAGATTTAATCAATCCTTAAACCTTAACTAAATTAGGTTTAATTAAACCTAAAACATAATTAAGTCTAACCCTAATTAGACTTAATTAACCCTTAAGCCTTACTTAAATTAGGCTTATGCAACCTTAAATCCTAATTAAGTCTAACCCTAATTAGACTTAATTAATCTTTAAGCCTTACTTAAATTAGGCTTAAACAAACTTAAACCATAATTAAGTCTAACTCTAAGTAGACTTAATTAATCCTTAAACCTTACTTAAATTAGGCGTATGCAACCTTAAAAAATAATAAAGTCTAACCCAAATTAGACTTAATTATTCCTTAAACCTTACTTAAAATAGGCTTAAGCAACCTTAAAAAATAATTAATTCTAACCCTAACTAGACTTAATTAACCCTTAAGTCTTACTTACATTAGGCTTAAGCAACTGATCCACTAAAAATTTGATAGCTTTTTATTGTCTATTTCATAACTATTTTTAATGATATTGCACTATAAATGAAGGTATTTTGTATGTTTTCTAGTTTTTAGTACAAGAAATGGCTTTTGGAGAAAATGAAACAAAAATTATGCAATTTGGAGCAAAAAGGAGCAAAAAAGCAAATTTTGGCCTAGCACATTTTGATAAGTCTTTCTTTCTTTAATCTATTTTACACTTATTGCCAATTTTTGAATGAGATTACACTTTAAAAAAAGGTTATTTCTATGTTTATTTTGTAGGGCTAACTGTTAGGAACACAACGCAACTGAAACAGGGTGAATCAGAGCTGGTACGGAGCCAAAATGGTGGAGCTGCGCAGTACCAGCGCCGGACAGCGCCCTATCGAGGGCTGGACAACGCTAGAATCCCGAGAAAATAGAAAAAACTGGCGCCGGATAGCGCCCCAGACGGTGTGGATGCATTTTTGGGTGGTTATTGGCATTATACGTCAAATTTGGACGGTTTTTGGAAGGTTTCTTCAAGCACCTCTTGGGAAATTTGTCCCCACACTATTTTAAAGCGAATTTGTAGCCAAAAAAGGAGAGGAATGTTAGGAAAAATGTGGAGAATGCTTAGAGATCTTAGAATAGGATTAGAAATGTAGATTTCTACCTTTTTAGAGAGATTGGTGAAGGGATTTTGAGAGAATTTGTAAGGGTTTGTTCTAGCATTGTATTGATCACCCGAAGAATTTGTGGAAGAGATATTTTTCTTTCTTTCAAGGGGGAAAAGCTAAGTATTGTGTTCTTCATCATCTTATGATTTTGTAAACACTTATTATGTGGATTTGCTTTGAAATAAAATTTTTCGTTGTGTTTTTTTGTGCTTTGTGATGTCTGTCTCTTACTCTTCTTCTTCTTTGGAAATAGTGGCATAAGAAGATTATGCCATTATTTTATTTCTACTTTTCTTTTGCAATGAGTAGGATTCATATTTAGGATATTGGGATGCATGCTAGAAGACGTTTTAATTATAAATATGATGGTTTTTACTTGCGCTTCATTTACATTAAAATAAGAGTTCGTTGTAGTGTTAAAATTCATTGTAATTGCGTTATAATCCGAGAGGGTGGTGTAATTCTCAACAAAAATGGAACCACATTCAAATTCTATGAATGGTGAAGTTCATGGGGGTTGAGTGCAAATAAATAGGGAAATATACTTTGATGGGCATAGAATTGGAGATTTTAGGGTGACATACTAAAATCCCCAATTTGGTCCTAGTGTTTGGAAATTAAAGCGAGAGTTAGCCTTTGACCACAGAAAAATGTATTGAGAAAATTATACCAATTTGATATGAAATTGCAGTTTAAAGAAATGTATTTTCTTTATTTTATTGTAGGAATGAATATTTATAAGTAATGAAAGCAAAAAGCATGAAAAGAAGAGAATTTAGAGCGAAAAGGACTGAAATAGATGAAAAGTGAACTATCCCGCCGACAGCGAGGAAAAGGCCGCCGACGGTGAGTTTTTCCCGAAAGTTTTGAATATATTATAAGGAACTCGCCGACCGCGAGATTGAGCCCGTCGATAGCGAGATCGGTGCGGTTAACCCACCTTCTAGAAGCCCATCGACGGCGATATCGAGCCCGCCGTCGGCGAGACAGTTGAATTGAGCCAGATACATTGAACCTGGACGTTTTTTGAAGAGGTGCTTAAGTAACCTTTGGAGATTTGATTCCTTCTATAAATAGAGACGAATTTTAGTCAGTTGTGTGTCATTCTAGAGTCTTTTAGTTTCTATATAGAGTCTTTCTAGTGTGTAGATAGAGTGTTTGGCGTCTTGGTGAGTTTAATTAAGTGTGTTGTACTAGAAGGAAGAGTCAAATGAACTTCAAGGAGTCTGCTTGGGGAGAAGAATTGAGATAAGTATATTTGTTTATTGTTTGTTAACTTTAATGAAATCCATGATTTGTGTTATTTTTCCCATGCATTCTGAGTAGTTTCCTTAGTCTTTCTCATTGTTATTGAGATTTTGTGAAATGATAAATTAAAGTAGTTGTGCCTAAAAATATGAAAATAGAAATTGTGCTAATCTTTTACTTAAATCTTAATTTACTTTCAATCTGACCAATTGATTTGTTAACATATGTTGAATTATCAACTATAGTAAAGATTACATCCAAGATTCAGGGAAGTCAAAAGCCTTGGAAGGAGGGTGCAAATAAATAGGGAAATATTAACTATCGGGCATAGAATTGGACATTTTAGTATGACAGACTAAAATTTTCAATTCGGTCCTATTGTTTGGGAGCTGAAGTGTAGATGTTAGCCCTTAGGCGAGGGGAACGTGGGAGCTACGAGTGGCGGTCGGTATCCTCCCGGACTTAGCCACTGATTCGATAACCAAACATAAGATTAGTCAATGTTCTTTGCACTGGACCAAAGGGTAAAGAATAGGAATGCTCCTATTCGGCACAATACAATTAAAAAACTCATTTAATTCTTCATTCACTTAATTCTCTTAAACAAGGAGAAAGATACTTTTCTGAAATCTTATATTCAATCTTTTAAGCATTAGTTTATTATAGTCTAAGTGTTCTTAATTTCCGTTTACTAGATTAGTAAGTAAATCTACTTTAAGTTGTCTTTAAAATTCTCTAACTTCCTTGTGGGATCGATATCTAGGACTCCATTAGAGCCCTATATTATTTGATAACGATACATATACTTGCGTAGTATCCACAATATAAATCATAAATTCCATAACAGAATCATCAGTATATATATATATTCAGTGCGAGATCAAGTTTTTGGTACCGTTGCTAATTTTCATATCATAGTTGTAAGTATAAATATCGAAAAGTGGATCAAGTTTTTGGCGCCGTTGCCGGGGAAGTAAAGTAATTATTAAGGTAATTAATAGAATTATTAAAATAATTACTAGAGTAACGGACTATTTTAAATATTACTTAAAAATTGTATGCGTAAATTTGGAAACGAAAATTTAATACCTTACGATTCAAAATTAGAGCGCACAATTAAAAGAATTAGAAAAGAAAAGAGAGAAATTATAAATTTAACACAAATGACAAATAATCCAGAAATTGAAAATATAAACCAACAAAGAACGTTAAGAGATTATGCCAACCGTACATTAGATGAAATTCACCTAACTATTCAAAACCCTGATGTAGCTGCTAACTTATACGAACTTAAACCTGCAATTATCCAAATGGTACAGAATAATCAATTTAGTGGTTCACCTAATGAAGATCCTAATTTACATCTTGCTAGTTTTTTGGAACTATGTGCTACTTTAAATATGAAGGAGTATCTAATGATGCTATTAGACTTAGGCTTTTTCCTTTTTCTTTAAGGGGTAAAGCTAAGATGTGGTTAAATTCATTAGCACCTGGATCTATTAAAACATGGGGAGAATTATCACAAAAATTTCTATCCAAATATTATCCTCCTTCGAAAACTGCAAAACTTAGAAATGATATAACATCTTTTGGTCAGTTTGATGGAGAATCCATATATGAAGCTTGGGAGAGATTTAAAGTACTTCTTAAGAAATGCCCACATCATGCATTACCAGATTGGTTAATTATACAAACTTTTTACAATGGATTAGTAGGATCTCTTAGATCAATCATTGATGCTCCTGCTGGAGGTTCATTAATGTCAAAACCATTTGATGAAGCCTATGCATTAATCGAAGAAATGACTACTAATAATTTTCAATGGCCTGTTGAAAGAGTAAATCCTAAAAAGATAGCTAGTGTTCATGAAAATGATGCAATATCTATGTTAGCTTCTCAAATTGTTGCTATATCAAAGAAATTATATCATTTTGGAATGAATTACTCTCCTACTATATTATAAGAAAACTCATCTGGACAAATTATAGATTCTCAATCTCCTTATGAAACTATAAATGCTATTAATAATAGACACAATAATCCTTATGCGAATTATTATAATCCTGGTTGGAAGAATCATCCAAATTTTAATTGGAATAACAATACAGCTAATCAACAATGGATGAAAAACTCTATAGGAAATCCACCTAATCAAGGAAATACAAATTATAAACCTTCTTATCCACTTGGATTTAATAACACTCAATTTAAAGATAAGAAGTTATCTATAGAAGAATTAATATTAAGTATGGGTCAGCACTTGCAAAATCAAGGAAATCAATTACAACTTCAAGGAAATTAATTACAAAATCAAGGAACAACAATTAAAAATATTGAAAATCAACTCGGACATATCGCTACCGCGCTTAACAATAGAATTTTTGGAACTTTTCCTAGTAATGTGGAAATAAATCTGAAAGACCAAGGAAAAGAACAAATTAAAGCGATACAATTACGAAGTGGAAAAGAGTTAGACACTAAAATTCGAAAGAAACGAGAAAGTAAAAATGAGGAAGTGGAAATCAAAAAAGAAAAGGATCAGCAAGATCAAAACTTAGAATATCCATTGATCCTTATGAAAATATCTATAGAAAAACCACCACCACCATTTCCTCAACGACTAAAGCAACATAAAAAATATAAGCAATTTACTAAATTCCTTAAAATTTTAAAAAAAATTAATGGTAAATATTCCTTTTGTAGAAGCATTATAACAAATGCCTAATTATGTAAAATTTATGAAAGATATTTTAAATAAAAAAAGAAAATTCACAGATAATGAAACTGTTGCACTTAGCAAAGAGTGTAGTGCAATTATTCAGAAAAATCTTACTGAAAAATTAAAAGATCCTGGTAGTTTCACTATACCTTGCGCTATTGGAGAAAAATTATATGGAAAAGCTTTGTGTGACTTAGGAGCAAGCATCAATTTAATTCCTCTATCAATTTTTAAAAGATTAGAATTAGGAGAAATTTCACCTACTTCAGTAACTCTTCGATTAAGTGATCGTTACGTGACTTATCCTAAGGGAGTTATTGAAGATGTGTTAGTAAAAGTGGATAAATTTATCTTCCCGGTAGATTTTATTATTCTAGATATGGAAGAAGATAAAGAAATTCCCATAATATTAGGAAGACCCTTTTTAGCCACTGAAAAAGCTATGATTGATGTTCAGAAAGGAGAATTGACTATGAGAGTAAACGATCAAAAAGTAACTTTTAACATAACAAAATCAATGAAATATCTTGCTTCAGAAAAAGATGATGAATGTTTTCAAATGGAAATACTTGAACATTTGCAAAATGAACATTTTAAAAGATATTATGAAGAAAAGTTAGAAAAAGAAAATGCCGAATTAATTGAAGAAGCGAGATAATGAAAAAGCTTGGATTATATACAGGAAAAATTTGAAATGTTGGATAATACTGAAAACACTGAAAAGAACATAGTTCCGTCAATTATTAGACCTCCTGAACTCGAATTAAAAATTTTACCTAATCATTTAAAATATGCTTACTTAAGTAACCATTCAACCCTACCAGTTATTATATCAGCTGAATTGAATGAATTACAAGAACAAAAACTGTTAGACACATTAAAAAATATAAGAAAACTTTTGGTTGGACTTTAGCAGATATTAAAGGAATTATTCCTTCAATCTGTATGCACAGAATTATTTTAGATAATGAACATAAGCCAAGAGTAGATCCTCAAAGGAGATTAAACCCAATAATGAAAGAAGTAGTCAAGAAAGAAATATTAAAATGGTTAGATAATGATATTATATATCCTATTTCGGACAGTGCTTGGGTAAGCCTAATTCACTGTGTTCCTAAGAAAGGAGGAGTGACCGTTAAGGCTAATGAAAATAATGATTTAATACCTATAAGACAAGTTACTGGATGACGTATATGTATTGACTATAGAAAATTAAATGCAGCCTCCAGGAAAGATCACTTCTCATTACTATTTCTAGACCAAATGTTGGATAGATTAGCCGGACATAAATATTTTTGTTTTTTAGATGGATATACCGGTTATCATCAGATACCTATTGCTCCTGAGGATCAAGAGAAAATTACATTTACTAGTCCTTATGAAACATTTGCTTTTCGAAGAATGCCTTTTGGATTATGTAATGCACCTGCAACATTCCAGAGATGTATGATGTCTATATTTAGTAAATTAATTGATGATGGAATAGAAGTATTTATGGATGATTTCTCTCGTATTTGGAACGTCATTTGACGCATGTTTGAATCATCTTGAAAAAGTATTAGAGGTATGCGAGAAAACTAACTTAGTTCTAAATTGGGAGAAATGTCGATTTATAGTTGCGGGAGGAATTGTATTAGGGCATAAAATTTCGGAAAATGGCATGGAAGTAGACCCTGCAAAAATTCAAGTTATAGCTAAATTACCACCTCCAACTACAGTAAAAGGGGTAAGAAGTTTTCTTGGACATACTAGATTCTACAGACGCTACATAAAAGATTTTTCCAAAATTACTAAACCTCTATGCCAACTTTTAGAAAAGGACAAGAAATTTGAATTCACAATTGAATGCCTAAATGGTTTTGAATTATTAAAAGATAAATTAATCATAGCACCTATAATAGTTTCACCTGATTGGGAGAAACCATTTGAACTTATGTGTGATGCTAGTGATTATGCTATAGGAGCAGTACTTGGGCAAAGATATGATAAGATTTTCAAAGTTATATACTATGCTAGTAAAACTCTTAATAATGCTGAAATGAATTATACAGTTACTAAAAAAGAGCTATTATCGATTGTTTATGCTTTTGATAAATTTAGGCCTTATCTAATTGGAACTAAATATATTGTGCATACTGATCACTCTGCTATTAAATATCTAATGCAAAAGAAAGATTCCAAACCAAGATTAATTAGATGGATATTACTAATGCAAGAATTTGATTTTGAAATCATTAAAAAAAGGGAACTGATAATCAAATTGCAGATCATTTATCAAGGCTAGAATATAATGAATTATCTGACACTGATAATGAAATTACTGACAGCTTTCGTGAAGAACAACTATATAATATAAATGAGTGTAAAATATCATGGTATGCTGATATAGTAAATTATATTGTAAGTGATATTTTACCACCTATGTTAACTTTGCAACAACAGAAAAAATTCATTCATGATGCTAAAACATATTTTTGGGATGAACCATATTTATATAAGCAATGTAAGGATTTTATAATTAGAAGATGCGTGCCTTATGAAGAAACAGAATAAATCATTCAGAAATGTCATGATTCTGATTTTGGAGGACATGTTGGAACAGATAAATCTGCTTATAAAATTTTACAATCTAGATTTTATTAGCCTACTCTTTTTAGAGATATTTATACATATATCAGAACTTGCGACGAATGCCAACGAGTAGGTAATATATGTAGAAGAAATGAAATGCCCCTAAATTTTATATTAGAAGTTGAGATTTTTGATGTTTGGGGATTAGATTTTATGGGACCATTTGTTCCTTCATTTAGAAACTCATATATATTAGTTGCTGTTGATTATGTTTCTAAATGGATTGAAGCACAAGCTTTACCTCGATGTGACGCTAAGATCATTTCAAAGTTTCTAATGAAAAATATTTTTACTAGATTTGGAATGCCGAGAGTGATTATCACTAACGGAGGATCTCATTTTAAAAATAAATATATTCACAAACTACTAGAAAATTTTAATATTATTCATATGATATCAACTGCTTATCATCCACAAACCAGTGCATTAGCTGAAGTTTCTAATCGAGAAATTAAACATATTTTAGAAAAGACTGTAAACCCTAATAGATTAGATTGGTCTATAAGACTAGACACTGCATTAAGGGCATACAAGACTGCTTATAAAACTCCGATTGGAATGACTCCTTACAGGCTTATTTATGAAAAGACTTGCTACTTACCAATTGAATTAGAACATAAAGCTTATTGGGCAATTAAAGAATTTAATTACAATCTGAAAGAAGCTGGTGAGAAGAGATTATTACAATTGAATGAATTAGATGAATTAAGAAATGAATCTTATCATAATGATAGAATTTATAAAGAAAAAATGAAATTATGGCATGATCAGAAGATTAACCTGAAGAATTTTGAGTCAGAACAAGAAGTTTTGCTTTATAATACAAGATAGAAATTATTTTCTGAGAAATTGAAATCTCGATGGTTAGGACCTTTCACTATAACTCAAATATTTTCATACAGAACTATAGAAATTGAAGATCTAAAAACTGGGCATAGATTTAAAGTAAACAGACACAGATTAAAACCTTATTTTGAAGGGAGAAGACTAAATTTTAAAGAGGTTTTAATGCTCAGTCAACCCGATTAATAACTAAATTAGGTCGGGCTGACGACGCTAAACCAAGCGCTTTATGAGAGGCAACACATAGTAATTATTAATTATGATCTATTTATTAATGTTATTGAAAATTAAAATATAGAATAAATTCTACTACTCATTTTACTTTTTAAAATCATCACAAATTTGAATCTATACGAAAAAATCAGAAAATATTTGGACTGGAGCGAAATTGGGCAAATTTACCTAATCTCGCCGACGGCGAGATCGATCCCGCCGACAGCGAGATCGGCGCGCCCAAATTCAGTTTAAATATATTAACTATCCCGCCGACGGCGAGATCGTTACCGCCGACGGTGAGATAGTTGAAAAATGGTTTTTGTGAGTTATTTTGCGGTTTTGGGTCGTTCTAAGGCCATTTCTCTATATAAAACGTTCAGAACTTCATATTTACACTATCTTCTTCCTTAGAAACGATTAGAGCCCCTCCAAAACAATCTATTATGGCCCCAATCCACCAGAAACCACGAAATCCGGAGTTTTTAATCGAAGGAAGTTCGTCGGCTTCGAGGCTCGCCGACTATTCAACAAGGTTTTGATGAAGAAGCGACCGATTAAAGAAAGAGGATTCGTAAACGGAGGAGCGGAGAATTCAACGACAACAATTGAAGAAATGATTGTTCGGCGACGTTGGGAGGTATTCTCGCTATACAACATCTCGCCGTAGTCATTCCAGTAGTCAAGGAATTCTACTCTAATCTCCATGCGATCCATAATGGAAGTGTTTACGTAAGAGGCAGATGAGTAACTTTCACTCCTTCTCGAATCAATGAATTATACTCGATTGAAAATACCCCTGTTTGCCACTATTCAAATTTTGTTCCTACAAGATACAACATGAATGAGATCTACAGATATCTGACCGACGAACCTGACGATTGGGAATTACGAGAAGACGGATACGTTTATTTTTCTGCGTCACTTCTTAACCCCGTCTCTGAGCATTGGCATTTCTTTATTTCATCAAAGTTATTACCCACTATGAGGGTAAATAAAGTCTCTAAGGAATGCACAATTTTAAATTATTGTATTCAATCTGGATTACCTATCGATGTTGGATCTATCATTGTGAAGTCTGCATTAGGATTAATTGTGCATGGGTCGATTCATGGACTTGGACACCCATCAACTATATTTTCTTTATGTAGTCAGTACCAAGTTTCCTACGAAGCTTGGGAAAAAGTGTTATTGCCTTGGAAACCACTAGATCCGACAGATATGTTTCCTACATTGGATCACAATGATGAAACAGTAATTATTTATGATCAAGCATCTCAAAACAATCCTTTAATTAGGCCCCTGACTGATAGAACAAACCTCATTTTAAGGAAACTTAAAGGATTGGAGAAGGAACTACAGAATGTGATGAATTCTATTGATAATATCTCTGATTTATTCGATCACATCGATTGGAGAATGAAGGAGCACTTTGACCATACAGGACATCTGGAGGCGAGTTTTATACGACTTGAGACAGAAAGGGTGGTTTGGAGAAGATTCTACTGCAGAATTCCCTTTCAAACCTTTCTATAATTTGTTTGTGCACCTGCGTTCTATTGGAAACATCAGAGAAGAGATCAGTTTAGATTCCGATGAGTAGCAGAAATTTCTATTCATATTATATGTATGTGTGTTGATTTGAATTTAGTTTTTGATATAATTTGAACTTTACGTAGATAATCTCAGTTTAGATGAGATTGTATGTTGCTTGTTTAGTCTCAGCATTTAGAGTATCGTGGTGTGGATTGCAATGCTGAGTTAGATGTGTTTTGGTTAATTTGCTAAGTGAGTTGTTAGTTTTGTGGTATTTGAAGTTTGTACGTTCATGGATTTCATTTATAAAAGTTATACTGTTTGTGTTGTATAAACCTTATATGAGTCAGTAGAGTATCTAATCTTAAAAAATATATCAAATTAAGTGACCAAACATTAGAACAAGGCTTAATTAAATTGAACATAATTAAAAATATAAATTTTTTTAAAAATTCGGAAATCCCACTGACGGCGAGATCGACCCCGCCGACGGCGAGATTTTCCCGAAACTTTGGCCTTAGTGAATTAATTAGCTCGCTGACGGCGAGAAATTTATCGCCGACAGCGAGATCGCGAAATGTACTATATTTTGACCTGTCAACCGACATTATTCATCATCCCCTTCCTCAAAACTTCAAAAAACCGACTTAAGGCTTGATAGATCTGGGATTTGGAGTGATTTCAACACATTTTGACGCTGGATTTCATCTTCCCTTGGTAAGAGCTTCACTCCTATGTAAAAATTTTTGATTTTCACCATGAATTTCTTCTACATTGAGGAATTTGGGAAAAATTTGAAGTGAGAAGAAAAGACTTGAAGAAATTCATGGAACTTGATTTAGATTGATTTTTGTAACTATTGGAAGCCATCATAGTAATATTTAGAAGTTTAGTTAAGATTTTTTGTGAATTTCATAGATCGAAAAATGGCTCCACGACAAAAGAGAAGAATGGAATACGACGAAACGCGATTTGTGAATATAAGGGCACAGTCAAGATATTACCATAATATTCAAGCCAGAAAATGCATTCAGGATCGAGCTTTAAAAAATCCTAGAGGAGAAGTAGAGCGAATAATAAAAGAAAGAGGATAAGAAAACTTCTATTACATAACCAACAGAGCTACTGTGGAAGTGGTAAAAGAATTCTATGCCAATCTGACTGCGATCGAAGATGCACCAATCAAGGTGAGAGGATTTTTGGTGGATTTCAGTGCTGCAAGGATTAATTCATTCTACGAAGTACGTGGCTTACACACTAGTGAGTACGATACCTTTAGAACTATGGAAGGACCACTGGAAGAAGTGATCAACTTTCTCACTGACGGGAAAGAAGTTTGGAAGATTAAGCAGCGTGAAAGGGTAAACTTTCCTCTCTCAATGTTGAATGCATTATCTAAAGCCTGACATTATTTTATTTGTTCTACCTTGTTACCCACCTATCACCATAGTGAGGTAACAAGAGATAAAGCGGCTCTCGAATTTCGTATTCAGAACCAAAGAAGTATTAATGTGGGAAGTATAATTTATAAAAATATATTAGCCACTGCAAGAAGTGAGAGTGGAGGAGGACTAGGACACCCTGGTCTGACTTTTGCACTTTGCCAATTATCTGGAGTTGAAGCAAGAGATGATGAGGAATGGGTGGAGCCAATGAAACCCATTACTCCGGCTAATATAAAAAATATGAATCCCATGAAGGATGGAGATCTGAGACTAGGAGTTATGTACCTTCTTCGAGTAGAGATATTCCCTCTACCAGTTATGACCCTCCTCCCTATAGTACTCCTACCCTTCATGATTTGATGAATGAGATGACTCTACAGCAGAAAAGTTTTGAGAAAATAGAAGAAAAATTGGAACACATTGATCAGAGAATTGGAGGCTTAGAGAGAAGACATGATTATGACAACGAATATCTCCAGAGACATTCAGAGTATGAGATAGCTTACTACGATGCTGAAAATCGTTATAGGAGAGGAGAGCTCGATGTTGTATTTACTGAGTGCCCCGATATACTCATTACCAGCCTACAAAACCTACAGATCAAGGAGGAGAAGATGTAGCTTGGGATTTTGATATAGAAGATTAGATTTTATATTTGTTTATGTTTTAAAAGTTTAGTTGTATGTTTTTTTAAAAAAAACTTTAATTGTTATGTTGTGTAATTGTTTATGTATTCTCTTTGAACTTTAGAATTGATGTTTATTTTATAACCCTGATTGTGATGTTATAGTAGACTTTTTGATTTTGTTGTTAAAATTATATATCGTTTGTAAATTTTAATATTTTAAATTGTTATTGTGACTTTTAAATGGAGTAGTCAATTGTATGTTTAGCAGTAGATCAAGTATAAGTTATGTTAAGTATTTTGTACTTATTAAAAACTTATTTACCCAACACTTTCTTTTAAATATTATATGTGTAGAAAAATACTAACAGTACAGGTTAATTAAGTAATGGAAAAAGCCTGTAGAACTTCAAAGGAAAAATACCTAAAGCTAAAAGGTATGATTTAAATTTACGAGTATATTTTCCTTTTCACCATTTATAATTAGATAGAAAAACTTAAGTTTGGGGGAAGGGAAAAACACAAATTTAATTATTAAATTGTTCTCAATTTACATTTTCAAAATTATTATAAAAATGATTTTCTGTAGTAATTTTAATTCAGTAACTAGAATTAATTTATCTAATTATTATAGAAAGTTGAATTAAATATTTCTAGTAATTAAACTAATTTTATAGATTAAGAAATTTAGTTTAAAAGGATAAGAATATAGTTAACTCTTTAAAGTAAGGAAAACTATATTTTAAAATATGAAATTCTTAAAAATTTAGTTGAGAAAGAAAAGATTGAAACCCAATGAAGTAAAAGCTTTGAAATATATATTAAGGAAATATTTCAAGTTTCAAATTTAGGAAAGAGAAAAATGAAGTTCAAAATCATTAACAGGCTATCCAAATACAGTAATCCTCACTTGAAAAAGAAAAAGAAGGATTGAAAATCAATCCCTGAAAAGAAAAGAAAATATATATATATATTGGATTTAAAATCAATCCAAATGAAAAAAGAGAAATATAAGTGAGGAGAAGCTTGAGGAGACGCCTTAAATTGGCTTTATTTGAATCAACCTAAAAGAAAAACTCAGTTATATTTCTAAACTTATATATATATATATATATGGATTAGTATTTTACTGAGTAGTGTTTTCATGAACTTCCTATCATCTCAATATTTTAATTAATTTAATATTTCAAATATATTCATTCTTGAAATAAATAGAAGACTAAAAATCTTAAAATTGATGACTAAATAGCCTTATATCTATAGAATTAATTTAAATATCTAAAAATATTTCTATTAAACTTTATTATAGTATTTATTTAAATCTAATTCATAGTATTTTTGAATTAAAAGTTTTATTACAAATAATCATTATTTTTATTTAGTATTAAAATTACTTGAGGACAAGTAATAGTTAAGTTTGGGGGATTTTGACCACAGAAAAATGTATTGAGAAATTTATACCAATTTTATATGAAATTGCACTTTAAAGAAAGGTATTTTCTTTATTTTATTGCAGGAATGAAGATTTATAAGTAATGAAAGCAAAAAGCACGAAAAGAAGCGAATTTGGAGCAAAAAGGACTGAAATAGATGAAAAGTGAACTATCCCGCCGACAGCGAGGAAAAGGACGCCGACGATGAGTTTTTCCCGAAAGTTTTGAATATATTATAAGGAACTCACCGACGGTGAGATCGGCGCTGTTAGCCCATCTTCTAGAAGCCCGCCGATGGCGAGATCGAGCCTGCCGACGGCGAGACAGTTGAATTGAGCCAGATACATTGAACCTGGCGCTTTTTGAAGAGGTGCTTAAGCAACCTTTGGAGATTTGACTCCTTCTATAAATAGAGACGAATTTTAGTCAGTTGTGTGTCATTCTAGAGTCTTTTAGTTTCTATATAGAGTCTTTCTAGTGTGTAGATAGAGTGTTTAGCGTCTTGGTGAGTTTAATTAAGTGTGCTGTACTAGAAGGAAGAGTCAAAGGAACTTCAAGGAGTCCGTCGGGAGAAGAATTGAGATAAGTATATTTGTTTATTGTTAGTTAACTTTAATGAAATCCATGATTTGTGTTATTTTTCCCATGCAGTCTAAGTAGTTTCCTTAGTATTTCTCCTTGTTATCGAGATTTTGTGAAATGATGAATTAAAGTAGTTGTGCCTAAAAATATGAAAATAAAAATTGTGCTAATCTTTTACTTAAATCTTAGTTTACTTTCAATCTGGTCAATTGATTTGTTAAGATATGTTGAATTATCAACTATAGTAAAGATTACATCCAAGATCCAGGGAAGTCAAAAGCCTTAGAAGGAGGGTGCAAATAAATAGGGAAATATTAACTATCGGGCGTAGAATTGGACATTTTAGTATGACAGACTAAAATCTTCAATTCGGTCCTATTGTTTGGGAGCTGAAGTGTAGATGTTTGCCCTCAGGCGAGGAGAACGTGGAAGCTCTGAAGTGACAGTCGGTATCCTCCTAGCCTAGCCGCAGATTCAGTAACCAAACATAAGACTAGTTAGTGTTCTTTGCACTTGGACCAAAGGGTAAAGAATATGAATGCTTCTATTTGGCACAATACAATTAAAAAACTCATTTAATTCTTCATTCACTTAATTCTCTCAAACAAGAAGAAAGATACTTTTCTGAAATTTTATATTCAACCTTTTAAGCATTAGTTTATTATAGTCTAAGAGTTCTTAATTTCCCTATACTAGATTAATAAGTAAATATACTTTAAGTTGTCTTTAAAATTCTCTAACTTCCTTGTGGGGTCGATATCTAGGACTCCATTAGAGCCCTATATTACTTGATAACGATACGTATACTTGCGTAGTATCCACAATATAAATCATAAATTCCATAACAGAATCATCAGTATATATATATTCAGTGCGGGATCAAGTTTTTGGTGTCGTTGCTAATTTTCATATCATAGTTGTGAGTATAAATATCGAAAAGTGGATCACCTTCAAGCGAAGGGAAGTGGGAGCTCTGGAGTGAGAGCCAGTATCCTCCTAGCCTAACCATGGATTTGGGAACTAAACCTAGGATTAACCAATGTTCTTTATGCACTCGAAAGAGGGTAAAGAATAGGATTGCTCCTATTTGGTACATACAATATTTAATGCATCTCATTCATTTACATTATTCAATTCATTACATGAGAATAATAGATTTTATTATCTCAAAATTCACCAAACCAACTCATCTAGAAAGGTTATCTTTAGAAGTAATATTTGCATTTAGGAATAGTTATTATCCTTACATATAATCATTTGCATTTAGTAGTAGTTTCTAGATAAAACACCACTTATATCGACCCTCCAATCTAAAGTCTAATAGTAGTATACTAGAATTTGACTAAGAACCTCTTACCTCGCTTCCCTGTGGGATCAATAAATTGGACTCTAATAGAGCCCTGTATTACTTGAGTGATAGTATACTTGCATTTGAAATTGTGACTTTACAAAATCATTATAAATATATAAATCTGGGTTCATAAATTCGTGCATTTAAAAAGTCGCATCAAGTATTTGGCGCCGTTGTCAGCGAAGCATCGGTAAGAATTTTTGGAGAAATTTTAATTGAAGTAATTAGGCTTAGAATTGGAAAACTTTAGTGTCATAAAATTGTTTTTGTATGAAAAGTATTTTTGGTATGAATAAGTGTTGTGAAAAAATTGTTTTTATGAAAAATAAGGTGTTTGTGAAAATGTTTTGTTGTGTTGAATATTTTTTTTGTTTTATTTGTTTTTATTATTAATGTATTATTTGTTGTGTTATGTATGCAAAATAAAGTATCTGTAGTACTTGTGCCTATTGGTCCCGAGTTTGAAAAATGGAAAAAAATTAAAAAACATAAAGGACTTGAAAAACTAGAAATGGAAATGGAAAACATTCAAAATAATAACTTGGAAAATCATCATAAATCATTGAGGAATTATGTAAATCCTACGATAGATGTAATTCACTCAAGTAAACAAAATTCTGTCGTAGAAGCTGACTCGTTTGAACTAAATCCAGCGATTATCCAACTATTGCAGAATAACCAGTTTGGGGGAACTCCTTCGGAAGATCCCTATTTACACTTATCTAGTTTTCTAGAACTTTGTGCTACATTTTGTTATAACGGCATGTCAGACGATGTTGTTAGGCTAAGGCTTTTTCCTTTCTCACTAATGGATAAGGCTAAAATATGGTTATACGCCTTAGCACCTGGTTCTATTAAAATTTGGGAGAAGTTAACTCAGAAATTCCTAGCTAAGTATTTTCCACCTTCAAGGACTACTAAACTTAGAAATGATATTATCTCATATTGTCAGTATGAAGGGGAATTAATATACGAAGCCTGGTAAAGATTTAAGGAACTCCTAAGAAAGTGTCCACATCATGCTCTGCTAGATTGGTTAATCATTCAAACATTTTATAATGGGTTAGTAGGATCCCTTAGGATCATTATTGATGCTACTGCTGGTGGTTCATTAATGTCAAAAACATTTGATGAAGCATATGCATTAATTGAAGAAATGACTACAAATGAATTTCAATGACCCTCTGCAAGGGTAAATCCTAAAAATGTAGCCAGTATTTATGATACAGATGTGATTGCAATTCTTGCATTTCAGGTTGCTACAATATCAAGAAAGTTGGAACAATTTGGAATGAACCAGTCTCAATTTACTCCTGTAAGTGAGGAAAGTTCATTAGAGCATATGATTGATTCCAACTTATCATATGAGACTTTAAATACCATAAACAACCCGTATTCTAACTTGTACAACCCAAGTTGTAAAAACCATCCTAATTTTAACTGGAATCATACTACTGAGGGTGGAAACCAACAATGGGAAAATAATAATGCAAATCCTAATGGAAGTTGAAATAATTAGGGGAACAAAAACTATAGACCTTCATATCCACTAGACTCTAACAATGATCAACAATTTGAGGATAAGAATATGTCTATAGACGAAGTGGTATTGCAAATGGGATACCGGTTGCAAAGTCAAAATGCTGTGATTAGAAACATAGAAAATCCTGGGAGAAATCACTAATTCACTTTGCAATAGACCCTAAGGAACACTTCCTAGCAACATTGAGATCAAACCTAAAGAGAACAATAATGATCCAGCTGAGAGAAAAGATGATGATTGTTTTTGGATGGAAGAAATTGATTATCTAGGTAAAGACCATTTCCAAAAAAGTTTTGAAAGTAAGTTAACAGATGAGATCGAAATGGACTTTCTTGATAAGTTGAAAACATTGTTTAAAGAAGACTATATGTATGTTCAAGAGAGGTTAGAAAAGATGGATGCTACCAAAAATAGTGAACTTTTAATTCCATCTATTGAAAAATCTCATGAACTTAAGATGAATGTACCTCATAAAATTTTAAAGCCTACCAATTTAGATAATTCATCTACACTGCTAGTCTTTAAATCTTTAGATTTGACTCAATCACAAGAAAAACTTGAATTTATTGATGAACAAAATAAAGATATCGACTATAACTTGGAAGAGAATTTAAGTACTGGCCTACATTCTAATAAAGTTTACATGAACTCCTTTTTTACATAGTCTTTTGACGCACTCTTAATATGACAAATTATGGTTCCTCTTGAAATAAATAGAAAACTAAAACTCTTAGACTTGATTGCTGAATATTCTTACACCTGTAGTTTTAACCTGAGTTGCTAAATTTCTTACTGAAAATCTAACTATTATATTCTTTTGAATGAAAAATTTTAGTGTCTTACAGTTGAAAAGTACATTGCCTAGAGTTATATTTTATGTAGTAAAAGGATTACTTGAGGACAAGTAATAGTTAAAGTTTAGGGGATTCTGATGTACAAAAAATATATACGATTTTTGCTATATAATTTTACCCGTATTTGGTGATATTGCACTTTAAAGAAATGTATTTTTTTCATGATTTGTTGCGGGTATGATGATTTTAGGTGATTGGAGTAAAAAGAAGCAAAAAGAAAGAATCCAGAGCAAAAAGGAGCATAATTATGAAAAAGTGTTCTGGCGCTGCCGGCGCCCAAATCCAGAGAGCCCAAAATTAAATTGCACCATAGAGCGCAGCCGGCGCCCTATCTGGCGCCGCCGACTTCCGAAGTCGGTGGAGTTCAAATTTGAAGAGTTTTGGCGACTTTTTGAAGGGATGCCTATGGAAACTCTTGCGATTTTGTCCCTATCTTATAAGTAACTGCTTTTGGATGAAAATGGTGTGCTTCTTCAGTGGTTCTAGAGTTGTTTTAGTGAGTGTTAAGTGTTAGGGTTTAGGAGAAGAGTGTGTAGAGTGAGAATTTGAGATGAATTCTTCTTTAAGGAGTGAAGGAGAAGGGGTAAAGTGAGAGATTGCTTCTTCCTTTCCATTCTAAAGAGAGAATCAAGTGTTGTAAAGAAGAGAGAAAAGGATTCAAAGGAACTTCAAGGAATTGCATTGGGGAAGAGAAAGAGATAAGTTGTATTTTCTTTTGTGGTTTGTATGACTTTTCTTTTATATATAAAATCCATGTTTTATTGTATCTTCTCCATGAATTCTGAGTAGTCTCCCTTGTCTTTCTTCTTTCATAGAGATGTGATGATGAATTGATGTGGATTTGATGTGCTTTTAATGTAATGAAAAGATTGTGATGGTTTTTCATTTAGAACTTAATTTACTTTCAATTTGGCCAATTGAAATGTTAAAATATGTTGTTGAAGATTAATTTTGGAAATATTTACTGTCCTACAACAATAATGAAAGATCCATTCAATTTCTATGGATGAATTGTGTAGTTCATGGGAATTGAGTGCAAATGAATAAGGAAATATGTTTTGATGGACTTCAATGTGGAGATTTCAGGGTGACAAACTGAAATCCCCAAATTGGTTCTAAGATTAGTAACTAATATCAAAGGTTTGCCTTCGGGTGAAGGGTGTGAGGGAGCTCCGAAGTGAGAGCCGGTATCCTCCCAGCCTAGCTTTAGAGTTAGTGACTAAACATAGAATATGTCAATGTTCTTTTCTTGCTTAGAAGAGGGGGGACTCTTTTAAGGGTAAAGAATCATCCATGCTCCTATTTGGCACAATAAAATAGATAATTTTTCCATATCAATCCACACATCATATTCTCATTGCAAGAGGAAAGATACTTTTCTCATATATCGAAAACCTTTCAAATACTTAGTTTAGTGTGTCTGCTAAGTTAATTATGTTTTTAAAGTTCTTAAAAGTAATTGTAGTGTAGTTAATCGTTTCTGTTTCTTGCACAATAGTAGTAAGTAGTAACTTTAATTACAAATTAAATATCAGATTTTAGTGCTACGTTACCTATATTGTGAACACTTTCTTATATATATTCTGAACTTCCATGTGGGATCGATAACCAGGACTCCATTAGAGCCCTGTATTACTTGACATGATACGTATACTTGCATTGAATGCTTGGACTTAACAAAAATTATCATAAATATATAAATCTGAGTTCGTAAATTCTTGCAAAATATAAAGTCGAGCATCAGTCTCTCTTGAATTTTGGTCGTGGAGGGAGATATTTATAATTCCGACCAAGGGGGGAGGCCTCAACCTACCATTAGCTGGTGCCATTAAACCTAGGTGGAGGACTAAGCGGTGCAATTGACCAATGGAGGAATGCCACAAGGGATGGAGTCAATTTAGGGTTCAAACCATGGGTGAACTCCTATTTTTGGTTTTCTGGCCACTAGGCCGTCCAAGTTAGGCCAAAAGAGGTGGCTAGCTTGCTTAGGGAGGTCAGAGAGGCTTAATGGTGACTAACTTGGGGCTTGGGAAGGCTGGTTGCATGGGCTAGAGAGTTAACCAATTTTAAGGGATGGGTTACCCATTTTAAGGGATCCTTGTTCCATGGCACCAAATTAGGGTTATTGAGTGATTTTATTATCATCTTAGGAGGCCTAGAAATGGCAGAGATGATTTGGCTTGGTTAATTCAACAGGTTTAGGCTAAAAATTGAATTTGGACTTGACTTGGGCTTGGTCTAAAAATCAATTAAGGGTTCATTTGGTCTATGAGAATGTCATGAAGAGATTAAGAAGTGAATTGGTGGAGTTGAATTGATCACATGGTTTAAATTAACGAAAATTGGAATTGGGTCAATTTTGCGGTATTTAATTTGGGCTTGGCATTTTGGACTTGAAATTGGGTTCAATTGGAACTGCATTTGGTTTCAATTGGGCTTGGACATGATGAATTTTGTTGTAGATTTGAAATTGGGGAAGTTTGAAATCAATTTGGTGGAAATTTGGGGTGATTTGGGGACTTCAGAAATTTCGGGGCAAGTTGAGAAATTTGGCCAATTTTGGTGAATTTAGGTGAAATTGGGATCATTATGTGTTTAGGATTGATTTGGGTGAGGTTTGAAGTAAATTTGGTGATTTTGGGAATTTTTGGGACATGAGAGGCATTTGGTAATTTTGGGGAATTTGGGGGTATTTTGGGAATTTTTTGGAAAAATTAGGCGTTTTAGTCAATTTGAATGATTTGGAGTGATTTGATATGTTTTTTGGGTTAGAATTGATAATTTTGAGAATTTTGGGAAAATTAGGGTTTCAAGAGTCAAAATTGGGTGTTTTGGTAGAATTGGAATACTTTGAAAATGCTAATCATAATGTTATCCCTTTTGGTACCTGACCCAAGAGAAAAAGGTCAAGATTTTCATGCTTATATTTCACTGATTTTGATGATATTACACTTCAAAGAAAGGTATTTTTGGTGTTTTTATGCAGGTATGAATAATTAAGGACAAAATAATAAAAATATGCAAAAATGAGCTGATTTGGAGCAAAAAAGGACAAAATTATGCAAATTTGACCTAGGCCGCCGACGGCGAGGTCGAGGCCGCCAACAACGTGATTTTCCCGAGAGTTCATAATTAATTACAAGGGAGGCCGCCGACGGCGCAAATCGAGGCCGCTGACGGCGGGGTCAGTTCAAAGGCATGGTTTCTAAAAGGCCGTCGACGGCGCCTCGAGGTCATCGACGGTGGGGACGGCGGTTTGTTCTAGAAATACGTCGAATGTGGATGATTTTCAAAGGGGTGCCTTCGCAACCCTTGGAAACTCTTCTACAACTTTAAAAGGAATGATATTTGGCCGAAAAAGGGCTCTTTTTCTGGTCTCAAAAGTGATTGTAAGTGAGTCCATAGTGTAAAGAGAGTCATTTAGTTAGTGTAATATAGTGAGTTGTGAGTTCAAATAGAGAATTTGTGAGGAATTCTTCGAGGAATTACAAGAGTGAAAGGGAACTGAGAGTACTCTTCCACATTGACATTTCGAAGGAGAATTCCAAAGAAAAGATCTAGAGGAACTTCAAGAAGTTTGCTTGGGGAGGAGTTTGAGACAAGTAGTGTTTATCTATTTTTAGTATGTAGAACTTTATTTTATTTTATGAAATTTAAGTTTTATTGCATCCTCTTCATGAATTCTGAGTAGTTGTTCTATCTTTATCCTGGTTTCGATGTTTTTGTGAAATGATTATATAATTAGTATATTAAATAAATTATAAAAAAAGTTGTGATGGTAGTATAACTAAACTTAATTTACTATACAAATTAGCCATTTGTATTGTTAAAATCCGTGAAGAATTCTTACGACCTGACCGTGGGCTAAGGATTTTTAACTTGTATGTATCACAATTCTCTTTAAAAGGTAGAGTGAGTAAATCCTTGCAAGGAGAAGTGCAAATAAATAGGGAAATAATATTATCGGGCGTAGAATTGGAGATTTTAGAGTGACAGGCTAAAATCCTCAATTCGGTCCTATCGTTTGGGTGCTGATGTGTAGATTGTTAGCCCTCAGGTGAGGAAAACGTGGGAGCTCCGAAGTGAGAGCCGGTATCCTCCCAGCATAGTCGCAGAATTAGTAACCCAAGCATAGGATTAGTCAATGTTCTTTATGCCTGGACCAAAGGGTAAAGAATAGGTATGCTCCTATTTGGCACAACACATTAAAAACTAATTATAATTATCATTTCACTTAAATATCTTAACTAAGGAGAAAGATTCTTGTTATTATCTATATTTGAACTTAACTCCAGTAGTATTAGTAAGTTGTTAGTAAAACTAGTTTATTTTAATATAAGTTTAGTATTATTATCAATTGCATATTAGTGACAGATAAGCATTTTGATTTAGTTATAATTCTGAATTGATTATCATAATCCTAAGTCCATAGGCTTTAATACTTTCCATGTAGGATCGATATCCAGGACTCCATTAGAGCCCTGTATTACTTGAACGATACGTATACTTGAGTTTGAAAGTAACTCTGCGATTAAAAGATTAAAATATTTAATTGTTACTAAAGTAAATTCAAATTGGATAAAGCGCGGGTTGGTTCAGTACCATAAGACCATTGGGAACCCATTTTGGATCCTCTATGTGTTGGTCCTAGACACCCTAGCCAAAGGCTAAGGGCTTGAGGACCACTCACATTAGCTTCCAAAATAATGGGGAACCAGGATAATCAAGATTAGTTTTAGGGTTTTAGGAGGTGTGATAATGATGAGCTGAGGTAAGTGTGTAAGTGAGACCATTCTCGAGCCACCCAAGGCTAACCCTAAGGCTTGACAGTACTATTGGGACCCCCCTCTTGAGTTTCCTTATGTTGAATCCATCCTTCTAAGTACTAGAGTATATATCTGTTCATATGAAGCTCCAAGGAAAGTAAAAAATTGGTATTTCAAAGGGTTAGGATTTCACTACTAGTCCTCTAGGATAGTTAACACAAAGCTCCTATGGCTAGATTCTAGCTTCCTAAGAGAAGAATACTAGACCACAACAAAAGTGAGGTCAACATGATGCTCTATTTATGCAAAAATCAATAGTAGAGATAATTGTATTGATTTACTTTGAGTCAGTAATAATTGATAATGGACAGTTTGATTTATTTATATTTTCTTAGTATTTATTACGATTTTTTCATACATTGAAATTGTTCTCTTTGTAATATTGATATGTTTTTATGTGTATGAGAATAAGAGGATTGTGTATAACCTAACTTCTCTAAATGATATTGTATGAATGAATGATTGTGTTGAGGTTCTACTTTGCATAAGCCTCACTTAATTTTTTTTAGATTGTAATTCTTGTATTATGCTTACAACGTACTTTTAATGCGGTGCTTGGAATGTAACATTTAGGGACAGTGAATTTAAACTTCATTTGGTTGCTCTTGTTGATTATTTGGTGTCAATGGATCATAGCGCTCAAATGGCTTGTGTAATGTTTAAATATATGTTTTAACTTTAATGTTGATGGTGTGGCGAGCCATGCACCTTAGAATTTAGGCTTGTGTGTAAGAGGTATTGTTGATAATATTTCCATATGATTTTTGTGATTGAGTAGAATTTTGAGGTGAAAATTTTTAAAGTTGATTATGTTACATTATGAATAAATTGTGTTTTTCATGAACCAAACTGGAGCCCATCCCACTACACCCAACTCATTTTCTATTATTAAATATTGAATCAAGATTTTAGGGAATCAATCAATAGAGGGAGTGTGTGGGAGAGAGAGATAGATAGAGAGAGAGAGAGAGAGAGAGAGAGAGAGAGAGAGAGAGCAGTTGTAGTTGAGAAAGTGGGAAAGATTGTGCTACTTGTGTGAAACTCCGCAAGTAAATAATGCCAAAATCTTACATATTGAGATGACTTGATGTAATGTTTGGAAATTCATCATAAACTATAAAGTTAAGCATGCTTGTGCAGAAGCACTTCTAGGAAGTTTCATTAATGGGAAAAAATTATGAGACCATTAGGGCAATGCGAACAATATCTTGATGGGTAAGAGTTTGGGCTATTACAATTGTTATAAGGGCAATACACTAGTCTGAAGATAGAAATATATGTCTTGTGGAAAAATATTGGTGAAGAGCACTAACTAGGAGTCAAATACTTAAATCGTGGAGATTGTCAAACCCATTAAGTAAAATGAAGATGAGCTCTTCAAAATTGAGGTGTTTTTTGGTATAACAGTTTAGATTTCAACAACTCTATACTTAAGTGTGCTTGTTGAGGATCACATTTAAAATGGGTGACATCTTGGGAAGTTACACTAATGGGACAGAATCATGAGGCTCTTAGACCAAAGAAGATGATATCTCTATCGGTGAGAGTTCAAGTTGTCTCAATTGTATCCTAACTTACAATCTAAGATGGAAATGCTCGTGCTTTAGTAGTTGTCAAATGCCAACACTTACAGTTTTCATACCTTCGACAATGTTATTAAAGATGAAGCTAAGCAATAGATTCGTGTTATAATTTATTTGATGATCCAAAGTTATTAAAATCATCTGTATATTGATTGGAATTATTTTTTATCTTTAACTCGAACTCTTTTTGCTAGAATTAGTGAACTCCTTTCAAGGCTAACAACCGAGGATTTGTGAGATATTAAAATACCCCCAAGACGCAAAATGCATTAGAAATTCAAGATATATATCTCAAAATAAAAAATATTCAATCAAATAAAATGGATATATTATAAGATTGTTATTTCATACCAACAAATAACAATGAAAACTCTTTGTTTATTTTAAGATAAAAATTATATTTCTTTAAAATATTTCTGATAAAATATTAATTTTATTTTAGATATTTATCTTATATTCCAAAAATAAAATACACCAAAATTCCTAATATAAACTTTTTCAACTATAATTTACTCAATTTCAATAATATAGACATACCATTAAAGACTCCCACGATACATTCAAATACATTGTAGCTCATGGAAAAAAATCACATTTACATGGATACCACTCAATTGCTAAGTTATTACATATCTAACCCAAACTTTAATATATATATATATATATATATATATATATATATATATCATTTTATCTATGCATGTAAATATGCCTTTAACTTTTTTTTTTAATTTAAAATAGCGATAGTTTTATGCGATAGGAAATACTCGATGATATTAACGTAAAAATCAAAATTTTGGTGCTAGATAAATACATTGGATTTAGGTGGTATGCAAGAAAATGCCCCAGTTTAGGGAAAAAATTTGAGTCCGGAGAGCGTATGCAGAGATACGTACGTAAAAAAATACATAGGGGTTACACGAGAGTTACAAGAGGGTTACAAATGTGTTATAACCTGTTTGTATCTCTGTGTAACTCACTTGTAACCCATGCTTCTATTTCATCCATTTGTATATGGGAGTTATACGGGAGGTACAAGAAAGTTATAACCTCTTATAACTCCCGTGTACGAATCTCTCAATACGCTCTCTGGACGCAAATTTTTCTCAGTTTATGGGAAATACCCTAACAAGGCTTCCAAGTAGATAGAGCAATGAAGATACGCCCTCTCCAACCCTGAAGCAGCCATTGGTCATCAACATCAATACTGAAATCCTTATGGTAATAAGTTTTCACCCCGTTCTTCACCTTGTTCGAATGCTTCTTGTCGATAGGTAGTTGCTGGAACCCAGCTCTCAGAAATCTCACATGAGACTGCTTATATGTCTCAGGCAACTCAACCCTCTCCTTCCCTTCGCAAGCTATCACGTTGATCGCCTTGATTGCGTAGATATCCGTCTCCACGAGCAACCTCTGTTCGTTCTCCCTCGGCGCCGTCATCTCTATCATATCAAATATGGCGGAGAAATGGTACAGAGTTTCACGAAACCTCGTCAGAAAGAATGGAGCTCCATAGCTCCCATTCCCAGTCGCGCATATAACCAAAGCTGGATTGAAATTTCTTATGGTCCTTAGGAACTTATCCCTTGAGCAATCCGCACCCCTGGTCTCGTCGCCCAGAGTATGAAGCTGGAACAGACAGTTGACGACAAGTATTTCTTCCTCGTTGAAGTGTAGGTGCTCGACTTTCAACTCATCGAGCTTCGAGGCCACCGCTTGGTATTCAAAAGGGACGCCGAATCTCTCAGCATAACCGGCAATCCGGCGGCCAGTCTCCTCTAACAATTGCGTTGGACGAAATCCTGGCACGGGCTTGTCAATCGCGGTGATGCGAAGCTTCGGCGGCCCCCCTTTGCGGAAGGTTAACATTTTCAATAAGGCCGGCCATTGGAAGCCAAGGAATGTTCCAAAGTCCAGGATGTGAACTCTGCTTGAGTTTTCGATTGCGTCCAAAATTCTCTGGTTTGAGAAGTTGTAGGAGACCTGCTTGAAGGGGCATGCCGAGAGATAAAGCTGGTAAGCTTTCAGCAGATCGGCTAATGTCCTGCGCACTGAAAGCATTGATTGGTATAGTTCACTTCCAGTTCCGGACAAACGAGCTTCGAGTCCATTGCAGAAGTAGTGAGCTACGCGCTGAGAAGCGTCACCATGAGGAGATGAATGATGCCGTATTTGTTTAAGTAATTCGTGAGCTGTTTTATGGTCGCCGGAAGCCACCGTCTGTGCGCAGTCCATGAGAAGGACTTGAAAATCCACCACCTCTTTATTGGGTGGTTTCTTTTTCCTGGAAATTTGGTTTTCTCCATACTTTCTAGGCTCGGTGGTTTCTGAGGAGTTCTTGCTTGCCGCCTCGTTCTTTATTGCTTCTCTAATAATGCTGATAACTTTTGGAAACTTCTCGGCGGTGCTTAGGACAACCATGTCCAACATCTCAGGGGAGACGGGCGGTTCTTCGAATGATACTGCAGATTGTTTGGTGCTCCTCTGCTCTTTCATATCAAAACCATCGTCGTGGGGCCGGCTTTTCTGCCGCCTACCTGTTCCATCCTTAGCGTTTACCTTTGTGGAGGCAGAATCCTCTTTGGGTTCTTGGGGCAAATCCAATCCTCCTGCGCTAACATCCACAACAATCTTATCTTTTCTGGGAATGAACTTTTCTTCTTCTTTTGGTCCTTTTTCAAACTTGGAAGCAGGGGTGTCTTCGAAGAACAGGTTTGAGATATCATCCAATCCAAACTGAAGACCAGCATCATCGTATAAGGAGTTGACAGAGGATTGGATTAAACTTACATGGGGGTGAAGAAACTCTGAAAATTCAGAGTACGTGGGCTCCTTGTCTGTGAAATCTTTGGTGCCAGTAATGTAGTTGCTATTGTAATGATGGCTCCAGTGGCTACCGGAGCTCCCCGAGCCGGGACATGAGTAGACAAGTGACCGATCAGGAGGGTACTTTTCGCCGATGATGTCGTAAAAGGGCCTCTCAGTGGCTTCGAGGGCGGGATGACTCTCAAGCAGATCCAACTTGTCATCCATGTCCTCCTCCATGAGCATCTGGTTGATGAAGTCCAGGACCAAATGAGAGAAGATCTCAGAGTTTTCATCCGTGTCCCCTTCATGGCTAAGTGAAGTCAAATTTGGGAGGTCGGAAATATAATTTTGCTCATTGAAAGATGGCTGTTCTCCCAAATCTGGACTTGCGATATGTTCATGAGCAAGAAAATCGATATAATCGATATCATCATCGTCTGCACCATTAGCAACTATTTGATTCTTCAACATCTCTAACAAACGGAAAAATACCATTCAGTTCATCACAACCGCTTGAGGGCTATTGATCGACTGTTTTGGAGAATATTTTTCAAAGAAATTCTCAATCAGGTACTTCAAACCAGGAATAATATAAACAGAAGTAAACCCTAACTAAAAACGAAGAATCAAAGGTGAAAATGTTACGTAGAATGAAATATCCTATTGGCAAGCTATGTGAATCATCAGGGCTTCGCCAGAACTCTTGAGACCTCTTGCTCTGCTCCGGTGAAATTTTACGGTTCTTATTGGGGTTTTATTTATCTAGGCGATGAAGCTTCCTGGAAGATGACCAGAGAGACGAAGCGAAATTATGACGTAAAACTTGCCTCCAGACTGACATTTCCAAAGTGTGTGATGTCAGGGCTACTTGGAAAAAAAGATATATATAATAATAATTGTCAATTTTAGTGCATGATCTCACCCTAATCACTCCGAAAATTAGAAAAAATTTCAGGCGCACTGTTTAAAATCCAGGCGCACTATTCAAAATCTGCCATATGGTTCAAAATCTGACATAATCTTTCTTACGAAAGAATTAGGGTTTTTGCTTGTGGTCAAATGATCTTCTTATAATTCTCCGGTTAAAGTTAAGACGATAACTCTGTCTTATTTGTAAACATCACGTCCAGTGAGATATATTCAGTATAGAATCTGAAAAAAATACCAAGAAGATTAAAATGAATGTGAGTTTAGCTATGTTTAAAATATTGACATTAATTTATATTTACTTAATTTTTTTTGTAATCCGAATCAATGATATTATGTTATTTTTCTAGTATTTTTTTGTTATGATTTTGTTGTGTTATTGTAAAGTTATTATTGTGGTGATGTTTTTTTTGTGGTATTTAATGTTATTGTTGTTTTTTATATTTTGGTGATTTTGAAGTGGTTTTGTGATCTTAATTTGGTAGTATTGTCATATTATTTTGGTGGTATTGTAGTAGTTTGTGGAGTTATTGGATTTGTATTGTGATTGTATTGAGGCGGGATTAAGGTTATATTTTGTTGAGATTGTAGTTGTTTTGTGATAGGATTTTGGAGGTATTGTGATGATTTAGTGGTGGTATTAAGGTAATCCAGCGGTGATATTGTCCTATTATTTTTATGGTATTGTAGTAGTCTGTGAAATTAATAGTGTGATTTTGTGGTGGTATTGAGGTGAGAGTGAGGTTGTATATTGTTCATATTGTAGTGGTTTTCTTGTTATTGATATTATATTGTGATAAATGTGTAGTTGTATTGTCGTGTTATTTTTGTGGTGTTTTGGTTGTATTGAGGTCTGATTGAGGTTGTATTTTATTTATATTGTGTTGGTTTTGTTGTGCTTAACTAGTATTACTATAACTGTATTGTGATAATTTTGTGATGGTATTAAGAAGATTTTGTGGTGGTATTGTCACATTAGTCTGTTGGTATTGTAATAGTTTGTGGTTATTGGAGTGGAATTGTGTGTGTATTGAGATGAGATTGAGATTGTATTTTGTTTATATTGTGGTGCTATTGTGGTGTTATTTGTAAAATTGTGTTATTGGTGTTATTGAAGTTGCATTGTAGCTATATTGTGGTGTTATTTGAGTGGTACGATGGTAGTTCATAAACGAATACATCTCTAATTTTTGTCGTTTCTTCCTGCTTGCCTAATTTATCGTTCTGATCAACTTTCTTGATTCTTATTAATGTTTTGATATATTTGCAAAAAAAACATATAGCAGTAGACACAAGGGGTGCTTCTAGCCATAAGAACTAGTCATTTTGATGGACTGCACTGAAAAGTTTTCTCAACATCTTTAGCAAATAATTTGATCTATAGAGTTCATATTGAATTAAAATGTGTCATACAATGCAAAAAAAATATGAACTAAATAATGAATCACCAAGCTTTTGCTGAATATACTTACAAAGCTCTGGTGATCATCTTGTGCATCTTATTGAATATAGAGTCATATAATCTCCACTTTTTTATCTTTCAAATCCACTACCAACAAATTCCAGTGTTGTTTTTCTGCAATAAGAATTAGCATAAGTTGAGTTTTGTTTACATTTTCTTTTATGATGCATTCTATGAACAATAAGTTGTCTTTCTTTTATATAGTTGTATAAAATAACAGAAATGTCATCGTGGAAGAGGTATACAAATAAATGATATGTTAACTTTACAAGATATAGTTGAACTTGAATAGTTGCCCAATGCAGTGGTGATACATATAGAAACAGTTTGTACAATATTGGTGATTTAATCTTCTTCTTCTCTATCATAGTACAAAAGCATCGATGTGTTAGTTTGCAAACCAATCATTTGCAATAATACCATCAAGACAAGTACGACTAACTACTACATTTCCAGCATTAATCATAATATCATTCATGCATCGTTAACATATAACTTACATTCGATTTAAATACATGAGTATTGTCAGACATAACATAGAAATGTGAACATATACTGACTTAACATTGTATCTCCTACAACATTGATCAGTTACTTGTTGCATTTTAAGTGGTATTTCTATTCTCCCAGAAAATCTACAAATATCTCAGCCGGACGGGCTATAAAACTAAAAATTAACCATCTCTCATGTTAGCTTCAATGTTATGATACACAAGACCATGAGTTATTTTTTTATAAAATACCTTTGTCATAAAATCATCTGCATAAAAAAATATCTATCCTATTCTTTTAGAGATCTCCATCATTATCGATGATTATAATAGACACATTCGTCTGGGATTCCAAAACATTATTTATTGTTTGGTGCTCTATTTTTTTAATATCTGTAAGTAACCTCTCACCTTTAACAGTTGGAGTACCGGTGTGAGTTGATATTTGAAGATCCGATTTTTCTCTTGATTTAGTTTTTCTCCTCTTCAACTCAAATGCAATGTAAGGGGAACTCAATTTTCTTTTCCTTCTATTTTTTCTAGCCTTAACCCTCCAGATTATACTACCAAGAGAGGATTGATATGTTTTTTCTTCATCAAATTCATCTCTAATACCATTTTTCTATTCTCCAATTTATTAACTTCACTCTTAAGCTATGTTATTGTATTATGTAAATGACATACTATGTTGTTAATTGATTCACAAAATTCACAACTTAGTAATCGAATAATTTCTTCAAAACCTTTGTTAACGCCTATACACCTTGGTTTTGGAATGTTATCACATGGAATGAGAGGGTCCGTACCAAATGAAATTGGTGATTATATTGTGGAATGAGTTTCATGGGTGACGAATCGGGGTGTTTTAACTTGGCTGGGTTGTTCTTCAATTAAAGTAGCCAGTAGAACATGTTCATCTTTTAATTCCAAAAAAAAAATTGTAAAACTACAATGATCTATAATTAAATTCAAACATGAATTGAATTTTCCAAAAGAAAAAAATTAACTAAAGAGAGAAAAACTTGTACATGGTTGAGCTACTTAAAAGTTTGATGTATTAAGGATGAGCTCCAGCTCACATTTGTTGGTCACCTCAACATGTGAAGCCTAGTCTCAGGTGCAGCAAAAGTAACAAGAGATAAACACTCATAAAACTAGAGTTGTGTAAAAGTGAATCCATAACCTGCTTTAACTAAAAAAAATTAAATGGTATAAACATCATACTAACCATGAGTAGAAAAGCAAATCAATTATTGTATCTCAATGAATGATTCCAACTTGTTTTTGTAATAATGGAATTCACTTGATCAATAAGAAACTCACAAACAACAACAAGCCAATTAAAAGAAGAATAAAATGTATATTCTCAGCAAATGTGTAAAGCTCTTTGAACACATTAAAGTTATTTAAAGAAAAAAAATAAGTTTTTTAACAAAAATTTTAAAAACAGTTCATCAAAAAGTAATGAATACTCTGTGAATGAAACCTTAACTCGGTCATTCATTATCTTTATTGTAGATACACCACATGATGGAGTTTTATCCCAGTGAACTGGTTCTCCTCTGTTGGGCATGCTTATCAAAAAAGCAACTTGGTCAATGTCTAAACTTAACTCCTTCCTACCCATCTTGATTAGTCTTTGTTCAACATCCAAACAATTCAGGATGTGTAGTGTTAGGACATTATCTTGTAGATATGGAGGCAGATCCAAACTATGAAGTGCATTTAAATCTTTCAGGATATTTGATATGCCATAAAATTACATGTTTTATATTAACATTTAAAGCTTATTTTTAATGATATTAAAGTTTAAAGGAAGGTATTTTACATTTTTTTGATTGAAGAAACAAAAAATGGAGCTTTAGAAAAAATGAAGAGAAATGAGGTCAAAATGGAGCAAATTGGCACCACATAATCCAGCGCTGTAGCACCAGGTTTTAGCGCAATAGCGCCAATCTCAAACGTATTAGCACCATAGCGCCACAGATTGGCGTCATAGCACCAGTTGTTTTAACTTTTGTGCAATGAATTTGAATGAATTTTGAAGAGGTGCTTGAAGTGACTCTTGGTTATTTTCAAAGCTCTATTAAAAGGGACCATTAGCTGGTCGAAAAAGTGAGACTCTAAAGGGTGCATGACTTATTAGTGGTGAGAATGTGTAAGAAGAGTTTGGAAATATCTTGAAAGGAACTTTGGTATTTACTTGGAGAGAAGTCTAAGATAAGTACTTTGTATTTATGTTTAAGTTTTTGTTGTTAGGACTTCTCTTCAAAAACAAATCATGTTTTGTTATGTTATTCTCATGAATTCTGAGTAGTTTTATTTTCTTTCTTCTTGCTATAAGAAGTAATCATGTGGAGGATTTGATTTGTTTAAAACTTCTTTTATTCCAAAAATTGTGATGGTATTTTCACTGGTTCTTCATTTAATTTAAAACTTGGCCGCTTGTGAGATTAGAATCAGTTGTGAAACATAATGAACCGAAAGGCTATGATTTCACCCAACTTGTGAATGCGATGTTAACCCTTAGGATGAGAGGCTGACTCAGTCCACTGGTTGGCTCAAATAGATAGAGAGATAACATCTTGCACCTGGGGGCTAACATCTCGCATCAAAAACTAAAATAATAAACGAAATTAGGGGCTTTAGTTTATCACCCTAAAGTCTCTAATTCTACACCTATCAAAGTATATTTCCCTATTTATTTGCACAAAATTATATGAATTACTTTCTCATCCGTATAATCTCATGTGATTTCTACCGATTGTTGATTGAGACAATACCTACTAAGATCTTACAAGTTCTCCCAACAATGTTAATATCTTTATTGGCTAAATCAAGAATTAAATGAAGTGCAAGGACTAAATCAATACAACTTCTTCTAACATTAAAGATCAATACTTCCACAACTTTCATCAATCACAACTTTTCATTTTATGGAAAAAGATAAAGAAGACTGCTCAGAATCCATGGAGAAAACACAACAACAAGTAGTTTTAAAAGTATAAATCATGTAAAAAACTTAAGAAGTCTAAACTAAAACCAAACAAGTACAATGAAAAAAACTTATCTCAAGTTCCTCTCCTCCAAACTCTTGAAGCTCCTTTGAATCTCTTTATTTCTCTTACAAGACTCCCTTGGATTAGTTGCCCAACCCAAGAGGTTTTAAATCTCTCTATAATAATGGATTTTTACTTAAGTATCCCTAATCAACTTCTCTCTCACTATGAATGAGAAAAGTGTGCATAAAACCTAAGTAAGAATCATAAAACGCCTTCCTTTAACTACTCTTTAAAAACTCCCTCTAAAGGAACACACAACAAGAACACTCTTCTCTCCATCAAGTCCTTTCTTTTAAACTTTCTCAAAAGGTGTTTTGGCGGCTCTTCAAAATGTGTTCATATTCAATGAATCTGCCCAAGAGATGCATTCTTTCAAATGAAATTTAAATTTCTTTTGGCGCCCTTGATCAGTTATCTATATTTGTACTAAAGGATGACTCAAACACCTATTCAAAATTAGCCAAAAATTCATTAAAATTGCAAAGTAACTACCTGGCGCTTAAGCGCAGGGTTTTGGAGCTTAGGCATGACCTTCTCTGTCTGTTGGCGCTTTAGCACCAAATTTAGGAGCTTAGGCACCCCAGTTCTTTTTAACAACTTCATTTTTGCTCCAAATTTGATCCTTTTTCACTCCTTTTGACATATTTGGTCCATTTAAGTGTACTTGAAAGAAAAATACACAAATAACTTCCATTAAAGTGCAATATCATCAAAAATAGGTATAAAAATGTGCATGAAAAGTTATATAATTTAGCTATATCAAATTCCCCCAAACTTAAAATGTTACTTGCCCTCAAGTGACACACAGTCTTTCAAAACCAAGCTAAACAAATTATGTGAATGAGTTTCTTTAGCGAATCCTAAATTTTTTTTTCTAGAAATGTGGTATTCCAATTTTGAAAAAACTTTAGTGAATGAGACCAATTTAAAGTTTAGAAATTTTTTAAAGTGAATAAGTATGAAAATATGAGCTATTATCTAATTCAGAAATACTTGTAAATTTTCCAAATATATAGTTTAGGCATTCTATCTTCTTTACTTCAAAAATTTCAATTAAAAAACTATACTCACTATATTATATCCTTAAGCTTAGAAATTTCTCAAATCTTATGCATTAAAAAGATCAGATGTGAACCAATTTTTAATCAGGCACTAATCGTTAAGCTTCTACTCCCATAGTATACTTTACTTTTTTTTCTTTTTCTTTTCTTTTCTTTTTCTTTTTTTTTTAGCAAGGATTACTATATTTGGATAGACCTTTAAAGATTTTGAATTTCACTCTTCCTTTCTTAAAGCAAAATTCTAACATATATCGTTTACTTAAAAATATAATAATAGTTTTTTTTAAATTATTTTTAATAAAAGAAATTTAAGTATTGAAAATAAAAGTCTAATTCTTCTATATTTATCAAAAATACAATATCTCTTACTAAAGATAGTTACACCATATTTAACATCTCTTCACTAAGAAAAATTTTAACTTGAAATTTTTCTTCATCACTATAAAGTTTTAACCAAATTTTCTTACACATTTCTATATTCAAATTTTATTACCCTAATATAACTTCATACACATAATCATTTTTCAAATCAAAAATCAAATTTATTTGTAGCATATTTGAGAACAAAAAAATTTCAAGTTTTGAAAATTGATTTTTCATCTTCCCCTCCCCCCAACTTAAATTTTTACAAAGATTAAACATTTTATCATATAATGTATAAAGACAGGAATGAAAAATAAAACTTATGCTTACAGGAATTTTCATATCCTAATTATGCAGGTATAAAAATGATCAAATTTCATTTTTGATTTTAGCATATGAGATTCAAAAGACTTCTATGCAGTGGAGCCTAATATAAAAGCAAATCACCAAAATTAACATAATATGACAACCACAACAGAAAATTTATTTTAGTAAATTGAAATTTAAACATGAATTTTAAATGAAGGTTAGCTCTATTTAAACTTTCTAAAGTAGCAAGAATAAGTTCAACAAAAACCAAGAAAACATTTTTAAAATAAAAGAGTTCAAATCATACTACCACATTAACATCACATAAATACACATAACAACAAAAAATAACAACAGTGTTCACTACATCCACAAATAACAATACATATAATTATCAAGACATCAACACAAATAACAGTTCAAATAAAATATATCAACTCAATCTCTATTCATCCTTGTCACCGTCATCATCTTCTTCTTCATCATCATCCTTTCAAAAACTAGCAGAATCAAACTGAGTGTACCGTAGATAAGGAGAAAATTCCACACTTTGTTCACCTCCAATAAGTCTCTCCAAAGAAGAGTTATATTTCTCCTCATAATCAATATGTCTCCCTAAGTAGGAATTGATATGATCAACATAGTTTTCAAGATTTGATGCCTTATCCATAGCATAATCATTGTTATCATCATCGTTTGCATTATTTTAGATTGTGAATTAGGATTGGAGCTGCCACGAGATGTGAATGCTCTAGATGTAGAAGCATGTGACGTAGAAGCACTAAAACATCTAGAAAATCCCTCTCTTTAGCCAAAAAATGAATGTTCAGAATAAGTCTTCACATTCACTCTAGTAATGAGCTTCATAGGTTTAAGAATCTCCTCCCAACTATCAAATTTAACATCAACTTGCTAAAGAAAAGAAAAGGAAGGGAACCCAAACCTGTAGTAGTAGCGGCTTTGGCAGAACTAGTGATAACCTGATAAATGAAAAATCTAATATTGATCAGCTTGTACTGCTGAATACAGTAGTTTAGTGTAGCCACCTCTCTGGTAACTTCACTAACATGATTTGAGGGGAGTAGATGATCATAAATAAAATAATGTCATGCTTTCACTATGGCATCCATCTTCGATGTAGGGAAGTTTACCCTTTCACCTCTGGTAATCTTCCAGAAACCTATTCTAGTAGTTAACAAAGAAGTAATTCCATCTAGCTCCTCCTCCATAAAATTGTAATTGGAATAAAAACATAAAGTATTTGTAGGTAGTTCGTAAAATGAATTGATTACTACATGTGTAAATGATATTGTCTTCCCTCTCACCATCACCAGATCATCTTCTGATTCGGGGAGATTTACATAGAACTCCCTAACCACAAAGATTACCGCAACAGTAGAGAAACAGCAGAATCGATCCCACTATCGGCGAGCAAATAGCACTTCCACTTCTCTGCATGGATTATTAAAACAATGCTCGGGTATTAACTTTCTCGATTGAAGTGTATCGACATAACGATCCTAAGCCTTAGAACTCACAAACTTGTTTGAATCAAATGTAGCCTTTTCCTTGCTCCTTTTCATTCTTGGTGTCAATCTAAAAATTACAAAAAATTCACAACAAATTATAAAATCAACTCTAACTCGCTAGATCTAACTTCTAAAAGCTTAAACTCACTTTTCCTTATAAAATCCATCAATTTTCAAAAAATTTTCACCATGAATATTAATTTTTCAAATGTTTCATAATGAACTCCAAATCCATGGTGAAAATCAATTTTTTTTTTTATAAAAGAGAAGCTCTAACCTTGAGAAGATGAAATCCAATGAATTTGGCTCAAATCCACCATAAAATCTTCACTTATAGGGATGCCCTAAGTCTAAAAATGTGAAAGCTTGAGGAGGAAGATGATAAAATGAGGATAAAATGGTGGTTTTCGACACTTAAAACCATCATAAACTGGTTTTTGTGAACCAGAACTTAGGCGCGGGGCTCTCGAGTTTGCTCGCCCTTAAGCGCGGGTTTTAGCGCTTAGGCACCAGTGTACAAATTTTGAAATTTTCCAAATTTTGATTAAAATGCATATTTTCCCAAGTTAACCAACCTCACATGGTCTTAAATAAGTCATATAAAATAAATTCTTCCTTTTTTCTCTCTTCTTTCTAAAAAATTTTCAATTTTCCACAACCTAGATTCGATCACAATAACACGAATATTTTCACACAAACACAACACTTTCATTAACATATATTCAACAAATACAAACACTTAACATGTTTAATCTCCACTCCAAAAAGTTTTGGATGAGATACTCTCTAAATTCTTCATAACACAAGACAAACTTACATAAAAACATAACAAAAACACAAACAATCATGTAAGCAAATAAACACAAATAAACTAAACAAACAAACTAAAAAAATAATTTAATTATATTCTCCATTAAGTGGAATATATCCTTGACCTTTAGTTCTTCCTTTTGAACCATTTGACACATAGATTTGATAAAACGAATGATGATGAAGAACTCTGATAGAATCCTCTTCAATCCACTTATTTTTCAGATAAATCGCCTTTTCCGCTTCTTCAATATAACTTGAATGACTGAATTACATTTTGAGTTGCCAACCAATATGTGCTAAATGTGTGTTAGTTTCATTTACCTTTTCCTCAATTGAAGCCACATCAACCTCAATTTTCACAATCTTCTCTGTTATTCCTTTAATACTAACGGCTAGGAATCTATCATATAACTCTTGCGCACTTTGACTTACAAACTTCTTCTTGACAGCTTCCTCTTTTTTCTTCAAGTCATTCTCCCAAGAAGACATCTTTGCTATCTTATCACTCCTTACAACTCAAATCTTCTTAACTTAGACTTGAGAATGAAAATTTTTGAAAGAGGAAAGTTCTTCCTTCAATTCCATGCTATTTATAGACTTTGGTAGAGCATATAACCACTTCCCACATTTAAAAACTACCAGATAATGTTCAAGACCACTTTCCTACATTTACATCTTCTAGAACATCATTTAGGCAAGTTTTTACAACTATGGCGCTTAAGAGCCAGTTTTGGACGCTTAGGCGCTAGTGCTCAGTTTTACAGGTCTAAGACATCATTCAAAGTCTTAAAATTATCACCAGAAGTTCAAAATACTACCATAATTCTCTAAAACAAACACAACAATAGCAATCAAAACAAAAGCACACCGATAACTATGGGTTGCCTTCCACTGAGCTCTTAGTTTTACGTCATCAGCCCGACTTACTTAGTGCTTATTCTGGGTGACCCAACATCAAGACATCATTCAATTTAGTCTGATCCCCAAAGAAATAGGGTTTAAGCCTATGAACATTCACTTTAAAAATGTTCATTGTTTTAGGATCCTTAATATCCACAGTTCCATATGGATAAGTTTTTATCACAACAAATGGGCCCATCCACATGAACTTAAGTTTGCCTGAAAATAATCTCAACCTTGCATTATAAAGCAAAACTTATTGTCCTAGCTCAAAGTTTCTAGTAAAAATCTTTCGATCATGCCACTTTTTCATCTTATATTTAAAAATTTTAGCATTCTCATATGACTCATTCCTTATCTCTTCCAACTCATTTAATTGCAATAACCTCTTCTTACCATCATCCTTCAAATTATAGTTTAATTTCTTAATAGCCCAGTAAGCTTTATGCTCAAATTCTACTAGTAATGACAAGCTTTCTCATAAATTAACCTGAATAGTGACATTCCTATAAGAGTTCTGTATGCAGTCCTGTAAGCCCACAAAGTAGAGTCAAGTTTGACTAACCAATCCATTTTTGTTGTGCAAATAGATTTTTTTAGAATTATTTTGATTTCCTAGTTGGAAACGTCAGCCAAACTGTTTGTCGGAGGATGATAAGCAAGAGAAATTCGATGATAGATACGATATTTCTTCAATAATTTTTCAATTAACGAATTCTTGAAATGACTCCCCCCATCTGTTATGATAACTCTCGGCATTCCAAATCTACAAAATATGTTCATTTTTAAGAACTTTAAAATACTTTGAGCATCACATCAAGATAAAGCAACAGCTTCTATCCATTTAGACACATAATCTACTGCTGACAGTATATATAAATTTCTGAAAGATGGTTTTAAAGGTCCCATGAAGTCTAATCCCTAAACGTCAAATATTTCTACTTCTAAAATATAATTGAGGGACATCTCATTTCTTCTAGAATTGCCTACACGATGACACCGATCATAATTTTTATATAAGCATTAATATCTCTAAAGATAGTAGGCCAATAAAATCCAGATTGCAAGATTTTGTATGTTGTTTTATCAACACCAAAATGTCCCCCAAAATAAGAATCATGACATTTTTGAATAATTTCAAAAGTCTCTTCTAAAAGCAGACATCTTTGAATAATTAAATCATTCCTCTATTTATAAAAATATGGGTCGTTCCAAAAATAATTCTTGGAGTCAGATAATATTTTTCTCTTTTGTTGGTGCGTCAGATCATTGGGTAAAATATTATTAACAAGAAAGTTCACAATGTCTGCATACCATGGAACACACCATTCATTAATATTGAACAATTTTTCATCTAGAAACTGTTCATTAATTTCTTCTTCTGAACAAAGTGTTTTCTCAAAGTTAAGCATGGATAGATGATCAACAATTTGATTATCAGCTCCCTTTCTATCTACTATTTCAAAGTCAAATTCTTGCAAAAGAAGAATCTAACTTATCAGTATTGGTTTTGCATCATCCTTTTTTCATTAAATACTTAATAGCAGAATGATCTGTATGTGCCATACATTTAGTTCCAATTAAATAGGATCTATACTTTTCAAAGGAAAATATTATTGCTAATAACTCTTTATCAGTTGTGGTATAATTAATTTGAGCTTCATTAAGAGTTTTACTAGCATAGTAAATTACTTTGATAATTTTATCTTATTTTTGTCCTAAAACAACTCCAATGGCATAATTACTTGCATCACACATTAATTCAAAATGTTTTTTTCAATCTGGTGAAACAATAACTGGTGCAGTGATTAATTTCTCTTTTAAAAATTCAAAAACTTTTTGGCAATCCTTATCAAAATTGAAAATCACATCTTTCTAGAGCCATGTCCTAAAAAACTCCTAATTTCCCTCACATATGTTGGATGAGGTAAAATAGGGATCACTTGAATTTTAGTAGGATCTACTTCCATAACTTTCTCTGAAATGTGATGTCCTAAAAAAATTTCTTCTGTTACCATAAAATGGAATTTTTCCCAATTAAGGACTAAATTTGTTTCTTCACAGCATTTATGAACTCGTGATAGATTTTCTAAACACAATTCAAATGAAGTTTCAAACAATGAAAAATCATCCTTAAAAACTTTAATTCCTTTTTTAATTAAATCGCATAAAATAGCCATCATACATCTTTGAAATGTAGTAGGGGCATTACTTAAACCAATGGGCATTCTTGTAAAAGCAAAAGTACCATAAGGACTGGTGAACGTTGTTTTCTCTTGATACTTTGGAGTAATTTGTATTTGGTGATAACCTGCATATCCATCCATAAAACAAAAGTATTTATGCTCAACTAGTCTATCCAACATTTGATCCAGAATGGGTAATGGAAAATTATCTTTCCTCGTGGCAAGATTTAATTTTCTATAATGAATGCATATTCGCCATCATGTAACTTGTCTTGTTAGTATTAATTCATTCTTTTCATTAATAGTTACAGTGACTCCTCATTTCTTAGGAACACAGTGAATATGACTATCCCATGCACTATCTAAAACAAAATAGATAATCCCAACATCTAACCACTTTAAAATTTCCTTCTTAACAACTTTTTTCGTAATGAGATTTAATCTTCTTTGAGGATTGGCCCTAGATTTACAGTTTTCTTCCATTTGGGTTCTATGCATACAAATTCAAGACTGATTCCTTTAATATCAGTAATTATCTATCCGAAAGCTTTCTTATATTTCTTCAAAATTTTTAGCAAACACTCTTCTTCTTCTGAAGTTAAGTTCGAGGAAATTATACTAGAAAAGTTAAGGAATTGCCTAAAAAGGCATATTTTAAATGTTTCAGAAGTATCTTCAATTTAAGTTCAAGAAGTTTCTCAATTGATGTACAAAAAGATTTGTCATTTTATGTAATGTCCAAAACTTCAAAAATTTCTTGAACAAAATTTGAATCTTCTTCAATAAAATTATTAAGATGTTCTAATTCCTCTTTTTGCTCGTATTCCAATTCTTTCATTTCTAAATTTTCTTCATAAGTTGTTTTAAAATGTCATTCACTAAGATATCTCATTACATTCATCTGAAACATTCATCATCTTTTTCTTTTACAGGGTATTTCATTGATTTAGAAATATTAAAATTAATTGTTTGATCATTAACACGCATAATTAATTCCCCTTTTTACACATTTATCATTGCTTTGCCTGATACTAGGAAAGGTCTCCCTAAAATTATAGCTATCTCTTTAATTTTCTCCATATCTAACACAATGAAACCAACAAGAAAGATAAATCGTTCCACTTTCACCAAAAAATCTTCTACAACTCCCTTAAGATATGTTATAGAATGATTTGCTAATTGCATGGTTACAGTTGTAGGAGATATTTCTCATAATCCCAGTCTTTTAAAAATATATAATGACATAAGGTTAATGCTTGCACCCAAATCACATAAAGCTTTCCCAAAAAATGTGTCTCTAATTGCACATAGAATTGTGAAGCTTTAAGAATCTTTAAGCTTTTTAGGAAGTTTTTCATGAATTATAGCACTGCACTCCTCACTAAGTGCAACTGTCTCATTATCTTCAAACATCATTTTTTATTGAGAATATCCTTCATCAAATTCACATAGCTTGGCATTTGTTCTAAAGCTTCAGCAAAAGGAATATTAATTATAGGCTTTTTAAAGATTTTCTTAAGTATTGAAAATTGTTTATCCAAAATTTGTTGACAAGGTATTTGAGGAAATTGAGGTGGTGGCAATTTTTATAAACCAAGTTTTGGTGGAGAAATAGGTCTCTCAAAACCTCTTAGGTTCTTCAATATCTTATTTCTCTACTTCAATCTCTTTTTGAACTCTATCTTCCAACTCTCTTCCACTTCTAAGTTGAGCAGCCTTTACTTGCTCTTTATTCTCGTCTTTTGGATGTACTTCTGTACTACTAGGAAGTGTTCCTTGGGTTCTATTACTCAGTGAATTTACAATTTAACCCAACTAATTCTCAAATTTCTTATAGCAGCTCCTTGACTTTATAATTGATTTCCCATTTGTAATCACTTCTTCTATAGAAAAATTCTTATCCTTAAATTGTGGATTATTATTAAAACCTGGAGGATAAGTAGGTCTATAATTACTATTAACTTGGTTGTTCCAGTTCCCCAAGGGGTTTATTTGGTTGCTCCCCCATTGCAGATTAATACCACAAGAATTATTATTCAAGTTAAAATTAGGATGGTTTTTCCAACATGGATAATAGTAGTTCGTATTTGACTTTTTATTTATAGCATTAAAGTCTCAATTGATGTTTGAGAATCTACCATTTGGTCTGATGAATTCTCTTCAATCATTAGAATTGGTTGAGAGAAGTTCATTCCAAATTGGTCTATCTTCCTTAAAATTGTAGCAACTTGATTTGCTAACATGGCAAAAGCTTCAGAATTATGAATATTGGCCACCTTTTTAGGATGCAGCCTTTCAGAAGGCCATTAAAAATTATTAGTAGCCATTTCTTCAACTAAAGCATAAGCTTCAGGAAATGGTTTAGACATCAATGAACCTCCAACAGTGGCATCGATAATATATCTAAGAGATCCGGGTAATCCATTATAAAAAGTTTGAATAATTAACTAATCTGGCATAACATGGCGTGGACACTTTCTTAAGAATTCTTTAAATATTTTCCAAGCTTCATAAATAGATTCCTCTTCAAACTAACAAAAAATTTTAATATCAATTATAAGCTTTGCAGTTTTTGATGGTGGAAAATATTTATCAAGGAGTTTTTGTGTTAAATCACTCCAAGTTCTAATAGATCCAGGTGCTAAAGAGTTCAACCATATCTTATTCTTATCCCTAAGTAAGAATGGAAAAATACTAAGCTTAATATCATCATCAGAAACACCATCATATTTAAATGTAGCACAAAATTCTAGAAAATTGACAAGATGTAAATTTGGATCTTCAGTTGGTGCTCCCTCAAACTGATTATTAGATATCATTTGGATAATAACAGGTTTAAGTTCAAATGAATTTGCAGCTACAGCAGGACTTTGAATGCTACCATGAAGTTCATCCACCGTAGGGTTTACAAACTCTTAAATGTCTTAATTCATGATGAATTTCAACATTTTGATTAATTTGATCTGCCATTTCATGAAATTTTTGAATTTTTTCTATATTTTAAATTTTTTAACTTTTCTAATAGTTAATTCTAATTCAGAATCGTAAGGTAGAAGTCCATCAGAACCCAACCTTCGCATAAACTATTATAACACAACAATAAAAATAAAACACACATAAACAGATAAGGTTTAAATAAGATTTTTTAAAAGAAGAAACTATGTTTTTCTAAAAATTCTTTTAATTTTTCTTTTAAATTCAAATCCAAATAGAATTTGATTTTTTTTATCTTTCTCCGGTAACAGCAACAAAAACTTGATCCCAATACTTTTTACTACCTGACAAATAATAGTATATTTATACTTGTGGTAATGATATTATACTTATATTTTTAATATAAAATTTCCTTCATTACAACGGTACCAAAAACTTGATTCCGATGTAAATAAGAATGCAAAAGTGATATTTCAATTTAGGGATAAGTAACAAGTACAAGAATTATGTTGTGGAAGTATTCAAAATGTGTTGTGTCAAATAGGAACAATTTTATTCTTTGCCATTACTAGAGATGCTATAAGCAACATTGACTAGTTTAAAGTTTGAATAGTTTTGAAGATGGGTTAGGTAGGGAAGATACTAGCTCTCATTATAGAGTTCCCTTCATTCCCTCCACCAGTGGGCTAACATATTGCATCAAACCCTAAAATAATAAACCAAATTAGGAGCTTTAGTCTATCACCCTAATGTCTCTAATTTTACACCCATCAAAGTATATTTTCCTATTTATTTGCACAAAATTATATGAATTGCTTTCCCATCCATATAATCTCATGTGATTTCTTCCTATTGTTGATTGAGACAATACCTACTAGGATCTTACATGTTCTCCCAACAAATGTTAACATCTTAATTGGCCAAATCAATAAATAAATAAAGTGCAAGGATTAAATCAATCACAACTTCTTTCAACATTAAAGATCAATACTTCTACAACTTTCATTTATCACTTAGTTACTTTTCATTTTAAGGAAAAAGATAAAGAAGACTACTCAGAATCCATGGAGAAAACACAACAACAAGAAGTTCTAATAGTAGAAACCATGTAGAAAACATAAGAAGTCTCAATTAAAACCAAATGAAGTACAAAGATAAAAACTTACCTCAAGTTCCTCTCCACCAAACCCTTGAAGTTCCATTGAATCTCTTCCTTTCTCTTACCAGATTCCTGGCCCACTTTTTAATATTTATACTTACAACTAAACTATGGTATGAAAATTAGCAACGACACCAAAAACTTGATCCCCCACTGAACATATATATACTGATAATTTGTTATGGAATTGATGATTTATATTGTGGATATTATGCAAGTATACGTATTGTTATCAAGTAATATAGGGATCTAATGGAGTCCTGGATATCGATCTCACAGGGAAGTTAGAGAATTTTAAAGATAAATTAAAGTAGACTTACTTACTAAATTAGTATACGGAAATTAAGAACACTTAAACTAAAACTATTGCTAAAAAAGGTTTAAATATAAGATTCTAATTTAGAAAAGCATATTTCTCCTTGTTGAGAGAATTAAGTGAATGATGAATTTAAGTAGTTTAGAGTTTGTATTGTGCCAAATAGGAGCATTCCTATTCTTTACCATTTGGTCCAGGTGCAAAGAACAGTGACTAGTCCTATGTTTGATTACTGAATCTGCGGCTAGGCTGGAAGGATACCGACTGCCACTTCAGAGCTCTCACGTTCCCCTCGCCTGAGGGCTAACATCTACACTTCATCTCTCAAACAATATGACCGAATTGAATATTTTAGTCTGTCACACTAAAATGTCCAATTCTACGCCCGATAGTTAATATTTCTCTATTTATTTGCACCCTCCTTCCAAGGCTTTTGACTTCCCTGAATCTTAGATGTAATCTTTATTATAGTTGATAATTCAAAATATATTAACAAATTAATTAGCCAGATTGAAAGTAAATTAAGTTTTAAGTAAAAGATTATCACAATATTTAATAATTTTAGGCACAATTACTTTGATTCATCACTTCACATAATCTCAACAACAAGGAAAAAGACTAAGGAAACTACTCAGAAAGCATGGGAAAAATAACACAAAGCATGGATTTCATTAAAGTTAACAAACAATAACAAATATACTTATTTCACTTCTTCTCCCCAAGCAGACTACTTGAAGTTCCTTTGACTCTTCCTTCCAGTACAACACACTTAATTAAACTTTCGAAGACGTACAACACACTTAAACACTCTATATAGAAACTAAAAGACTTTAGAATGACACATAACTGACTAAAATTCGTCTTTATTTATAGAAGGAGTCAAATCTTCAAAGGTTGCTTAAGCACCTCTTAAAAAACCATCCAGGTTCATCGTATTTTGGTTTTTTTCAACTGTGTCGCCGTCGGTGAGTTTCTAGAAGATAGGCTAACCACGTCGATCTCGCTGTCGGCGGCCTCGATCTCACCGTCAGCAAGATCCTTATAATATATTCAAAACTTTCGGGAAAAACTCGTCGTTGGCGGCCTTTTCCTCGCCGTCGGCGGGATAGTTCAATTTTCATCAAATTGAGTCCTTTTTGCTCCAAATCTGCTTCTTTTGTGCTTTTTGCTTTCAGTACTTATAAATCTCTATTCCTGCAATAAAACAAAGAAAATACCTTTCTTTAAAGTGTAATTTCATATAAAATTGTATGAAATTTTTAATATATTTTCTAGTGATCAAATTCCCCCAAACTTAACTATTATTTGTCCTCAAGTAATTTAGATACTACATAAAAGTAAATGATTATTTGTAGTAAAGTTTTAATTCAGAATTACTATGAATTAGATTTAAATAAGTATTATAGTAAAGTTTTCTAAAAATATTTTAAAATAATTAAATTAATTCTATAGATATAAGGCTATTTAGTTCTCAAGATTAAGATTTCTAGTCTTCTATTTATTTCAAGAATGACTATACTTTTCAATATTAAATTACTTAAGATATTTAGATAATAGGAATTTCATGAAAGCACTACTTAGTAAAATACTAATCCATATATATAAGTTCAGAAATGTAATTGAAGTTTACCCTTTAGGTTGATTCAAATGAAGCCAATTTTTGATAAGGCATCTCCTCAAGCTTCTCCTCACTTTATATATATATATTTTTTTTCTTTTCTTTTCTTTCTGGATTGATTTTCAATCCCTTTTTCTTTACTTTTTTAAGTGAGGATCACTATTTTTGGTTAGCCTGTTAATAATTTTGAACTTCATTTTCCTCTTCCTAAATTTGAAACTGAAAACATTTACTTCTCTTATATGTATTTCAAAGTTTTTACTTTATTGAGTTTCAATCTTTTCTTTCTCAACTAAATACCTAAGAATTTTATATTTGAAAATATAGTTTTCTTTACTATAAATAGTTAACTATATTCTTATTCTCTTATACTAAATATCCTTAATCTAAAAAATCAGTTAATCATTAAAAGTATTTATCTTAACTTTCTATAATAATTAAATAAACTAATTCTAGTTTACTGAATTAAAATTACCACAAAAAATCATTTTATAATAATTTTTGAAAATATATATTGAGAACATTTTAATAATTAAATTTGTGTTTTTCCCTCCCCCAAACTTAAATTTTTCTATCTATTTATATAGGGTGAAAAGGAAATAAACTGTAATATTAAATCATACATTAGTGCTTTAGGTATTTCTTCTTTTTGAAGTTCTGCAGGTTCTTTTTATCACTTAATTACCTGTACTGTTAATAACTTTCTACATACATAATATTAAAGAAAGTGTTGGGTAAAGAAGTTTAACACAATACTACCACATTTTATACTAACATTTTACACTACATCCACATACATTTACTAATTTCAATCCAAGATTACAATAGCAACCTAAAAACATTAAAAATTTATAAACTATATAACTTTAACAACAATGTTTAAAAAGATCTACACCACATCATAATCAAGTTCATAAACTAAACATTAATACTAAAGTCTTAAGAGAAACATACAATCAATCATAACATCAAAGTCAAATAACTAAACAAATAAACATAGAATCTAATCTTCCGCATCAAATTCCCAAACTATATCGTCGTTTCCTTGATCAGTGGGTGAATTAGGTTGTTAATGAGTATATCGGGGGCACTCAGGAAATACAACATCGAGCTCTCCTCTCCTATAACGGTTTTCAGCATCGTAGTAAGCTATCTCATACTATGAATGTCTCTGGAGATACTCGCTGTCATAATCATGTCTTCTCTCTAAGCCTCCAATTCTCTGATCAATGTGTTCCAATTTTTCTTCTATTTTCTCAAAACTTTTCCACTGTAGAGTCATCTCATTCATCAAATCATGAAGGGTAGGAGTACTTTAGGGAGGAGGGTCATAACCGGTAGAGGGAATATCTCTACTCGAAGAAGGTACATAGCTCCTAGTCCCAGATCTCCATCCTTCGTGGGATTCATATTTTTTTATATTAGCCGGAGTAATGGGTTTCATTGGCTTCACCAATTCCTCATCATCTCTTGCTTCAACTCCAGATAATTGGCAGAGTGCAAAAATCAGACCAGGGTGTCCTAGTCCTCCTTCACTCTCACTTCTTGTAGTGGCTAATATATTCTTATAAATTATACTTCCCACATTAATACTTCTTTGATTCCGAATACGTAAATTCGTAATCGTTTATCTCTTGTTACCTCACTATGGTGATAAGTGGGTAACAAGGTAGAACAAATAAAATAAGTGTCGGGCTTTAGATAATGCATTCAACATTGAGAGAGGAAAGTTTACCCTTTCACGCCGCTTAATCTTCCAAACTCCTTTCCCGTCAGTGAGAAATTTGATCACTTCTTCCAGTGGTCCTTCCATAGTTCCAAAGGTATCGTACTCACTGGTGTATAAGTCACGTACTTCATAAAAAGAATGAATCCTTGCAGCACTGAAATCCGCCAAAAATCCTCTCACCTTGATTGGTGCATCTTCGATCGCAGTCAGATTGGCATAGAATTCTTTTACTACTTCCACAGCAGCTCTGTTGTTTATGTAACAGAAGTTTTCTCATCCTCTTTCTTTTATTATTCGCTCTACTTCTCCTCCAGGATTTTTGAAAACTCGATCCTGAATACATTTTCTGGCTTGAATTTTGTGAAAATATCTTGACTGTGCCCTTGCATTCACAAATCGAGTTTCGTCGTAATCCATTTTTCTCTTTTGTCGTGGAGCCATTTTTCGATCTATGAAATTCACAAAAAAATTTTAACTAAACTTCTAAATATTACCAAGATGGCTTCTAATAGTTACTAAAATCAATCTAAATCAAATTCCATGAATTTCTTCCAAGTCTTTTCTTCACATTTCAAAAATTTTCCAAAATCCTCAATGTAGAAGAAATTCATGGTGAAAATAAAAAATTTTTACATATGAGTGAAGCTCTTACCAAGGGAAGATGAAATCCGGCATCAAAATTTGTTGAAATCGTTCCAAATTCCAGATCTATTAAGCCCTAGGTCGGTTTTTCGAAGTTTATAGGAAGGGGATGAAGAATAGTGACGTTTGACCGGTCAAAATATAGTACATTTCGCGATCTCGCTATCGGTGAGAAATTTCTCGCCGTCAGCGAGCTAATTAATTCACCAAGGCCAAAGTTTCGGGAAAATCTCGCCGTCGGCGGAGTCGATCTCGGCGTCAGCGGGATTTCTGAATTTTTTTAAAAAAAAATTATATTTTCAATTTATTTAATTTAATTAAGTCTTGTTCTAATGTTCGGTCACTTAATTTGATATATTTTCTAAGATTAGATACTCTAATGACTCATATAAGGTTTACACAACACAAACATTATAACTTTTATAAATGAAATCCATGAACTTACAAACTTCAAAAACCACAAAACTAATAAGTGACTTAACAAATTAACCAAAACACATCTAACTCAGCATTGTAATCCACACCATGATACTCTAAATGCTGAGACTAAACAAACAACATACAATCTCATCTAAACTGAGATTATCTACGTAAAATCCAAATTATATCAAAAACCAAATTCAAATCAACACACATACATATAATATGAATAGAAATTTCTGCTACTTATCGGAATCTGAACTAATCTCTTCTCTGATGTTCCCAATAGAACGCAGGTGCACAAATAAATTATAGAAAGGCCTGAAGGGGAATTCTCAATGAGAATCTTCTTCAATCCATCCCTTCGTCTCAACAGCCGTATGAAACTTGCCTCCAGATGTCCTGTATGGTCAAAGTGCTCCTTCATTCTCCAATCGATGTGATCGAATAATTCAGAGATATTATCAATAGAATTCATCACATTATGTAGTTCCTTCTCCAATCCTTTAAGTTTCCTTAAAATGAGGTTTGTTCTATCGACCGTGGGCCCGATTAAAGGATTGTTTCGAGATGCTTCGATCAGAAATAACTAATGTTTCATAATTGTGATCCAATGTAGGAAACATATCTGTCGGATCTAGTGGTTTCCAAGGCAATAGTACTTTTTCCCAAGCTTCATAGGAAACTTGGTATTGACTACATAAAGCAAATATAGCTGATGGGTGTCCAAGTCCATGAATCGATCCATTCACAATTAATCCTAATGCAGACTTCACAATGATAGATCCAACATCGATAGGTAATCCAGATTGAATACAGTAATTTAAAATTGTGCATTCCTTCGAGACTTTGTTTACCCTCATAGTGGGTAATAACTTCGACGAAATAAAGAAATGCCAATGCTTTAAAACGGGGTTAAGAAGCGACGCAGAAAAACTAACATACCCGTCTTCTCGTAATTCCCAATCGTCAGGTTCGTCGGTCAGATATCTGTAAATCTCATGCATGTTATATCTTGTAGAAACAAAATTTGAATAGTGGTAAACAGGGGTATTTTCAATCGAGTATAATTCATTGATTCGAGGAGTGAAAGTTACCCATCTACCTCTTACGTAAACACTTTCATTATGGATCGCTTGCAGATTAGAGTAGAATTCCTTGACTACTGGAATGACTACAGCAAATGTTGTATAGCAGAATACCTCCCAATGTCGCTGAACAATCATTTCTTCAATTGTTGTCGTTGAATTTTCCGCTCCTCTGTTTACGAATCCTCTTTATTTAATCAGTCGCTTCTTCATCAAAACCTTGTTGAATAGTCGCTGAGCATCAGAACTGACGAACTTTCATCGATTAAAAACTTTGGATTTCATGATTTCTAGTGGATTGGGGGCCATAATAGATTGTTTTGGAGGGGCTCTAATCATTTCTAAGGAAGAAGATAGTGTAAATATTAAGTTCTAAACGTTTTATATAGAGAAATGGCCATAGAACTGCCTAAAACTGCAAAATAACTCACAAAAACCATTTTTCAACTATCTCGCCGTCGGCGGTAACGATCTCGCCGTCGGCGAGATTAAGTAAATTTGCCCAGTTTTCGCTCTGGTCCGAATATTTTCTGATTTCTTCGTATAGATTCAAATTTGTGATGATTTTTAAAAAGTAAATGAGTAGTAGAATTTATTCTATATTTAAATTTTCAATAACATTAGTAAATAGATCATAATTAATAACTAGTATGGGTTGCCTCTCATAAAGCGCTTGGTTTAACGTCGTCAGCCCGACCTAATTTAGTTAGTAATCAGGTTGACTGTGTATTAAAACCTCTTTAAAATTTGGTCTTCTCCCTTCAAAATAAGGTTTTAATCTGTGTTCGTTTACTTTAAATTTATGCCCAGTTTTTTGATCTTCAATTTCTATAGTTCCGTATGAAAATATTTCGAGTTATAGTGAAAGATCCTAACCATCGAGATTTCAATTTCCCAGAAATAATTTCAATCTTGTATTATAAAGAAAACTTTCGTCCCGGCTCAAAATTTTTCAGGTTAATCTTCTAATCATGCCATAATTTCATTTTTTCTTTATAAATTCTATCATTATGATAAGATTCATTTCTTAATTCATCTAATTCATTCAATTGCAATAATCTCTTCTCACAAGATTCTTTCATATTATAATTAAATTCTTTAATTGCCCAAATGTTCTAATTCAACTAGTAAGTGACAAGTCTTTCCATAAATAAGCCTGTAAGGAGTCATTCCAATCGGAGTTCTATAAGCAGTCATGTTTGCCCATAATGCAGTGTCTAGTCTTATAGGCCAATCCAATCTATTAGGGTTTACAGTCTTTTCTAAAATACGTTTAATTTCTCAATTAGAAACTTCAGCTAATCCACTCGGGTCGTGGATGATATGCGATTGATATCTTATGAATAATGTTAAATTTTTCTACTTGTTTCGTGAATATATTTATTTCTAAAATGAGATCCTCCGTCAGTGATAATCACTCTCGGCATTCCAAATCTAGTAAAAATATTTTTCATTAGAAACTTTGAAACACTCTTAGCGTCACATCGAGGTAATGCTTGTGTTCCAATCCATTTAGAAACATAATCAACAGCAACTAATATATATGAGTTTCGAAATGAAGGAACAAATGGTCCCATAAAATCTAATCCCCAAACATCAAAAATCTCAACTTCTAATATAAAATTTAGAGGCATTTCATTTCTTCGTATATATTACCTACTCGTTAGCATCCGTCGCAAGTTCCGATATATCTATAAACATATCTAAAAAGAGTAAGCCAATAAAATTCGGATTGTAAAATTTTATAAGCAGTTTTATCTGTTCCAAAATGTCCTCCAAAATCGAATCATGACATTTCGAATGATTTGTTCGTTTCTTCATAAGGCACGCATCTTCTAATTATAAGATCCTTACATTGCTTATATAAATATGGTTCATCCCAAAAATATGTTTTAGCATCATGAATGAATTTTTTCTCGTTGTTGCAAAGTTAACATAGGTGGTAAAATATCACTTACAATATAATTTACTATATCAAGCATACCATGGTATTTTCCACTCATTTATATTATATAGTTGTTCGTCGTGAAAACCATCGATAATTTCATTATCGTTGTCGTATAATTCATTATATTCTAGCCTTCGATAAATGATCTGCAATTTGATTATCGGCTCCTTTTTGTTAATGATTTCAAAATCAAATTCTTGCATTAGTAATATCCATCTAATTAATCTTGGTTTGGAATCTTTCTTTTGCATTAGATATTTAATAGCAGAGTGATCAGTAAGCACAATACATTTAGTTCAAATTAGATGAGGCCTAAATTTATCAAAAGCATAAACAATTGCTAATAACACTTTTTCAGTAACTGTATAATTCATTTCAGCATTATTAAGAGTTTTACTAACATAGTGTATAACTTTGAAAATTTTATCCTATCTTTGCCCAAGTACTGCTCCTATAGCATAATCACTAGCATCACACATAAGTTCAAATGATTTCTCCCAATCAAGTGAAACTATTATAAGTGCTGTGATTAATTTATCTTTTAATAATTCAAAAGCATTTAGGCATTCAACTATGAATTCAAATTTCTTGTCTTTTTCTAAAAGTTGGCATAGAGGTTTAGTAATTTTTGAAAAATCTTTTATGTAGCATCTGTAGAATCCAGCATGTCCAAGAAAACTTCTTACCCCTTTTACAGTAGTTGGAGATGGTAATTTAGCTATAACTTGTATTTTTGCAGGGTCTATTTCCATGCTATTTTCCAAAATTTTATGCCCTAATACAATTCCTCCTGCAACCATAAATTGACATTTCTCCCAATTTAGAACTAAGTTAGTTTTCTCGCATACCTCTAATACTTTTTCAAGATGATTCAAGCATGCGTCAAATGACGTTCCAAATACGAGAAATCATCCATAAATACTTCTATTCCATCATCAATTAATTTACTAAAAATAGACATCATACATCTCTCGGAATATCATGAGTGCATTACATAATCCAAAAGGCATTCTTCGAAAAGCAAATGTTCCATAACGACTAGTAAATGTAGTTTTCTCTTGATCCTCAGGAGCAATAGGTATCTGATGATAACCGGTATATCCATCTAAAAACAAAAATATTTATGTCCGGCTAATTTATCCAACATTTAGTCTAGAATTGGTAATGGGAAGTGATCTTTCCTGGGTGGCTGCATTTAATTTTCTATAGTCAATACATATACGCCATCAAGTAACTTGTCTTATAGGTATTAAATCATTATTTTCATTAGCTTTAACGGTCACTCCTCCTTTCTTAGGAACACAGTGAATTGGGCTTACCCAAGTACTGTCCGAAATAGAATATATAATACCATTATCTAACCATTTTAATATTTCTTTCTTGACTAGTTCTTTCATTATTGGGTTTAATCTCCTTTGAGGATCTGCTCTTGGCTTATGTTCATTATCTAAAATAATTTCGTGCATACAGATTGAAGGACTAATTCCTTTAACATCTGCTAAAGTCCAACCAAACGTTTTCTTATATTTTTTTAATGTGTCTAACAGTTTTTGTTCTTGTGATTCATTTAATTCAGCTGATATAATAACTGGTAGGGTTGAAAGGTTACCTAAGTAAGCATATTTTAAATGATTAGGTAAAATTTTTAATTCGAGTTCAGGAGGTCTAATAATTGACGGAACTATATTCTTTTCGACGTTATCGCATTATCCAACATTTCAAATTTTTCCCGTATATAATCCAGTTTTTCATTATCTGCTTCTTCAATTAATTCAGTATTTTCTTTTTCTAACTTTTCTTCATAATATTCTTTAAAATGTTCATTATGAAAATGTTCAAGTATTTCAATTTGAAAACATTCATCATCTTTTTCTAAAGCAGGATATTTCATTGATTTTGCTATGTTAAAAGTTACTTTTTGATCGTTTACTCTCATAGTAAATTCTCCTTTCTGATCATCGATCATAGCTTTTCCAGTGGCTAAAAAGGGTCTTCCTCATATTATGGGAATTTCTTTATCTTCTTCCATATCTAGAACAATAAAATCTGCTGGGAAGATAAATTTATCCACTTTTACTAACACATCTTCAATAACTCCCTTAGGATAAGTCACGTAACGATCGCCTAACTAAAGAGTTACCGAAATAGGTGAAATTTCTCCTAATTCTAATCTTTTAAAAATTGATAGAGGCATTAGATTGATGCTTGCTCCTAAGTCACACAAAGCTTTTCCATAAAATTTTTCTCCAATAGCGCAAGGTATAGTGAAACTACCAAGGTCTTTTAATTTTTTAGGATGCTTTTTCTGAATAATTGCACTACACTCTTCGCTAAGTGCAACAGTTTCATTATATGTAAATTTTTTTTTTTATTTAAAAGATCTTTCATAAATTTTACATAATTAGGCTTTGTTCTAATGCTTCTACAAAAAGAATATTTACTGTTAATTTTTTTAAAATTTCAAGGAATTTAGCAAATTGCTTATCTTTTTTATGTTGCTTTAGTCGTTGAGGAAATGGTGGTGGTGGTTTTTCTATAGATATTTTCATAGAGATCAATGGATATTCTAAGTTTTGATCTTGCTGATCCTTTTCTTTTTCGATTTCCACTTGCTCATTTTTACTTTCTGTTTCATTTTGAATTTTAGTTTCTAACTCTTTTCCACTTCATAATTGTATCGCTTTAATTTGTTCTTTTCCTTGGTCTTTAGGATTTATTTCCACATTACTAGGAAAAGTTCCAGGAATTCTATTATTAAGTGCGGTAGCGATATGTCCAAGTTGAGTTTCAATATTTTTAATTGTTGTTCCTTGATTTTGTAATTGATTTCCTTGAATTTGTTATTGATTTCCTTGATTTTTCAAGTGCTGACCCATACTTAATATTAATTCTTCTACAGATAACTTCTTATCTTTAAATTGAGTGTTATTAAATCCAGGCGGATAAGATGGTTTATAATTCGTATTTCCTTAATTTGGTGGATTTCCTATAGAGTTGTTCATCCATTGTTGATTAGCTGTATTGTTATTCCAATTAAAATTTGGATGATTATTCCAACCAGGATTATAATAATTTGCATAAGGATTATTAGATCTATTATTAATAGCATTTATAGTTTCATAAGGAGATTGAGAATCTATACTTTGTCCAGATGAGTTTTCTTCTAACATAATAGGAGAATAATTCATTCCAAAATGATCTAATTTCTTTGATATAGCAGCAATTTGAGAAGCTAACATAGATATTGCATCATTTTCATGAACACTAGCTATCTTTTTAGGATTTATTCTTTCAACAGGCCATTGAAAATTATTAGTAGTCATTTCTTCGATTAACGCATAGACTTCATCAAATGGTTTTGACATTAATGAACCTCCAGCAGCAGCATCAATGATTGATCTAAGAGATCCTACTAATCCATTGTAAAAAGTTTGTATAATTAATCAATCTGATAACGCATGATGTAGGCATTTTCTAAGAAGTTCTTTAAATCTCTCCTAAGCTTCATATATGGATTCTCCGTCAAACTGACCAAAAGATGTTATATCATTTCTATGTTTTGCAGTTTTCGAAGGAGAAAAATATTTGGATAGAAATTTTTGTGATAATTCTCCCTAAGTTTTAATAGATCCAGGTGCTAATGAATTTAACCACATCTTAGCCTTATCCCTTAAAGAAAAAGGAAGAAGCCTAAGTCTAATAGCATCATTAGATACTCCTTCATATTTCAAAAAAGCACATAGTTCCAAAAAACTAGCAAGATGTAAATTAGGATCTTCATTAGGTGAACCACTAAATTGATTATTCTGTACCATTTGGATAATTGCAGGTTTAAGTTTGAATGAGTTAGCAGCTACATCAGGGTTTTGAATAGTTAGGTGAATTTCATCTAATGTAGGGTTGGCATAATCTCTTAATGGTCTTTGTTGGTTTATATTTTCAATTTCTGGATTATTTGCCATTTGTGTTAAATTTATAATTTATTTTCTTTGTTTTATGATTTTCTTAATAGTTCGCTCTAATTCTGAATCGTAAGGTATTAAATTTTCGTTTCCAAATTTACGCATGCAATTTTTAAGTAATATTTAAAATAGTTCGTTACTCTAGTAATTATTTTAATGATTCTATTAATTACCTTAATAATTACTTTACTTCCCCGGCAACGGCGCCAAAAACTTGACCCACTTTTTAATATTTATACTTACAACTAAACTATGATATGAAAATTAGCAACGACACCAAAAACTGGATCCCGCACTGAACATATATATACTAATGATTCTGTTATGGAATTGATGATTTATATTGTGGATACTACGTAAGTATACGTATTGTTATCAAGTAATATAGGGCTCTAATGGAGTCCTAGATATCGATCCCACATGGAAGTTAGAGAATTTCAAAGATAAATTAAAGTAGACTTACTTACTAAATTAGTATACGGAAATTAAGAACGCTTAAACTAAAACTATTGCTCAAAAAGGTTTAAATATAAGATTCTAATTTATAAAAGCATTTTTCTCCTTGTTGAGAGAATTAAGTGAATGATGAATTTAAGTAGTTTAGAGTTTGTATTGTGCCAAATAGGAGCATTCCTATTATTTACCCTTTGGTCCAGGTGCAAAGAACATTGACTAGTCCTATGTTTGATTACTAAATCTGCGGCTAGCCTGGGAGGATACCGACTGCGACTTCAGAGCTCCCACGTTCCCCTCGCCTGAAAGGTTAACATCTACACTTCAGCTCTTAAACAATAGGACCGAATTGAATATTTTAGTCTGTCACACTAAAATGTCCAATTCTACGCCCGATAGTTAATATTCCCTATTTATTTGCACCCTCCTTCCAAGGCTTTTGACTTCCCTGAATCTTAGATGTAATCTTTACTATAGTTGATAATTAAACATATATTAACAAATAAATTGGCCAGATTGAAAGTAAATTAAGTTTTAAGTAAAAGATTATCATAATATTTAATAATTTAAGGCACAATTACTTTGATTCATCACTTCACATAATCTCAACAACAAGGAAAAAGACTAAGGAAACTACTCAGAAAGCATGGGAAAAATAACACAAAGCATGGATTTCATTAAAGTTAACAAACAATAACAAATATACTTATCTCACTTCTTCTCCCATGCGTACTCCTCAAGTTCCTTTCGACTCTTCCTTCTAGTACAACACACTTAATTAAACTCTCCAAGACGTACAACACACTTAAACACTCTATATAGAAACTAAAAGACTCTAGAATGAAATAACTGACTAAAATTTGTCTTTATTTATAGAAGGAGTCAAATCTTCAAAGGTTGCTTAAGCACCTCTTCAAAAAGCGTCCAGGTTCATCGTATTTTGGCTTTTTTCAACTGTCTCGCCGTCGGCGAGGTCGATCTCGCCGTCGGCGGGCTTCTAGAAGATAGGCTAACCGCGCCGATCTCGCTGTCGGCGGCCTCGATCTCGCCGTCAGCGAGATCCTTATAATATATTCAAAACTTTAGGGAAAAACTCGCCGTCGGCGGCCTTTTCCTCGCCGTCAGCGGGATAGTTCAATTTTCATCAAATTGAGTCATTTTTGCTCCAAATCCGCTTCTTTTGTGTTTTTTGCTTTCAGTACTTATAAATCATTATTCCTGCAATAAAACAAAGAAAATACCTTTCTTTAAAGTGTAATTTCATATAAAATTGGTATGAAATTCTTAATATATTTTCTAGTGATCAACTCCCTTGGACTAGTCGCCCAACTTAATAGAGTTTAAATCTCTCTATAACAATGGATTTTTACGTAGGAATCGCTACTCACCATCTTTTTCATTAGGAATGAGAACAGTGTGAAGAAACCCTAAGTAATAATCCTACAACTTCTTACTTTAAATACTCTCTAAAAACTCTCTCTAAAAGAACACACAACAAGAACTCTCTTCTCTCCTTCAAGTCCTTTTATTTAAACTTTCTCAAAATGTGCCTTGGTGTCTCTTCAAATTGAGTCCATATTCAATGAATCTACGCAAGAGATGCATCCATCCTTTCAAGTGAAATTTGAATGTCTTTTGGCGCCCTTGATCAGTTATCCACGTTTGTACCAAATGATACCTCAAACACCACTTCAAATTTCACCAAAAATTCATTAAAATTGCAAAGTAACAACTTGGCGCTTAAGCGCGGGGTTTTGGCTCTTAGGCGCGGCATTCTCTGTCTACTTACACTTAAGTACTAGATCTGGGCGCTTAGGCATCCCAGTTCATTTTATCATCTTCTTCATTTTTGCTGAAAATTTGATCCTTTTTCACTCCTTTTAACATATTTAGTCCATTTAAGTGTAAATAAAAGAAAAATACATAAATATCTTCCATTAAAGTGCAATATCATCAAAAATAGGTATAAAAATGTGCATGAAAATATTTTATATTTTAGGTATATCAATGATCCCAGAATACTTACCCTTACATTTTAGAAATGAAATTGTACTTTAATTATTCAAAATATGGGATATTACACAAGTATACGTATCATTTATCAAGAATATAGGACTTTTTGATTATGCCCCGAGATATCAAACCCACAGAAAAATGTCTAAAAATTTAAAGAAATAAGAAAAATAACTTTTTAATTTTTAAAATGATTTTGTAAAGTATGTTTAAAGATATAAAGTTTTCCAAATTTGTTTTTGGTATTTTATGAATAAAAAGTAAAGCAAACAACTAAATTTAACACAACTATAAAAGTGTATGAAAGCAAATGAGAATAAAATATATTTTTCCTCTTTCAATGAATCAGTAATAATTATGGAATTTCGTTTTAGAAGTTTCTAAAATGTGTTGTGCCAAATAGAAGCAATTATATTCTTTACCCTTACTTGGTTCTATAAAGAACATTAGTTAATTTGATGATTTGAAATCTTGTAGATGGGTTAGGCAGGGAAGATACTAGCTCTCACTCTAAAGTTCTCTCAATTTTCTCCACCTGGGGGCTAACATCTCATAACAAAATTTTTCACATCAAACTAAATTAGGGGGCTTTAGCCTGTCACTCTAAATTCCTCTAATTTTACTCCTCATTATAAGCATATCTTCATATTTATTTGCACCCAACTATATGGACTACAATTCTCATCCATACAATTGCATGTGATTCTTTCCAATTGTTGATTGAGACAATACCGCAATGGATCTTACATAATCTCCCAAAAAATTTTAACATCTTAATCGTCAAATTAAGAAGTAAATTAAGTGCAAGGTAGTGAATCATCACAACTTCTTCCAACATCGAAATCCTATACTTCACACAACTTCCTTCCATAATTTAATTACTTCATCATTTAAAAGGAAAAAGATGAAGAAAACTACTCAGAATCCATGGAGAAAACACAATCACAACTTGATTTGAAAGTAGAAATCATAGTGAAAACACAACAAGTTTTACTTTAAAACCAAATGTAAAATAAAGTTAAACACTTATCTGAAAATCCTCTTCACAAGACTCTTTAAGTTCCTTTGAAACTTTGCTTTCCCTTTACAAGGCACAGTAGAGCTTGGCGCTCAACACCGTAGACTCTGAATCTCTATTCTACTTTTAATAAAAACTAGATACAATTGATAATAAAAGTAGTGAAGTGGAAAGGTGTGCTCTCAATAACTCTCTAACATAAACTTGACTCTTAACACTAATCATACCCTCTAACAACAACCATTTTTCTGATCTTCAAGTCTTCTTTTAAAAATTTTTCAAAAGGTGTCTTGGTGTCTCTTCAAAATACGTCCAGATTCAACGTATCATCCAAGAAGGCATCCATCCATTCAAATTTTAAATGAGTTTTGGAGCTGATGGTAAGTTAGTGAAGTTTAAACCAAATGATGCTTCAAAAACCCCTTCAAATTTGCGCCAAAATCAAATAAAATTCATCACCTTAACTGTGGCGCCTATGCGCCAAAGGTCCAGGGCTTAGCCGCCAAAGGCTAATTTTGCACGCCTTTCAATTTTTACTCCAAATTTGTTCTTGTTTTGTTCGTTTCATCATAGTCAGTCATTTTAATCATAACTACAAGAAAATACAAAAATATCTTCCATTAAAGTGCAATATCATCAAAAATAGGTATAAAAATGTGCTTAAAAACACTATATATTTTAGGTATATCAAAATCCCCCAAATTTAAAATGTTACTTGTCCTCAAGTGACTCTTCATTACATAGAAAATCTTAACATGCAAATTATGTAAATGAGTTTATTTATGAAGGTTTCAAAATTTTGTTCTAGAAATGAAATAATCCAATTTAGAAAAAATTTTAGTAAATGAGACCAACTTAAAGTTAGAAAGGTTCTTAAGTAAAGGATAATGAAAAATATAAGTTTCTATCTAATTCAGAAATACTTGTAGATATTTCAAAATATAGGATTCAAACATTTCATCTTCCTCGCTTAAAAATTTTCATTTGGAAATAATTTTACTTACTATATTATAACCTTAAGCTTTAGATTTTCTCAAAACTTATATTTTAAACTTTAGGTATGGAACCAATTTTTGATTAGACCCTTAAATCCTCAAGCATCTCCTTCCTTTTTACATACTATTTTTTTCTTTTTCTTTTCTTCTTTTTCTTTTCTTCTTCTTTTTTCTCTTCTTTCTTTTTTTATATAAGGCAAGGATTACTGTATCTGGATAGACCTTTAATGATTTTAAATTCCACCTTTTCATTTACAATAAAGGTCTTATATATATCCTTCACTTAAAAATCATAATAATAGTGTTAAAATTTATTTCTCAATAAAAGAATTTTAAGCTTTAAAAAATAAAAGTCAAATCTTCTATTTATCCAAAAATACAACACTTCTTACTAAAGATAATTTAACTATATTTAACATTTCTTTACTAAGAAAATTTGAACTTTAAATTTTTCTCCCCTGAAAAATCTCATTTGCGCATCATGATAAGCTATCTTATATTCTTTCCACTGCACTTGGTAATCATCATTTATCTTGTTCCTTACTTCTAGTCCCTCTACACTGGTGTTCAACCTTTCCAAGTGATCAATAACATCACGCAGAGTAGGCTCCCTAGATGTTGATGGTCTCTCATGACTAGAAGGCTCATCAGATTTCTTAATCCACTTCCATCCTACATGGGCTTCATAAGTTTTCAAATTTAGTTTAGTAATGGGCTTCAGGGGATAGACTACCTCATTATTATCTTCAGTTGCTACACCTGACTGAATACACAAGGCATGAATCAGGCTGAGGTGTCCTAGTCCATCTGCAGTCTCCTTTTGAGCTCATTAAAATACTTTTATGAATAATAGACCCAATATTTATAATCTTCATGTTCTGAATACAGTAATTCAGAACAGATCTATCTACAGTAACCTCGTTGTGATGGTTGGTAGGCAAAAATCTTGCAGAAATAAAATTGTGTCAGGCTTTTTATACAGGATTCAGAGTAGAAAGGGGAAAGTTAATTTTTAGTCTTTATTTAACCTTCCACTCCCCTATTCCATCAGCCAAAAAGTTCGCAATCATATCCAATGCTTCATTCGTAAAAGAAAAATTTTCATATTCACAAGAAAAAGGTGCTCTTAACTGATAAAATGCATTAATGCGAGCAGGGGTAAATTCAAGCATTTGTCCTCTAACCAGTATGTATTCACTCTTAGAATAATACAGATTTGCATAAAATTCTCTAAAAATTCCTAGCATCGCTTCAGCAGTGAAATAACAGAAAATCTCCCATTGACGATTCTCAATAAGTTCTTCAACTATACCTCTAGAATTTTTCAACTATTTCTTATTTCTTTGGAGTTTCAGGCCTTTTCTCTGTTCTAGCGCTGTCCGACGCTATCAGCAACGTCGTTCGGCACATTATTCTGCTCTTATGGCCAAACTCTCTATCTTTTAACATGGTCCGTCGCTGGTGATAGCGTCGATCGGCGCCAGTTCAAAAACTGGGCTTCCGACTTTCTTTTACATTTTCGATCTTTTCAAGCCCGCTCCAACGTTTAATTAATCTAATTAAGCATTTAATAACATTCTAAAGCTATGTCAAATGATATTTTTTAACACTAACAACACAAAACATCACTTTCATATATAAAATCCAAGTTTTAGACAAAAACACAACACTAAATACTACACATCATCAAGCCATATAATTCTAAAATTCAACGTCAATCACAACCACAACACAATAACGCTGAAAACTAAATAAAAAAATAAGTCCAAATATAACATCCAAGCAAAGCAATCAAAGCAAAGCAAACAGTTCAAATACACAAAACAGACATACAATAATCAAGTCTTCATTCTTCCTCAGAACTATCATCAATTCTAAGATCTCCAATTGATTGAGCATGAACGAACAGATTGTAGAATGAATGAAATGGGAATTCTTCAGTAGAATCCTCTTCAATCCAACATTTCCTTTTCATCAGCCACATCAAACTTCCTTCAAGATATCCAGAATGATCAAAATGCTCCTTCATTCTCCAATCCAGATGATCAAAGAAGTCAGATAGCTTGTTGGTTACATTCATCAGGTGTTGCACTTCCTTCTCCAATTTCTTAATTTTCTTCAAGATTATTTGTGAACTTTCAGGAAAGTAAGGAGGAATAGGTGTTGAACTCTGAGATGGTTGATCTTCAATAATGCCCATGTCATTCATATCACCAACTGCCTAGTTACTATATGCATATGTTGGGTCTACAGGCTTCCAAGGTAGAAGTATTATTTCCTAGTTCTCGTATGGCACTTGTGATTGACTGCAGAGGAGAAATATGGTGTAAGGATGTCCAAGCCCATACTTTGATCCATGAACGATCAATCCAAAAATAAATTTAACAATTATTGAACCAACATCAATAGGCATCACCATTTGAATACAGCAGTTCAGAATAGTACCCTCCTTAGTTACTTTACTGGTTTTCATATTTGGGAGAAATTTTGCACATATGAAATAATGTAAGTGTTTCGACGTAGGATTTAACTGTGTGGTCGAAAAACTTACATACATGTTATCTCTTATCTCTCATTCATCACTTTCATCCGTCAGATATCTGTATATATCATTCATATTGTCCTTCGTCGGGGCAAAATTTGAATAGTGGTAGATTGACACATTCTCAATCATATATAAATCATTAATCTTTACAGGGGTAAATGTAACAAACCTACCTCGCACATAGACTAATCCTTGGTTGATTCCATAAAGATTTGCATAAAACTCCTTCACAACTGGTACAACTACAGTGGTAGTAGTATAAAACAATATTTCTCAACGTCCATCAATTCTAGTGGTAGGAGAATTCGTACTTCGATTCACAAAGCCTTGCTCCTTAATCAATCTCATTTTCGATATATTTTTGTTGAATAAGCGTTGGCTTCGAAACTGACGAACTTTCTATGGTTGAAAACTTGAAATCTTGATGTTTCCATCGAGTCGGAATCCATTTGGACAAGATTTGAGATCTTCCTCTTCGTTCCTTTGGTAGTTCTTGCGTCTAGGGGCGGTTTTTTGGAATTCTAATGGAAGAATTACCGCCTAGAACCGGCAAAACTCAAATTTAAAGATGAGAAACTGTTTTCTGAATAGCGGCGCAGTCCGGCGCTAATAACAGTGTCGTTCGGCACTAGTTCAAATTTCACCAAACTTCACTTTATCCAAAATCTTTCCAAACTTCAATTTGATTCATTTCTTAAATGTTGTTAATGATAATAAAGGAAGAATAAGACTTAATTAAGTAACAAACAAACACATATAACACATCAAACAAAGCAAACACTCAATAACTGTGAGTTGCCTCCCACAAAGCGCTTGGTTTAACATCGTCAGCCCGACATAACTTCCAGTTATTCAGGTTAATCCAACATTAAAACCTCTTTAACATTAGGTCTATTGCCTTTAAAATATTATTTTAATCTTTGGCTATTAACTTTGAATATTCTTCCAGATTTAGAGTCTTTGACAATCGCAGCTCCAAACTGATATATTTTTATGACAATGAAATGTCTTGTCCATCTAGATTTCAGTTTCCCAGGAAATAATTTCAATCTTGTATTGTATAATAAAACTTTTTGTCCTGGTTCAAATTATTTTTTAACAATCTTTCGATCATGCCATATTTTTCTTCTCTCCTTATATATTTTATCATTATCATATGATTCATTTCTGATTTCTTACAATTCATTCAATTGCAACAGTCTCTTTTCACAAGTATCTTTCAAATTAAAATTCATTTTCTTTATCGCCCAATATGCTTTATATTCTAATTCAACTGTCAAGTGACAAGTTTTTCTAAAGATTGATCTGTAAGGGAACATTCCTATAGGAGTTTTATAAGCAGTTATATATGCCCATAAAGCAGTATCTAATCTAGAAGATCAATACAATTTCTTAGAATTAATGACTTTCTCCAAAATTCGTTTAACTTCACGATTAGATACCTCTACTAAACCATTAGTTTGATAATGATAAGCTGTAGAAATTCTATGCATAATATTATATTTTTCCACCAATCTCTGAATCAGATTATTCTTAAAATGGGATCCTCCATCAGTGATGATTACTCTAGGCATTACATATCTTGAGAAAATATTTTTCATTAAAAACCTCGAAGCACTTCTAGCATCAAACTTAGGTAAAGCTATTGCCTCAATCTATTTTGATACATAATCAACAGCAATCAGTATATATATATTTCAAAATGAATGTATAAATGCTCCCATAAAATCTAAGCTCCAGGCATCAAAAATTTCAACTTTCAAAGTAAAATTAAGAGGCATTTCATTTCTTCTAGATATATTTTCTATTCTCTAACATTGATCACAAGTTTTGATAAATCTATAAACATCTCTGAAAAGTATAGGCCAATAAAATTCAGATTACAAAATCTTATGTGCAGTTCTATCAATTTTGAAATGTCCTCCAAATTCAGAATCATCACATTCTCGAATAATTTTTTCAGTTTCTTCATAAGGCACACATCTCCTAATAATAAGATCTTTACATTGCTTGTATAGATAAGGATCGTCCCAGAAATAAAATTTAACATCATGCTTAAATTTTTTCTGTTGTTGCATTGTTAAATCAGGTAATAAAATATTACTAATATAGTTCACAATATCAGCATACCACAGTAAATTTCATTAATAATATTATATAATTGCTCATCAGGAAATGTTTCAGTGATTTCCTTTTTGAAAATATCTAAATTAGGTTGTTCAAGTCTAAATAAATGATCAGCTATTTCATTATCGACCATTTTTCTATTAACGATCTCAATCAAATTCTTCTATTAAAAGTATCCATTGAATCAGTCTTGGTTTTGCATCCTTCTTTTGCATTAAATATTTAATAGCAGAATGATCAGTATGCACTATACATTTAGCTCCAATTAAGTAAGATCTAAATTTTTCAAAGGCATAAACGATCGCTAATAACTCTCTTTCAGTAGTAGTGTAATTAATTTGAGCTTCAGTAAGAGTTTTACTAGCGTAGTATATAACTTTAAACATTTTGTCATGTATTTTCCCTAAAACAACTCTAATAGCATAATCGCTAGCATCGCACATTAATTCAAATGGTTTCTTCCAGTCAGGTGAAACTATTATAGGGGCAGCGATTAATTTTTCCTTTAATAGATCGAAAGCTTTTAAACAGTTATCATTAAAATCAAACTTCCTATCTTTTTCCAAAAGTTGGCATAGAGACTTGGTGATTTTTGAAAAGTCTTTAATATATCGCCTGTAGAATCCTACATGTCCCAAAAAGCTTCTTACCCCTCTCACAATTGTTGGTGGTAATTTTTCTACAATTTGAATCTTCGCGGGATCAACTTCCATGCCATATTCAGATATTTTATGCTCAAGCGCAATTCCTCCTGCAACCATAAATTGACATTTTTCTCAGTTTATGACTAAATTTGTTTTTTTGCATACCTCTAAAATGTTTTCTAAGTTGCATAAGCATGCATCAAATGAATCTCCAAATGCTGAGAAATCATCCATAAACACTTCTATTCCATCATCTATTAAATATGGATGTCATACATCTTTGAAATGTTGCAGGTGCATTACATAATCCAGAGGGCAATCTTCTAAAAGCAGAAGTTCCATAAGGTCTAGTAAATGTAGTCTTCTCTTGATCCTCAGGAGCAATAGGTATTTGGTGATAACCAGTATATCCATCTAAAAAAATAATAGTACTTGTGTCTAGCAAGTCAGTCTAGCATTTAGTCTAAAAATGATAAAGAAAAGTGATCTTTTCTGGTGGCGGCGTTTAATTTTCTATAATCAATACATATTCGCCAACTAGTGACTTGTCTTGTCGGTATGATTTCATTTCGATCATTTACGTCAACAGTCACTCCTCCTTTCTTAGGAACAAAATGAATTGGACTTATTCAAACACTATCAGAAATAGGATATATAATCCCATTATCTAACCACTTTAAAATCTCTTTTTTAATTACTTCTTTTATTATGGGGTTTTGTCTCCTTTATGGATCAACTTTAGGTTTATGTGGTTCATTAAACAAAATTCTGTGCATACAGATAGATGGACTAATTCCTTTAATATCAGTTATGGACCAACCAAAACCTTTTTTTGTATTTTTTTAAGGTGTCCAATAATTTTTGTTCTTGATATTCATTTAAATCCGAAGATACAATGACTGGTAAAGTAGATGATTCTCATAAAAACATATACTTCAAATGATTAGGGAGAATTTTCAACTCAAGTTCAGGGGGTTTAATGATAGATGGAATTAAACATTTATCTCCATTTTCCATAGTATCCAATCTTTCAATTTTTTTCCTAAACAAATTTTAACTTTTCATTCTTCATATCATCCAAATCATCTTCACTTTCACTTTCATATTTATCTTCACATTCCAAATTTTCTTCAAATACTTCTTTAAAATGATCTTCTCTCAAATAATCGCAGATTTTCATTCGAAAGCATTCATCATCTATTTCAGTTGAAGGGTATTTCATAGATTTCAGAATATCGAAAGTTACCCCTTAATCATTGACTCTCATAGTTAATTCTCCTTTTTGAACATCGATCATAGCTCTTCCAGTAGCAAGGAATGGTCTTCCCAAAATAATTGGAGATTATTTATCTTCTTCCATATTTATTACAATAAAATCCACAGGAAAGATAAATTTATCCACATTTACTAATACATCTTCCACAACTTCTTTAGGATAAGTGATAGAATGATCAGCCAGTTCAAGAGTCACAAATGTAGGTGAAATTTCTCCTATTCTCAGTCGTTTGAAAGTTGATAAAGGCATAATATTAATACTAGCTCCAATATCACATAAAGCTCTTCCGAAAAATTTCCCACCTATAGCACAAGGGATAGTGAAACTACCTAGGTCTTTAAGTTTTTTAGGAAACTTCTTCTGAATAACTGCACTACACTCACCGCTAAATGCAACAGTCTCGTGGTCTTTGAACTTTCTTTTCTTTTTAAGAATATCCTTCATAAACTTTGCATAATCGGACATCTACTCTAATGCTTCAACAAAGGGAATATTAATCGTTAATTTCTTAAGAATTTCCAAAAATTTTGCAAATCTGTTATCCCTGTTTTTTTTCTTTAGTCTTTGAGGAAAAGGAGGAGGTGGTCTTTCAACAGTTATCTTCATTGGTTCTAGCGAATATTCGTCTGGATATATCCTATTAGAACCTTTCTCAATGTTCACTTCCTCTCTTTCAACTTCGACTTCTTTTTGAACTCTTGGTTCCAATTCTTTTTCACTCCTTAATTGAATAGCCTTAATTTGCTCCTTATTTTGATCTTTTGGGTTGATCTCAACATTGCTATAAAGATTCCCAAAAGGTCTATTATTAAGCGTAGTAAAGATATGTCCCAATTGATTCTCAATGTTCTTCATCGCAACATTTTGAGCATGAATTTGATTACCCATACTCATAATCATTTCTTCAGTAGACAACTTCTTTTCCTTAAATTGGTGATTACTATTAAAACTAGGAGGATAAGTGAACGACTTTTACGAATGCAAGAATTTATGAATTTATATTTAAATATTTATAATATTTTCGTAATGTCTAAACTTCAAACGCAAGTATACGTATCGTTTCAAGTAATACAGGGCTCTATTGGAGTCCTAGTTATCGATCCCACAGGGAAGATTAAGGGAAGATTAATTGAAGGAATTTATTAGATTTTCAAATTAAAAGTAATTATAATTTTTACTTCTTCTCAAAATTCAGATATTTAGTTTAATGAAATTTCTACTAAATGTAAGTAAAGCAACAATAAAGTAAAGATTAATGCAAGTATAAATAAAACAATTTTCTCATTTTCAACTAATCCAAGATTTTTCAGAATAATTATCATTCGTGGAGAACTTGAGATTATAGTATTGCGCCAAATAAAAGCATTACTTTTCTTTACCTTCGCTCGATGGTATAAAGAACATTGCCTAATCTATAGATCAGTTCAGGATGTATTATTAGTAGAATGGGTTAATCTAGACTCACATTTCTAGATATCCAATGGTGGCTATGGTCGGCCCTACTAGTGACATGTTCCTTTTCTATAAACCAAATTATTATAATTTAGTCTGTCACTCAAAAAACTAGGCAATTCTACGCCCAATAAACAATAACTCCCTATTTATTTGCACTTCACCTTGAATAACCCGCTCAAGGCCTTTGATTACCTAAGAATTCATGTGATATCTACTAGTTAAGAACTCATCTCCGGATAGGTCCTAGAATTCTTCAACAGGTTTTAACAATTCAAATGGCCTGTTTAAAAAGTAAATTAAGATCATGTATTAATATCATCGCAATAATTTTAAAAATTTTAAGTTAAGCTGTCCAACAAAATCAAATTATCTTATTATCTTTTCATAGTTGAAAGGAGAAAGAAAAGTAACTACTTAGAACACATTTAATTCACACAACAAAACATATTTATAAAACTTTAAACCAAGTTACAAATACTTATCTGGAATGTTCCTTCAAGTGATCCTTTGACTCCTACTAACTCCAATGCAAGGTATAAGACTTCAATCAGCAACAACACCTACAAACTCTCACTTACTACTCAAGGAATTGAGTAGTAACACTTAAAATAACTAAAATAAACTCAATAAATACTTAAGAAGAAAATATGGTGGCTCTCTAAATCTATCTCCGGATGCTGGAGATCTAGGGGCACTTTTTTCTGTAGAAATGTCTCCTATTTATAGAGCTTTGAAAATGGCCAGGGGTTACTTAAGGCACCTCTTCAAAATTCATCCAAATTCAATGAATCTTCTAGAAAGTAATTGTCGCGCTTAGGCGCCGGGATCTGGTGCCTAGGCGCCAGAGTCCGTGACCAAGTCTTCGCACCTCTTCACTTTGGATCGCACCTCTTCACTTTGGATCGCACTGTTTTCCTGTGTCTAGATGCATTGTATCACATGTCCTATGTATTAGGAGTAACTTCCAGTCTTCTAAAAGGTCTGATAACCGCTTAACACCGTAAAAATAACTGCCCAAAATTGTCAAAAATATTATCTGCTTTAGTATCGAATTGGTGCTAAGGCGCCGGATTCTGGCGCTTAGGCGTCGGATTCTGGCGCCTAGGCGCCAGACCTATAATTTCGGCAACTTTGCTTTTTAGCTCTATTTTTGCTCATTTTTGTTTTTTTTCCTTCTTGAACTCTTTTTTCATCACCTATATCCAAAAACATAAAAATACATTTCATTAAAGCATAATATCCTTAAAAATTGAATCATAAATAAGGCATAAAAATATGTACTTTTTAAGTGGATCAAAAAGAAGCTCTATAATTGGTATTCCTTGGTTGTTTGGATTTCCAACTAGATTCATAGGATTGTTTCCCCATTGCGGGTTAACAACATCATTGGTGTTATTCCAGTTGAAGTTCGGGTGATTTCTCCAACTAGGATTATAATAATTTGAATAAGGATTATTGACTTTGTTATTTATGGTATTCAATGTTTCATAAGACATTTGAGAATCTATCATTTGTTCTAATGAATTTTCTTCTAACATTGGGGGTGTTGGAGAATAATTCATTCCATATTGATCTATTTTCTTAAAAGTGTAGCAATTTGAGAGACTATCATAGTTATCGCATCAAAATCATGAATACTAGCTACTCTCATAGGATTTACCCGCTCAGAGGGCCATTGAAAATTATTAATATCCATCTCTTCAATTAACGAATATGTTTCATCAAAAGGTTTAGACATTAATGATCCACCAGCAGCAGCATCGATAATCAATCTCAAAGATCCCACTAATCCATTATAAAATGTTTGAATTATTAACCAGTCTGGTAAAGCATGCTGTGGACACTTTCTCATAAGATCTTTGAATCTTTCCCAAGTTTCATATATAGATTCTCCATCAAACTGACTAAAAGATGTGATATCATTCCTCAGCTTAGCAGTTTTGGAAGGAGGGAAATATTTTGACAGAAACTTTTGTGAAAGCTCTCCCCAAGTTCTAATAGATCCAGATGCTAACAAATTTAAGCACGCCTTAGCCTTATCCCTTAATAAAAAAAGAAAAAGTCTAAGCCTAACAGCATCGTTTGACACTCCATCATATTTAAAAGTAGCACACAGTTCTAGAAAACTAGTGAGATGTAAGTTAGAATCTTCATTAGGTGTTTCTCCAAATTAATTATTTTATACCATTTGGATAGTAGCAAGTTTAAGCTCAAATGAATTAGCAGCAACATCAGGGTTTTGGATAATAAAGTGAATTTCATCTCTGTTGGATTAGCATAACTTTTAATGGTCTTGCTTTATTTTCATTTTAATTATTTAAGCTATTCGTCATTTTGTGAGGATTTACAGATTGTTTTTGTTGTTTTCGAATTTTTCTAATAGTACGCTCTAATTCAAAATCGTAAAGCACTAAACCTATAGATCTGATACTACGCATACAAACACAATAAGCACACTAACAATAAACAAACACACAATTATGACTTAAAATTCAAAAGTAAGATTTCAAATACTACAAAATTAAATTTTAGCAGTTACCTTTTCTTACCTCCCCAGCAACGATGCCAAAAACTTGGTGCGACTTTTTTAATTTACCAAAATTTATGAACTCAGATTTAGATATATATTGATTTAGTTTGATAATGAGTCACACAATTAAACACAAGTATATGTATCGTTCAAGTAATACAGGGCTCTAGTTGAGTCCTGGATATCGATCCCACATGAAGGCTTTAATTTTATGACATAGCATAAAAATCACTTATCAAATCACAGCACAATTGCAAGTAAGTTCAATTCTTAAATTAAAGACAAACAGTTGTAGTTATTATTTCTACCAAAGTACATTTTAAACTCTAGCAAGTTAAACTAACACTAGACTAAATTTATAACAAAGTACAGTTGTAAGAAAGAGTCTTCCTCCTTTCCAATCATAATGTGTTAATTATTGTGACATAGATCAGTGATGCAAATGAATTTTGTTAAATAGGAGAATTCCTATTTTTTACCCATTTTTCAACATATAAAGAACATTGGCTAATATTAAGTTTAGTCCCCAAATCTGTGGTTAGGCTGGGAGGATACTGGCTCTCACTCCAAATCTCTCGCTTCCCTTCGCCTGAAGACTAACTCTCGCTTCAGTTTTCAAACATTATGACCAAATTGAGGATTTCAGTCTGTCACTATGAAATCTCCAATTCTATGCCCATCAAAGTATATTTCCCTATTTATTTGCACTCAATCCCCATTAACTACGTCTCTCATTCATGGACATTGAATGTGACTTTCACTTTTGTTGTGGAACTCATAATCCTTTCGGAACATATGTTTCCCAACAAGTTTTAACAATTCAATTGGCCAGATTAAAAAGTAAATGAAGTTCGAAGTGAAAAGGTCATCACAAATTCTCTATAATAAATCGGCACATCATTTCCATATCACAACATCAACACATCACATGAAAAGGAGAAAGACAAAGAAATCTACTTAAGACTCATGAGGAAAAGACGACAAAATGTGAATTATATATATATAAATAACGTCATACAAACAGAGTAAAGTAAAGACAACTTATCTCAAATTCTTCCCCAAGCGAATCTCAAGGAATTCCTTTGACTCCTCCTCTTTCTTCACAACAACACACAATTCTCTCTTTAGATAAGTAAGGAAGAAGAAATCTCTCACTTTCCCTCTCCTCTTACACTCCTTAGAAGAGAAAGCACAAAATCTAGATTTCCTAAACAAAATGAAAAGACACTCTCTCTAAACTCTCTCTACACTCTAAACTCTTCTCTCCTCTTCTCCCATGTTCTCCCTCTTTTTAAACTTGGCTCCAAAGAAGTTTAAATTCGGCCAAAACTGATTTCTCAGGAGTTTCCTCAAGCAACCCTCCAACATGCGGCCAAATACATTGAATCTAGTTTGAAATCGGGATAGGGCGCGGTCCGGCGCTGGATAGGGCACCGTTTGGGGCATTATTCCGCCAATCGGTCGGAACTCTCTGTAAAATAGTGCGGTCCGACGCTGGTGAAAGCGCTATTCGGCGCTAGTTCAATAAAATGCACTTTTGTCCATTTTTCTCCAAATTTACTCATTTTTTCTTCCTTTTGCTCAAAAGGCCTAAAATTATTGTACCTGCATAAAATCATAAAAAATATATTTCTTTAAAGTGTAATATCATCAAAAACAAGTATGAAATGAATAGTAAAAAGCTATCAAATTTTCAGTGGATCAAACATCTATGCAAACAAACATAAAAACTCAACTTTGAACTCTTAAGAACGAAACCTCTGATCATTCTCGAGAGTTTTTTAAGTGACTTCGATCATTTAAGTTGTAATTAACTATAAGGGCTTACCCTTATAGGGAGTTAGAAACTCAGGTAATAAACCTTATATAATATTTATATGACATAAGGGAACCTATCGGTCACACAAAAGCTTAATAGACCAAACAGATGTCATGAATTATTTAGTTTATATGATCGAATTCACCGCCAAATAGTAAGTCTATCTCACAGGATGGTGTATTACTTGAGGTGTTATGCTTGATTATTCAAATTATTAGATATATGAAGTCTATTTGGTCTCATTCTCCAAAATTAAAATATTATTATAAAATTAAAATTATGTGTATTAAATTAAGTTATTTTCAGAGCAACCTACAAATTTGAAATGGCGATTGACAGAGTAGAATAACTTTTTTGTTCTTTTGGAAAAATTTTAATTTAATTAAGTCTCAATTTGCATGTTATTCATTTGTATACAAAATTCCAACAATATATGTGTCATCCCTATGTAAAGTTGACATTTTGGACATGCTTGTACAATTCATTTTTCAATCATAGGTCATTCAAGAGACTACAGGGTGATCGTGAGGATTTGAGCTTGAAGTAAGTATGTCTTTTGGACAAAGACAACCAACAAAAAAATGCCGACCAAACTTTCCCTATGCGAATGCTGGAGTCCAGAAGAATGACCTTGGTGACATGCCCTTCAATATGCATTGGAGGGTCTCAATTGGATGTCCTCACTACGGAAATCAATACATGCATCAAGCATGGTCCCATAGTGTTGTCGGTCAACTTTTTTGGGAATTTGTTGGATTCCTTTAAAATAATTTAATTTAATATGTATGTAATTTTGGTTTTGGAAAAATAATATTTTGATTTTGGAAAATGAGACAAGATAAATCTCATATATTTAATAATTTAGACAGTTGAGCACAATACCACAAGTGATATACCACCTTAAAAGATAAGCATATTACTTATTAGTATGCTCAATCATTTAAACTAAAAAATTTATGACTCTTGATCTGGCGATTCCCCTATCTAATATAAACATTAAATAGGGTTTATATTATCTGAGTTCATAATTTCCTAAAGAGGCAAGCCCCCATAATTAATTACATCTTAAGCAGCCGAAGTCACCTAAAAAAACTCTCGATTAAGACAATGTGTTCCATCTTAAAGAATTCAAAGTTACGCTTAATGATTGGTCGTAGGAAAATCAAGTAGGAATGGCTCAAGTAGGAACAATTATTTTTGGAGATCAACGGAGCGAGAGGTAGGGGATGTCATAGCTTCTAAAAGAAGCCTTAATGACTTCTCAAGCTATCATGTTTTTTGGCTTTACATTTTGGAAATGATATTAATATTTAATCATGTGATTTACTAAAATTTAGGGCTTACACACGCATAATAAACTATCATGCAAATAACCTAAGAAGATAAGAAGATTTAAGCGTACTGAACAAATAACCTAGAAATCTCAAAAAGAGTTGGGAATTATACTACGCAACATGATTGTGCACAAGCCTAAGAGATAAAGTAATGATTTATGTCGTGCTACACAAACAATCCCTAAGTCCTATGGGTTTATGTTGTTTAAATCTAAGGAAAGTTTAGTTGAGGTCATCCTTCGCTTCATATTTTGTCTTGATGTGATCTGAGGTTATCCTCTGCCTGCTTGCATCCTCGTCTTGCATCATAATGAGTTTACTCAAGAAAAGAATTAAAATTTTCACACTAGTCATATCTTTTTTATATGCCAGAATGCAATACATAATAGAAGGATAGCATGCATAAACAAAACATACACAATCAAGTGCAGTAAAAAGAAGGAAAGTGCAGTAAAAGAAAAGTGGTATGACGTATCTGGCGCCTCCGATGATATTCAAGAAAGAATTGCAATTAAATTTTTCAAAAATTAAATAGCAATAGATGAAAGATCAAAGTTGGATATAAGAGTTTTAGTTAGGGGTGGGCTCAGACTCAGGACCAGTGGCCTTGCTAATTCTCGAGAAACTTTCTTAGGCAATCATCAGCATCTGTACTTATAAAGTCTAACCATGGGAAGAAAGTAACAGCAAGACAATCAGAAGAGGGCAACTCCTAACCCAATTAAGGTGACTAATAAGTGAACCCATAGAAGTTAACACCCAAAATTCTTAATTTGTCGGGCATATAAATAAGCTTAAACTTTCACTTATCATTCAAAACATTAGTGTCATAAGAAAAAGATTTTGTGATAATGTATATGTATTTTATAAATCAGATGGTCTATGAGTCAACCATATTATTGGACTAGAGCTACCCAGCAGTCTGAGAAAGCAAGAGCAACTTCTCATCAAGTGTTGGTGAACAGTTGTGTTGATCATGCACCCTCCTGAACCCATCAGGTCAGGAGAAGTACTATTCTATTATCATCTTTTTAGCATCATAAGTGTTTCACATCATTGCACATATCCCCGTCACCTCTTACTTATAGACCAACTCAATGATCCATATAGAACCACCGTTTAGAAAAAAGGGAAAGAATGCTCACTAGCGTGAGGTTTGATGTTATTTGCTTTGCCACTCCAGATAACTTTTACGCTCATCTAATACCTCAATCAGGACCAGTTTTACCTCTCAAAGGCACACCCAAATGTTGGTAAGAATTATTTAATATTGACATTGAGTAGATAGTTCTTAAGAAGAAAATTATTTGAAAGCAAATCAATATTCCAAGCTCGTAAGAATTATATAGTGAAGCTAGAGTATTTCCATACCCGACAGATTCTAAGTTGATCACAAATAATGAACCATTATGCCTAAACATGGCATAAAAACAAGTAGAAAGAGAAAGGATTCAACACAACTAAACAAAACATTCATATTGTAGGTGCCCTCCTTCTATTCTATAAAAGGTTAAATAAGCGTAGCATTATAGTTTCCTCATCATCATCCTCTAATTCAATACATTAGGTCACTTTATGGCTTTTACAGTATGAATTATGAAGATTTACATACATGATCCTAATGTGCTCATTTATCTAGCACCCAAACTTCAATTATATGCATTTGCCACCTCATCTATGCATGAGAAAATGTATTTTACCTTTTAACAATTTGAAAAGAGGTAAAAAATTTGATATGATGTTTAAGATTTAGTTGGTATAAATGTAAAAGATAAAAATAAAGTTTAGGTGATAGGTATGTAAGCCCATAAGAATTGTGTGGTGTGTATGTAAATTTTCCAAAGATTATTTCAATAGTTTGAAGTTCAAAATCTGATGTGGAGCTGTAGATCAGTGTATTCACCAACAGATTCAGCATAGAACTTATATGACTGCTTTAAAGATGAGTTGACCTAGAAAGTTCCAAAAGAAGGTGGATATAAACAATAGAGATATAGATGGATTTCAGAGGCTTCAAATGATTGAAATAAGTAGAAATATTTTCCCTAAAGAAACCCCTCGGTAGAACATATCTAACAGTTGTTTAGTAAGTATAATGGTTCTTATTTCTCAATTAAACATGTCAAAGAAACATTTTGAACTATTATGTGAAATGGAGAAAAAGGATCAATTAAAGATTAGAAAAATATTGACAAATCGCAGGCGCTAAATTAGACTAAAATAAACGATAAAGCATCCTATTAAAGTAATTCCTCAGTGGTACAAATTTAAAGGTTCATTTATGAGCATGTTGACCTCATTTTTGTCGAGGTTTAGTCTTCCTCCTAGACTTAGGATTCTAGCCTCAGGAGCTTCCCCGACGATCCTAGATTCCTAGTGATGGGACCTACCTCGTTTTAGAGAGTCTAGAACCACTTCGTTACTCTTTGAATCCTGCACGAGATTCCGTGCCGCTAGTCTCTAGCCGGTCGAAATTGATGTCAAGAGTTCAAATTGAGTCCCTATAAGACCCCTGGACATTAGGACAGCCTCGTGCACGTCTTACACACATGGACGCACAAATTCTCAGTTCGCGACCTCGATGCCTTCAATTCCTTCGCAGTGAACTGGAGCTGGAGTCAGAACATCGGGACGATCGACATCAAAGTCAAAATTTCAGAAAAGGCCGGATTTGACGCACATTCGACACGACCGTCGACGAGGTTGCCCGGACAACCTCGGATGATGAAACGGACTGCGCTGATGCGTCTGAAACATCGATTTTACCTAAAATAGACGTTAATTTTGCGACGACAGCCTGTCGGGGGCAAAAGTTGTAATTTTAGGGCTTAGTTTAAAAAATAAAATAATAATATACCTATTTTAAACCTATTTAAATTAAACCTAAGCCCTGATCCTCCCTCCCGCTCAACATGGCTGACCCCCCGTCCCGCACAAGCACGAGAGAAGCTTCGACGAGCCTTCTCCCGCGCTCGAGTGTTCCTCCTTTGCGACCGTTTCCTCGTCGAGCCGCACACGATCGCTTCTATCTCTTATCCCTGCGCGAGCAAGTTGCTCCTTGCGGAATTTCCTGCGCAAGCATTATCCCTGCGGCGTCCTCTACAAGAGCAAGTGGCCCGAACCTCTGCTGCACCTCTTTGCGACATTCTCCTTCATCCTCTCGTACCTTCCCCGATCCTACTCGACTCTACAGGTAAGGAGCGGCACTCCTCTTCCCTCCTCTGCCTATAAAAACCCAATTTTGGGTGACATATAGGGTTTGCCAAATTTCTTCTTAGAGAAGGGGAGGAGCTGCTGGATTGGAGCATGAAATTTTCTGCTTCTTTTGTGTACTCTACACTAGCTGGTAAACTTCTTTTGCCCCCCCCCCCCTCTTCTTCTCGGTTTGGCCCAGGGAACCCGTGACTCCTGCTATTGGTTTGGCTCTCCCTGTTTACTGTTTCGGCTGAGCACTTATATGCCATGAAATGATTTATTTAGCTGCTTAAATGATAATTCCTTGCTCCCCCTCCCTAGTGGCATGTTAGTAGGTTGTTATATTTAAGTTTGAGGGGTTTTTATTACTTGAAGCATGTGTAAAAGTGGGGGCATAGCTTGATACTGGTTCCGTTGCTCTATTTGCTTAATATGGTGGAGTTGTAGCATGGCATTAGCTTCTCTTTTCTTTTGTTTAAAGCAAGTTGAGATTGATGAAAATATAATTTTGGGGCAAAGTTAGTCTCTCTTGCTAGCATATGGAGGGCTTGGTTTCAATGCTTTAAGCTTTATTTGTTTCTAAAAAAAGGGGTATATGCTAGAATGGATTGAAAAGGAATGCTATGTTGGTTCTTATTTAAAGCATGTGTTAATCTCTTATTTTTAATATATTGAAAGCTTAATTTTGAGGCAAATTTTGACTCCTCTTGCAAGCATGTTGGGATGTGTATTGTGATGCCCCTTGCTTACTTTGGCTTGGCATGAGTTATGGAAAAGTTAACTTAGCTTTTTAATATGTATGTAGGGCTCATTTCTTGCTCCTTCTAGCTTTTCCTTACCAAAAGGCATGTTAGGGAGAAGTTTATTTTGATGTTGGGAAAGTTATATGTTTGTTCCTATTTGAAACATATGGTGGCTCTATATTTTGATATATTGAATATGTTGAGGTCTTCATTTTAGTCTCATGCTTGGTTTGGTTTCAGTCTTATCGTAGCTCATTTTAACCTCACTTGGAGGCTTGGTTGGCTTGCTCTAGCCCCTATCCGCGAGCCTGCTTTCATAGGTTATACTTGTTCTCATTTTAATGTTTTAAAAAGACGTATTCATGACTTGATTTTGGGTCTAATGTTGGCTTGGCTTTAGTCATGCTATGGTCTAAATTTTGGATTTGTGCCGGAGTTGATTTCAGCTTTGTCATTGCATGATTTTGAGCCCTGTGTTGGCTCAGTTTCACTCCTATAGTGGTTTTCTGTTGTAGTTATGTGTTGAGCTCACGAGTTACGGCTTTGTGACGGTCCTTTTATAAATCTTATGCTGGGATTGTTTCCCTTTTTCTGCCCTAGCCGAGAGCCTCTGTTTGGATTTGTTGGAGGATTTTATATTCTTATGACATGTTAAGTTATGAATCAAATTAGGAGTTTGGAAATCTTAATGTTGGCCTGATTTGGAAGTGTTAGTGTGGGCCTTTGTTATGCCTTGGCCGCAAGCCTTTACCTCTGTTGCAGCCCTGGCCGTGGGTCTGTCCTTTCTTGTTTGTGCCTTGGCCGAGAGACATTTGTTGGCCCTTGTTGCAGCCTTGGTCGTGAGCTATCCCCTCCTGTTTGTGCCTTGCTCGTGAGCCTTAGTATGATGATTTAAATCGTGGTGGCCTTACTTCCTGCTACCCTTGCCTATGAGGTTGATTGTGATGGTATGGAACCCCCCTTTTGGTTTGCTTGTGGGAAGAAATTTAGTACTACACTTGAGGCATCCCTTCTATGTTCCATTTGATGAAATTGGAGTTAATTTGGATTTTCAGAGAAGCTTGTCCATTCACTATCTTATGTATTGAAAGTTTTGTGATTGAGATTACTTTCCCGTTACTGTTGCCCTGAGCAGAGGTCCTTGTGTGGTCCTGTTGGGAGATTGAATGCTTTAAAAGCTGTTAATTAATTTGAGATTTGGGAAATATGGATTTTAGCACGGGTTTGGAAATATTAGTAGTGGGTTTCCCCGAGTCATTTCTTTCCTATTTGATTTACAAAGTTTAAAAGATTTTCAGATTTCATTTTAAACTTTTTCTGGTCTGAATGGACAGGACACCCTCTTTGGGTCGATCCAGTTATGCCAAAGTGAGAAAATGATATCCTCGGGATTGATTCAAGGATCTTGGGCTTTGTTTTCAGTGTTCTACTCTTACTTATTTTAGGGGCGTTTTAGACTAACCCTCCTTCCGCTTTGGCCCTTCTCGGATTTGGAGATGGGTTAGTCTCATTTCCTTTCCATTCCCGTTGATTGACATGTTTTCCCCGCTTCACTTAGAGTTGGTTTTGTTTTTGTTTTGAGGCAGTGACGGTGTTGATGATAAAGGCACACCGGTGGTAGAGTTGAATGATATCCCATCCTACGACACCAGGACCGCTCCAAGGCCCCGGTGAACCGTAGGATGACGGTATCATTCACCGTTATAAGGCTAGCGGGGCACCCGTACCTTCTTAGGATGGTTAGGGATCTTACACCCGACGAAGTAATCGACTCGTAGACAACCCTAATTTTCAAAATCTGATAAGAACAGATACTATTTTCACAACAAAAAAATTATATTTTCACTACAACTAAAACATCGACATAAACTCTCTTTTGTATGCCTGAGATTCACGTGCATGCTAAAAATATAAATTTTAAAATCATTTTATAAAACCTGGTTGTACACTCGTTGATTATCAGTTTTGGGTTAAGGAACACCCTCCTAAGTTAGTTTTAGTAGGACACCCTTCTAGCTGAGTAGCGGGTTCTATACACTCGGGTGACCGAGTAGCCTTCGACGACTCTCGAGCAGTACTACACAGTTTCTGAGCCTAGCCCCGACACGAGTGCTTGCGGTTTTCTTCTGATTTTCATATGCTTTTGATGAAGCACTCGTGGTCCTTTTTCCGGGACTTTCCCGAGGTTTTGATGATTTTATTTTGATTTTCGTTTACTTTCTCCGAGGTTTTCTACCGCGAGTCATTCGCCGTCCTTTTTCGGGTTTTCTGGACGATGTTTCTGCCTGGCTTTCACTTAAATGACACACTTCAGCCTGCTACATTTAAGAAAATAACGAATCTCCCAGGTATACAGGTTTGCTTATATTTACAGTGTGTTACTTTTTGTACCTGCTACTATTCCTTTTAGCACGTTGTATCATACTCTACTGCATACTTTACTGTTTTTCTCTGCTATATACCCTGCTACACACTGTACAACTTTAAACATACTTGCATATGATGTTTAGGTGAACTCGACCATAGGGCCACCTGATTTGACATTATGACTTGCCACCTTAGTAAACTCAACCTCTTCGCGGCAAGAAGCTTGGAGCTAGCGGTGGGCAGCTGATGCACCAAAAATATATAATCTTTTAGCTATATGTTTTTACCTATTTTGGGTGATATTGCACTTTAAATGAAGGTATTTTTCATGATTTGTTGCAGGTATGATGAATATAGGTGATTGGAGCGAAAAGATGCAAAAAGGAACGAATTTGGAGCAAAATGGAGCAATTTGGAGGAAAACAGCCACTAGCGCCGCCGGCGCCAGAATGGGCGCAGCCGGCGCCCTATTCCTGAACCTCCAGAATTATTGGCACGATTGGGCGCCGCCGGCGCCCGATGTCGGTTCATTTCAAAATGAAGAGTTTTTGCGGATTTTTGAAGAGGTGCTTGAAGAAACTCTTGGGGAATTCGTTCCTAACATTAAATTAAGTGTTCAAGATGAAAAGGAATAGGAGGATTACTGTAGAGAGTGTAAGAAAAGTGTGAGAGAGTTAGGGTTTGTGATTTTAAGAGAGATTCTTATCTAAGGAATGGAGATGAGGGAGTAAAGTGAGAGATTACTTCTTCATCTTTGTTCCAAGGAGATAATCAAGTGTTGCAAGGAATAGGAAGAGGAATCTAGGGAACTTTGAAGGAATTTGCTTGGGGAAGAGAAAGAGATAAGTTGTATTTACTATTGTGGTTTGTATGACTCTTCTTTCTTATATAAAATTCATGTGTTCTTATATCTTCTTCATGATTTGTGAGTAGCTTCTCGCTTTCTTCTTGCATAAAGTAGTGATGATGTGGTGATGTGGAATTGATGTGCCCTTTAAGTGTATAGAAGTTGTGATGTTTCTTTCATTTCGAACTTAATTTACTTTTCAATCCGGCCAATTAAATTGTTAAAACATGTTGATGAATATTAATTCCAAAACGAATCGAATGTTCTACAACAAGAATGAAGAACCCATTTAATGTCCATGAATGAATCGCGTAGTTCATGGATTAAGTGCAAATAAATAGTGGAAATGAGTTTTGATGGACTTCAAGTTCGAGGTTTCATGGTGACATAATCGGATCCCAATTCAGTCTTAAGATTGGTAACTAAAGCTCATGGTTAGCACTTCTGGTGAAGGGTGAGTGGAGCTCCGTAGTGAGAGTCGGTATCCTCCCGACTTAGCCTTAGAATTAGTGACTAAACTTAAGATATGACAACGTTCTTTACTTTCTGAAGAGGGGGTACTCTTTTAAGGGTAAAGAAACGAAAATGCTCCTATCTCGCACAATACAAAAGATTAACATTCTTCATCATCCACAGATCATAATCTTTATGCATGAAGGAAGACACTTTTCATATAGAAGTATCTTATAAATCACATAAGCTAGTGTGTGTTAGTTAAATTAGTTCAGTAAGTTGAAGTAATTGTAGTAGCTTTATTATTACCGTACTTTGCATTAACTAGTTGTAGTAAACTTGAGCAATTATTACAATTGGTATTGGAATTTAATGCTATATTATCTGATTTAAAGAACGTTCACCTCCCTGTGGGATCGATAATTAGGACTCCATTAGAGTCATGTATTACTTGATACGATACGTATACTTGCGTTGAATTTGTGACTTTACTAAATCATTATAAAAATATATAAATCTGACTTCATAAACTATTGCATAATATATAAAGTCGCACCAGCAGCATGGTCATCTTCAACAGCAAAACATGTCTTCACCAACTAAATCATTCCTTAGTGATTAAACAACAATCCATGAGATTTCGATGTTGTTCGCCTAGCGCGACATAAATCTTCAACCTCTTTTGGCCTCAGATAGATTCATTGTACAATATAAGCTCTAACTGTTTTTGTGATTTCGAGATTGCCGTTCGTTACAACATAAATCCTCACATCTTCTAGACTATTCGTGTGATCGTTTCACACAAATGTAAGCTCTAATTAAAAAAAATTGGCGGGATGAAACATTTAAATAATATCTCATAAATCGAAGTCAAACCGTAGGATAGCTTGGGAAGTCACCGAGGTTCGCCTCCGGATCTCCGACATCCCCTAGTCCTTCTTCCTTTGGATTCTATAATAAAATGTTCCAAATTTGAGTCAATCACCTTTCACACCTCTTTGTCCGATTACGTTGAAAGGTCCTATTTTTCGACCTTCTCAAGATAATATTTCCCGATTTTTATCGAGAGTTTTCTAAGCTGATTTTCGTCATTTAAGATGCAATTAACTATAAGTGCTTCGCCTTTATAGGAAGATTTCCGAACTCAACTAAATAAACACTATTTAATTCTTCGTATTAAATAAGTGAATCTTGTCGACAAATAAAACTGTTTCGCAGACCAAACTGGACGTCATATATTTCTTAGTTTATTTGATCGAAGCATCACCCTCAAGTCTCGTGTTTATCTTTTCGTGATAAATACGAGTCTTCAAGTGTAGACATTCTTTCATTTAAACTATGAAAAATATGGTCAGTTCGATTTCATATTTTTCAAAAATTATATATATATATATATATATATATATATATATGTGTGTAAATTAAAACGTCATTCCGAAGCGGGCGACAGAATTTCAATTCTAGCGACCGACAGCTTCTTACGGGCACTCCACACCCAAAACAATGCTGACAGCGCATAAGGGTTTCCATTTATTATTTAAAGATATGAAATGAAAACTTACGGCACTATTGAAGAAGCGGGAGACTAGAACAAACAGTAATAAAACATATCTAGTTAATATCATCAATCCTGAAACTTACAGCTCTCCCGTTGTTAGTATAATAAGAGAGTTCCAAGTTCATTGGCATTAAATAGAGAGCTTCAATTCTTCCGGTCCAATCTCCATGTAACCATCATTGCTTTCTTTCCATGGATGCAAAGCAACTGAGAAAATCAAAGAAGAATTTACATGCATGTCAATCAATTCCTATGTATTTACACATCTAATACATACTCAAATGTTACATACAAGCCACCATAACCATGTATGAAGAGGTATATTTTGTTTTAATTTGTAAAATTTAAAAGGCACGGGTGATATAAATGTAAAAAGTAAAATTTAAGTGTTTGATAGATAAACACATTAGAATTGAGTCGTGAGTATCTCACATCAATAGCTTTCGTTTAATGTGAAACAGCAAACTTAGCAACATGAAAATTATGAAGACTAATTCTGTACACGTAACAGGCGGTAGTGTGTTGTTGATTTCTCATTTGAGTAAGATTTGTGTGGGCGATGATGATGTTGACTTATATATTTGACACAATTTTACATGGCAGATTTGGACAACATATTTCCTATTATAATCATGCAACATATTTGGGTGGTCTAGAATTCCTCAGGCAACCAGAGCTGTTATTACCAAGGGGATTTATTTAGATCAATTTGTACAAAATCTTTTGTACTTTTCTTATATCATGAATTCCACCATCATTTGAGGCTCGCTGTCTTTATTTTAATTTTATTCATGAGGTTAAAATCTTTAAAAAATTTCTTTATAAAAAAGGGAAAAAGAGAAATAAAGAAAATTTGCATTGAGATGGAATCTTTGAGTGAGTCGCTAGTAAAAATGCAATCAGTTATCTCATTTGTACCATTAATTACAGTTAAGAGTGCTTAATCATATGACATGCACCAAAATGAGTGCCAGATAGTGCATACAATAGCTTGCTACTTGATGTGTAATCAATCAATTTTTATCAAGCACTGCTTCAGATTTATATTAACGATTTGATAACAATTCAATATATGGAAAAATTAAGTATGAACATCTTACCAAACATTCAACTGACAAACAATTAAGATTCCTACATTATAAACTGACATGTGTGAAATTTATGCAGAACTTAAGAACCCAATTATTTAAAATATGGGGAACCTTAAAACATTGATATTTACAAATATACCACCATCTTTCATCCTTTTTCTTTTTTTAAATCCTCATCAAAAGTGAACAAATTTTTATGAAACCAAAGTGTTATTAGTGCAAATATCAAACTTTGGGTGTTAAAAATGTAAATGCATGAGAAATGTGTGGTATGAATGTAAATCATCTAAAACTAACCAAGAGTCATGAGCAAAAAGACAATACAAGGAAAATCAAAAGCATAAATAGTGAGTCAGTCTTACGAAGATTATTTTTGCTGCAGTAATCATGTGCTTTTATCATGCACCTTAGAGATGTCAAGAGGATTTATCACAACATGAAACTACCATGCAAGCTGTAACTTACAGCACAAAGCAACTTATACCTTGACATCACATCAACAATACAGCCATAAATTTTGAAAGCCCAGTATTTGCAAAAGTAGTTAAAGAACCTTCAACCAGAGAAATAGAAAGTACTTAAACAGCTCTAGGAAGAGAGAAAAAAAGAAAAATAAAACAAACATCAGAAATCATGAACATCACATAAGAAGACAGGCAATAGTTTTGTCATAAGAGGTAATATAGAGAACAAAGAAAATGGAAGAAAGGAGGGAAGTTGGTGCAGACCCCAACGGAGGAGGAGTGTAGTTTTTGTCGCTAAAGCCAAACTCTTAGCTGGAAGAATGAGGACCGCAGCTGCTCTTCTCATGAACTTTAAAGGAAGAAGAGATGGGTATATTTTTTTGCTTGAGTTTTTAGATCTCTTGTGCATGAAAATTCTAGCAGAAATCATATGGCTGTGCAGCTAACAGATTTGATGATTTAAAATGATAGTAAATCCCAGTTTCAAAAATCAGCTAGAGTCGCAAAACCTTGAAAACCCATCAACCTAAATGTCTTTATGGAATTATTAAGGATGTCTTGTTGACGACAGTTAATATCAAAAATGTGAAACTCAACTGACGAGACTTAAACTCCTAGTCTATAACAAATTAACTTGTTTGAACTACAAATCTGAATCGTGACAACAGCAAGAGAAAAAGCATTGGTCCCAAGGATCAAAAGACACTTGAGAAAAGATGCAGCAAAAAATCGATCAGCGATAACGAAGGCAAATTAAAGAACAACCGTCCAATACAGGCTCTTATTTCTTCAAAATAGGAAGGTGATGAAGAATGTTGAAAAAGAAGGGGAGTGCAGCAAACCATAAAAGGCATGTTTTTTGTAAGAAATGCTACACCATATTCAACAAAATTCTACTGTTTCTTGTGATGAAGGCTCCAAGCCAAAACTCGAATCCATCCTCGCAAATCTAGCCGGTCCTCCCCCAAGATGGAGAGGAAAGAGAGCTCGGTTTTGGTCGCAAGAGGAGGCGAGCTAGGGCAAATCGTGTGTGTTCTCTTCAGGCCTGTGCGTGAGGGGAGGCCGACCGGCGAGAGAGGGGTCCCTGCGGGAGCTGGGAAGGCCGGCGTCTGGTCCGCCCCGTGAGGAGAAGCAGTGGACGGCGAGGGTTTTCGGGCCAAAGAAGAAGGGATAATTTGCTCGAGTAAGAAGGGTCAGATGAAGTCAGATGAAGCCCGGGTATTCCAGGGTATTTTAGTGTTCTATCTCATGTAACACTAATGTAATTTATCTATAACTTCTTTGTAGTCTCTCTTAATTTGTAGGTTACAAGTAATTTACAATAAGATTATAGGTACATGATCGGCTCCTATTGGATGACGTACGCAGCGCTGCGTATGTCTTACTTACGCAATTTTTTTCCAAAAAAGGAGGCTCACGGCAGTTAAAACTGGCTAGTAGTATTACGTGAACCCACTTGACACTTGGAGTCCCACCATTGAACTTCGGATACATCCAGAATCTTGATGTAATATTTATTTCAAAAAAGGAGGCTTCGGATAAGAAGTGGCTAGGGTATTGAATGTTAAGTTTGATCGTGAGGGGGGTGCTTCAGTATTTAAATAGGAAGTTTTATACTATTATTATTATTATTATTATTATTATTATTATTATTATTATTATTATTTAAAGACATCAATTTGCACGTAACTCGCTTGTGCATGAAACCGTAACAAAAATGGGTATCCTTCATAAGTAAAATCGGCATTTCTAAGGCGCTTGTGTGGTTCATTTCATCATCTGAGGTCATACAGGCAAGTTCGTTGATGATTGGGCCAATTTAAGTCTGATTCGTGCGTGACGAGGTGAATAATATTAGTCGATCTGATCGAAGTCATCCGACAAGAAACAATATCGATCGTTTCTCTCCTAAGCAATGACTTATAACTAGCAAGATGTTTTTGACAGTGCGTCGCTCTCAAATTCATGTCATGAGAGGTTTCATCTTATTTTAATTTCATCTTTGATTTTGATAAGTGAACTGCATGTGAATTGTGGTGTTTGTATGTGGTGTTGATGTATATGTATTAATGTGTGTGCCGAAGATTGAAATCCCTAAGTCCAAATGGTCTTTCTAAGGAACATTCAAACCTTATAGGAACTCAACTTGAGTTGTAATATGGTGGTTCCAATCAACTCAACAAAATATTGATGATTTGAAAACACACATATGAAAGTACGAGGAGTCAAGAAATGCCTCGAATTCTAAGTGGTGTGGATCACAATATCCTCTAGGGGAGTTAGTAGGGAAGTCTTGTGGCTAGATTTTAAACCCTAAAGAAGAGAACTTAACAAAAATGAGGTTGACAAGTGCTTGAGAGGGTATCTTGCACAGATGACATCAAAAATTGATGCCAAAAGCCATGTAGGAATAAAAAAGTGGCTCTCAAGTCGTAACACTAAATTCTATATGTCTCTTTGTACCCATATTCTTGATGTGCTTAGATACCATTTGTAATAGCATGTCCTATCACCCATCTAGATATTGTCTACTTTAGCCTAGTGGTCTCATAGTCTTGTTCCGTTGGTTTGACTTCTCAAAAGTTTAACTATCGCAGAGTGCCCTAGCACGAGCACACTTAACTTCAAAGTTTCTATCAAAACTTCAATCATTATACCAAAATGTACCTCAATATTTAAGAGTTTAGCTTCAATTTATTTAAGGAGTTCAATATTGGTTTTTCCCAATGAGAGGAGAGCAAAACTAAAATATAAAATACCAATAAATAAAGAATAAATATTTTGACATCATTACTTTCCATAATTAAACTGGCCTCATTCCCCAACTAGGATCTCCCTTACAATCCACATTTTTGTGAGCTGAGTTTGATTTTCACTTAGGATAATATTATATCTCTATAGGTCGCTTTCTAGTATTAGCTGCAACTACTACTCAAGTTAAGACTAAGTTTCCTAATGAAATCCTTCTCTAGTTTAGTCACTTATGATCTAATTTTTCTTGGTAATGATTTCAATAGACCTATTTGGGTTTGTTGGTTTTACTATGCCATAGTTGATTTGATATACTAGCATGTTGGCTATCATAGTTGATTCACTAAACTAGCGCATTGGCTTGTGAGTTGTTTAGTGAGAAAAAACAAGAAAAAAGACAAAAAAATATGTGATTTAATTTAGTATTTTTCTATAATTTCTACATACTATATATTGTATGTGCATGTTTTTCCCTGAGAGAAAAAATTAAACAAAATAGTTAAGAAAGTTAACGCCGTCCTAGGCCATGCCAAGCCAAGCCAATCCATGCCGATGAGATAAATTCAATGTCTCAGTGCTACCGCTTTCAGCTTCACATCACTATCAATGACTATACTTTTAATCAAATGATAAAGAGGACAAAGTCATGAAGTCAGGAACTCATAGCTACAACGCTGCAGCCCAGCGCCATAATGCCAGAATTGAGGATCGTAACGTAAAGCCAACTCCACAATGTCAGTAAATGCAAGCCACGATGTGATGACTTGACATGAAATTTATTGAAGGCATATTTTGAATTTTTTTGTAGGGGTAGCAGTTTTAAGAGCATGGACTATTAAAGAGAATGTTGGAGGGAGTCTAGAAAGGATTTGTTAAGAGTCTTTAAGTATGAGTAAGTCCTAAGAGCATATGAGAGTTTAAGTGTGATATTTATTGTGTTGGTGGAGTGAGCAGAGGAATTTAGTGTTTTTACAATCATACATTTTTATCATTTAATTTTTATTCTTTTCTTAATTCACAATTTGTAATCACACCTTCATATTATGGAATGAATATATTTATGTTGTTCAATTATATGCTCATGCCATGCTAAGCTCTCTATTGCCTATGAATTTTAGTTTATTAAAATCAATTTTAGAATTAAATTTTTGTTTAGAAACTATTGAAGAGGTATTTGTGAATCATCACTTCATTTAGCAATTAGTAATAGCCATACATTTTGTTAAAACTTTCGTGTGAATTTGAGATCTCGATGGAGTCATTACTTCAACATTGAGATTTATAATGTTGATATAGGAAAATAGCAATAATTTTCTAGAAACTTTACAATCAATATTTAAATGTGCATGTTCTATATATATTTTTAAAATGCCTATGAGCATAAACATGACTTAGATTTGAAAATGAGTGTTTTTGCTGCTATAGTGGAGGCCTAAAATTACTTTTGTCTTGATTGGAAAAAATACATTATTTAAATATTTTTCATCGTATTGATTTTATGAACAAAGAATCTATATGAAGCTTCTCTTGCATTTGAAACTCCTTAACCAGAAAAGATAACTTTCCAAATGTTTTTTTTTTTAATAGAATTAAGTTTGTAAAACTAGTGCCTTTTACTTTAATTTTCTTTCACTTCATTTTCTTGTGGGATATTTTTAGACTCATTTTCATGGTAACACTTACACAATACATGCACTTTCATGAGCCAAAGCAAGACTAGGTCGTTAGTCTAGGTTAGGACTGAGTGATATAGTGGCTTCTTTCCCTAGGTTAGTCATTAAAAGTTATAACTAAAATTTTAGGTTTACTCGAACTCAATTAGACATCCATAAACCTGCCTCTAATAACACTCATGTTAGAAATAATTCCATCATTGACATCCTTACCAGAATCGATTTTTAGGATCAAGTCTATCCCAATAAACCGATCTTGGGTTTATTGGTGCTGTTCTACCACAGTTAATTCAATAGACCAACACCTTGGCTTGTTATTATATGTTATGACTAAGTATTCCAGTGATCTCCTTCCTTAGCTTAGTCATAGAAAACATAAATCAAAATCATGTCTAGTCTAGCCCTACTTAGACAACCCATATTGACTAGTGTATCTTGGACAGGACTAAGTCCACCAGTAGCCTCCTTTTATAGCATAGTCGCCTATGATCTAGCCGACCTACTTAGGCACTATGGATACACTCTAAAGTTTGATCATCCTCGTATGCCATAGTTGATTCATATCAGACTATAGATTGACTTGGAAATCAAAGTTTGGATAAAGTTTTAGTGCTCACATCTCTAATTTAGCATTGGAAATCTTTAAGAAAACAAATTTACAAGTCTAGTCTAAAATAGTTTAGCCACACATTAGCTTTACCACTAAGTTTAAAAAGTTAGACATTAGGGCCTTATTCCTTAGATCTCACCCATACATTAAGGTTCTGATTAAGTCTAGTTGGACACATTCCTAGTGTGAATTAATTGAAGCTCTCTGACACCCTTTTAAACTAATCAATAATATATCTTATAGGATAAAGTCCCTCGGGCCCCTTGAGGTTGAATCTTTTTTAAATTGTATTGATCAAAGCAATCATAATCTCATAATTACGAATCTAGCCTCGGTAGGTTTTACATTATGCCAAACATCTAAGCCTCTGCGAAAATTCAAAACTCTCGCTAACTTGAAATCAAATTCAAATCTAAATTAAATAATAAAAAATATACTAAAATATCTGAGTAGTTTAACTCAAATTCTAATTAATAAATAAAACATTTAATTAATAATTAATTTTCACTTATTTTTTAATACTAAAATAGTAATTAATGATTGATTAATGTAACAAAATTTTTATTTTTGATTATTGACGTATTATATCAATCACAACATTAATATATAATATTACATTTATATTTAGACTAAAAGATCAATATCCTAAATTATATTATCAAATAATTTTACGGGATTTGATTCTGATCATTGTTGATCTATATCCTGAAACATATTATCAAAGATTTATTTGCCCTAAAGTTTATAAATATGAATTTACAGGATTTATTGAATTTTTCATTGCCCAAACAACCCTTAGAAAAGAAAGAACCCAAAAAAAAAAAAAAAAACAAAACAAAAACAAAAGTCATGTGTCGTCCAACGGCTACTTGAGCGGAGTAAAGGTTCCTCCTGCTAAAAATCGATAAAATAGCCTTTCAACAACACTTCATCCGGTGACCGTTGCAGCCCTAGCAAGTGCTCTCTCTTTCTCCCTTTCGTTCTCTCGCCAAAAAAGCATCTTCTTACCGGGCGAGAGGAAGCTATCGAAAATGGATCCAAAGAAGAGCCGCTTGAACTTGCCCGCTGGCCTGGAATCGTCTCTCCGCCTCGACACGTCGCTAACCCATTTCCCAGTTATCCCAAAATCTCCGTCGCCGAAGAAGGTAATCTACAGTGACCGATTTATCCCCTGTCGGTCATCTTCGAGGCTAGAAACCTTCACGGTAGTGGAGAAACCCTCTCCAGCAAAGGAGGGAACTAACGATCTATACTTGCGGCTACTGAGAGCTGAGCTCTTCGGCACCGAGACGTTTTCCTTTTCTCCGGCCGGCGGCGAGAAGGGATCGCCGCAAACCCCAAATAAGAACATGTTTCGGTTTAAGATCGACCACTCATCGCCAAGCTCACCGTTGTCGGGCATTGTCACCGGCCAAGATGGAGGAGGGCCTGAATGCTCCACAGGTCCAAAACCGCCAAGAAAAGTACCAAAGACTCCCCATAAGGTAATCTTGGCTCTGTAGAAACGTCGTTTACTCAAAAACTGAGCGCAAACATTTGTTTTGTTCTGCATTGAAACTCTAATTTGGAGCTTTCAAATTTCCTCTCAGCCTTTAATCGAATCGGAAAATCTGAAATAATTTCTAGTTTTAATATTTTTCACTTTTTTATAATGACACATAATAAATATGCCTATCACTATGTATCTATTTAAATAAATTTGGCAATAAAAGTGGGGAATTACCTATATCTATATCGTCAACATTACATAGAACAACTCATAATTGATGACCAAATAAACCATATCTATATAAAAAACATTTTTCAACACATAAATAATGTATAATTGCTAATTATATGCTTTTGCCGTTTATATACATACCATGTAACAACTTACAAATGTAATAGGTATATTTATTCAGTAAATTATTTATTATATGCATATCATGTATTACTAATATAAGGTCCCAATTAGAGCAGAAATGATTATAAACGTTGAACAAATAAATTTAAGTGAAAAAGTGCAACTAAGTTTTCATTATAATTTAAATTTGCATATGTAAACATTAAATAAACCTATTAAAATACATGTTTTAATATACATAAAATATTATAATGCTCAATTTCAATTCAAAATAAAAAAGGAAGATAATATGCAATTTTTTATATTGCTTAAAATAAATATTTTAAAATTAAGGTTACGTTGTGGAATTTTATATTAATTTTAAATATATCTACTGACATTTTTTGATATTAAATTCAAAACTAGTTCATATGGCATCTCTAAATTTCGACAATTTCAACTTACAATTTTATGTACACTAGTTTATGTAATCTACAAATTTATTTAGGGCTCTCTATTTTGCAGTTCAATTACATTTGCATTGAATGTTTAATAGTACAAGTCATATAAGGAGATTATATGAAATTTTCTACAGCACAAAATTTGTAAACATTTCATTTTGATTTATGAAATACAGATTTTGGATGCCCCCTCACTTCAAGATGATTTTTACCTGAACCTTGTGGATTGGTCCTCTCAGAATGCTCTTGCAGTTGGATTAGGAACTTGTGTTTACCTCTGGAATGCATCAACCAGCAAGGTTTGGCCTCTCATTGCTCCCATTTTACCCCAAATGTTAGGAAATTTCTATTCATCTCTTTACATGACATAATGGACCTTACGAAAATAAATTTTAATTTTTTGACCCTTCTCATTTACGTTCGGTCAGTACGAATGTGGCATAACCTGTGGACGAAAAAGGATCCAACAATTTTTTTTTTATTTAAATACATGTACATTTTATGATTGATTCTTAATGTGGTTTCTCTGTACATAATCCAGGTGACAAAATTATGTGATTTGGGAAACAGAGATGGTGTTTGTGCTGTACAATGGGCTCGAGAGGGATCATATCTTGCTGTCGGAACAACTCTTGGAGATATTCAGGTAAGAAGCTGGTGTTGCAGCTAACTACTTTTTGCAGGAAGATTTACATACATACCTCTCAATTCCTATGTATTTATATATCTGATACTTAAAATTCAATTTTTACATGTATGCCACTTACTTGTGTACGAAAATGTATTTCACTTTGTAAAAGTTAAAATGGTGGTATTTTTTATGTGGTATAAAAGATTTGGGTGTTATAAATCTAAAGGTAAAGTTTAGGTGTTATATATGTAAACACATAGGAATTGGGTGATATGTATGTGAATGCTACATTTTATTTTACATTTTCTTGAAAGCCCATACGTATCTTGTTTTCAAATAAGATGATTACCTATATAATAAAAGCAATGTTTGAAATTTTGAACAGAGAAAAGCTTGTGATTTGTGAACCATTCCTATGTGTGACTTGAAAGGATTAGATATTATGACAGTAAAAGAACTCATTATCTCTCAACGCCATTACGAAAGCTTGGAAGCTCAAATTTGACATTAAAAAGTAACATCTAACTCGAGATATGTAATTCTAGATTTGGGATGGAGCTCGATGCAAAAAGATCCGGACGATGGGAGGTCATCAAACAAGAACTGGAATATTGGCATGGAGCACCTACATTTTGGCTTCTGGAAGTAGGGATAAAAATATAGTGCAGCATGATATCCGCATCCCAAACGGCTTCATCAACAAACTTTCGGGGCACCGATCCGAGGTAACCAACCTTTAGACATTAGATGAATAATTTAGAACTTTTTATTTTTATATATAGATAAATCTCTTGTTTTCATAAGGTCTGTGGACTGAAGTGGTCTCATGATGATAGAGAACTTGCGTCAGGTGGAAATGACAATCAGGTTAGTGTAAATTAGGCAACTTTTATTCACTTTTCACATTTTTGGGCACTTACATACATAGCACACAATGCTTATGTATTTACCTATGTGATACCTAAACTTTCATAATTACACACAGCACTCTTTAATATCAACGCATAAAAAATAACATGAAATATATGCCTTTTCATGCATTTGTTTAAAGCACCGACATGATTTGTATGATCATATGAAAGTTTAGTTTGTGAGATATGTAAATACATAAATATTGTGTGCTACTGCTACGTATGTAAATTTCCCTTTTTTTTTCAAGCTTCTGCTAACAGATAGATTGCTAAATAATTCCCTTTTTGTTTGTGTTTAAATGACAATATCAGCTGCTAATCTGGAACCAGAGATCTCAGCATCCAGTATTGAAATTCACAGATCACACAGCTGCTGTAAAAGCCATAGCATGGTCTCCACATCAGCAGGGTCTTCTTGCTTCAGGGGGCGGGACGGCTGATCGTTGCATTCGCTTCTGGAACACATCTAAGAGTAATATGCTGCAGTGTGTCGATACTGGCAGTCAGGTATGATCATGCAAATGCGTGTTTCAAAATAGTCCTCTGATTATGTATATTGCATCATTTTAGTCTCAGAGCCTATAAATGTATCAAATTAGCCTCTTGACTCTTTCTATATGGGCTAAAATAGTAGAGAGACTCTGTTAGCCTCTATTAAAAGAGTTTGGAGACTAAATTAACATTTTTATATACTCTAGGACTAAAATAAACTTCCCCTACAAAAATAGTCAGGGACCATTATGACAATTTTTCTCCTCTAATAGTTAACTTCAATTCTTAAACTTTAAAAGAGTTTGAGGATAAAATTGATATTCTAATAGACTCCAAAACTAAAATGGCTCTTTTCGAGGACAAAACAGTCTAGGGACCATTTTAACACATTTCTCTCTTGAAAATTAACTTCAATTCTGGGTATATTGTAGGTTTGCAGTCTTGCATGGTCGAAGAACGTGAATGAACTAGTTAGCACTCATGGCTATTCTCAGAATCAAATCATGTTGTGGAAGTACCCTTCCATGTCAAAGGTATAGTTCCATGTTTCAACCTGGTTAATCATTAGCTGGTTAATTGTGCTATATATATATATATATAGATGTATGAATGTGTGTGTGTGTGTGTGTGTGTGTGTAAAAAAAGATTGTTATTATTTTTCTTCATAATTAACTGCATTCAACATTCAACAGATTGCAACTCTAACTGGACATACCATGAGGGTGCTCTACCTAGCAACTTCTCCTGATGGGCAGGTTTGTACAATTTATATCTAAATACCAGTATACCACCCAATTCCTATGTATTTATGTATATGACACCTATCTTTTCACATTTAAGCCACCCAAATCTTTCATATCACAAAAGAAAATGCTACTACTTTAAATTTTAAAAAGTGATTGAACCTTTTCATGCTAATGTAAATCTTCCATATCACAAAAGAAGATGCTACTATTTTAAATTTTAAAAAGTGATTGAACCTTTTCATGCTAATGAATCTTCCATATTTTTTCATTGAAGAAATAATCCAAATTAGCTTTTATCTTCCAATCTTGCAGACAATCGTGACAGGCGCAGGGGATGAAACTCTGCGGTTCTGGAATATCTTTCCTTCAGTTAAATCAAAGGTAGCCAGTTCTTCTTAAGATTTAAATATTTAATAGCCTTCCCTTCTGAGATATAATGAAAGGGAGTTTGTGTTTCTAATAACTCTACGTTACTTTCAGACTGTTTTTCGAGATTTTTCAGCTTGGTCAATGGGGCGGAGCCACATAAGATGAGTTGCAGAACATTTTTTTGTGTAGAAGTCTGACCACCATATTAATCTTTATTGTAAAGGGACTAACAGAAACGTACCTCATTCTCTCTGTATGCATCATTTTTTTATTATAAAGCTATGCTGAGATGTTGCACCAAAATATTCTTTGAACTTTGGCATTATTGATTAATGTTAAAATAAATTAAATTAAATGGGATCCTAATTTATTTGCAGAATAATCCTCTAAGAAAGAAAAAAAATTTCTTCTTTAGATATTATTTTTTTTGTATTTTTGTGGGGCATTTACATGCATAACAGATAACATCATAAACTCGTAAGAAAGAAAAATAAGAAGTAAATTCTTTTTCTTTCTTTTTTTTTTGTTCATCTTTCTTTCAAAATTAACAAAAAATAGCTATAAATGTTTTTTTCATTTTACTTGTTTTGTCAAATCCCATGAAGCTGAAGCCAGGCCAATGAGGCTGAAGCCAGGCTATTGTGTTTTCGCAAGAATATGATTTGGTGCATAAATGCGCGGAGCGTATGCATAAATCCATAAAACCACAATTATCAGTCCATAGTCTGTGAGCGTCAAATTACATGTGATCATAATTATATTCTTATCTCCATATTTGCTCCTTGGTAAAATGATTCAAATAAAAATTTTATTTTAAATTCAAAGGTAAAAAATTATATCTACATTTGTTTTATAACATCTATACAATTATTTAGGAATAAATTTGGTGCATGGATTCTGATAATAAAGTTTTATGCAAGCATTCTATGACAAATTATACTATATAGTTTCGATTAAATGAAATATTGACATGAAAGTGTGCTCAATGTTTCATAAGTCATTTTGAAGGAAATGAGTGTTAGATATGAGACAGGTAAAGTTCAGCATACATAGGAGTTCATTTGAAATTGAGTTATATTATGAAGCCCATAAAAAAAAGGGATATGATGTTAGAGAATTGAGGGATAAAACAATACCATATGTTACGGGTCAACCTAAACATAGATCTATTAAAAAAGTCACTTGAAAGATGGAGACTAACATCAATGAAAGACGCCCACATTTGTCGTAGTGTAAATAAGTAAATTTAGTCAAAATTTATGGAAAATTTTTCCAAAGGATGGCTGTGATGACTGTGAATTGTTAACAATATCAAACCTTGTTTACTTTTTATGTTATAGAATATTCATCAAGAGTTTCAAAATTAATATATATGTGCATTCCTTGCCCATGACCACCCTTTTAAAATTATATGTGACATCACTTAGTTTTACATATTAACAAACTCGGTGAATTCACTTGAAGGAAACCTAAAAGGATGTTTCCCTATATAATTATCCATACAATTGAGGGATTTTTTCCCTTTTGTATAAAGCACTTGAGGGGATGCTCTTGTATGTGATTATTATTAATAATACTTGTTATAATTACTTAATGATGTTTATTAGTAATTTAACCATTGTTGGTGCATGAACTGATTGTTAAGGGCGACATGTATGATAACTTGGCATTTCTGACATAGAGGGCATAACTTAATGATATCTTGAAAGAATATGGGAGATGATGGCCTTGTAAGGATTCATTCTTTATTTTTATGGCAAGAAGATTGCATGAGACAAATTTGAGGAACGAGGCTAAAGAGAGCTAAGTGAAGCTTTAAATGAAGGCTTTTACTAAGATCTTTTTACTTAAGGACAAGTATTCTATAATTTAATTTAGAGAGCAAAATTTTCTCTTACTTGCACATGAAATAGGCTCTGTTTGGCGTAGCTGCAGCTTCTTAGTTTTTCAGCTGCACTATGCTGCCCCAAGAAGCTACTGTAGGGAAATTGTTGCGGGCAAGCTGGCTATCTTTTGTTGCAGCTGTGAGACAACTGTTTCTAGAAAAATGATCATTCTACCCACGTTTACTAAAACTGTTTAAAATAGAACTGTAACAGTCACATATTTGTTCCATTAGAAATATAGATTATAGTTTTAAAAATGTAAAAATATGAAAAAAATATGAAATTAATTATAGTTTTAAAAATGTGAAAATATGAAAAATGAATAATTGTCAGTATTAATAAACATAAAATTTATATATTTTCTTAAATATTGTAAAAGAATAATATTTCACAAAATGATGTATTGCTCATGTTCTCATTTTTTTTTTTTTACTTCGAACGTTATTTATAATTCATAAACAATGGCAATAATAATTAGATAATTTTTAGATAACTCATTGAGTTTGTAATAAGTTCTTATTATTTAAATTACTATTTTGAAAGTATGAAAATAAGTCTTTTCTTTATTTTAAATATAAAAGATAGGTACCTTCCTAAGTTCCTTTAAATATACCATCTTTACAATTTACTCATATCATGAAATAATATTTTTCATAAATAACTTGGTTCAAAACATAGATCTAGAACTTATACTAAATTTAAGATTATGATAATTTCACACTAAAAAACAAATGCAATATAATATATAAAAAAAAGTTTATATATACATCAAAGATAGTTTATATCAAATCTTGAAGTCAATATATCTTTAGCTTTGCATCACATGCCTATAACTTAGCACTGACAATATTACCAACATCATGTACATATACTCTTAATCATAAGTGGAACAAAGTGCGATGCACCGGTGCAAGTTATGTGCATTACGTAATCTAAAAATTGCCATATAATTTCCTTTTAACTGTATTTCATTTTGGAGATCAAAGCAAATACACAGTCAACAACAGATCCCCTTGGCATGCCAACCTAACCAACAATTATTAGACATTTTCATTGTCATCACCTCTGCAAGAAAAAATATTGGGAAATTTCTATACACACCACACAATTGTTATGTGCATATCTAACACATAAAAGTTTGATATTTACATTCATAGAACTGGTAAATCAATGCCCCAAAATTATCCTGCACAACGAGCTCATCTGCACTGTTTTCCTACAACAAAAAATATCACAACAAGATGTTTTGCCATTTTAGCTAATTTATCACACCTCCAACTGTCAAAAAATTCAATATTGCGTACAAAAAAGAAATCCTTAAAAGAAGCAAACTTTCTGACCAACCTTTAAGAATAAACTTCAAAAATAAAGAATGTAGTGTTGCTAGAAGAGATATAATCAATACTTACTGCATCACCATTATTAGAGGAGCATGAGGCTCAGGCAAGGCAAAATGACAATCATTCGTGATACCAATCATCGACTCTCCAAATCTTCATTGGTTTAGTAGGATAAGCAGTACTTTGACAATTTAGGAATTTGCAATAAGCCTTCATGCTTTGATCCATCATACAATCACCGACATCAGAATTAGTATGAATTTCATTATAGAATAATTGGGAATTCAATACTACTTAAGAGCTGCACTTTTTCCATCATGCTGCACAACAACAACGGCGGCTACTTTATAAATGAGATTTTATAAGAAAGAACTGCATTTCAATAACAAAATTTTTCAACTTTACTCTGCAAAAATAAACAATAAAAATAAAAATAAGAGGAGAGCGAGAGCTCAGAATTGATAGGATTGCCAATGAACAGGATCAAAACACCAAAAATCTTAAAACTTCCAAATCAGCTAAAAGCAACATTCTCTTTGGTTCTTCTCAAAGTTCTCTTCGGCAAAATATACAAAAGATGTTAGATAAGGAACCGAGATTACTTGGGCTAGCAATCCAATCCCCTTTTGCCGCAGAGGTCACCCTGAGAACAGCCTTAGCGCTTAAAGCAGAGAGCTTTGCCTGGCAGAAAGCTTCGCAGGAAAGATTGTCCACACCCTGCTAGTCCTCTGAGAGATCAACAGAGGTGATCGAGGCCGAGAGATGAAGCGGTGCGAGCTATGCGATCGGGCAACGAGGTTGTACTGCGAATCGGATCAGGCAAGCTTGTGCTGGGAGTGCGACGCCAAGGTTCACGTGCGAAGCCGAACTGCCACAGAAGAGGAAGTGGAACGAACGGAGAGGAGACGAACGAGCAAACGAACAACGTGAACGAAGGGAAACTGGGTAAAAATCGAGTCGTGGAACGTAGGCCGCAGAGTCGATCCCGCGGCCCGTTTTTTTGCGAAAATCCTCCCGCGGCGGCTGTGAAGTTGCTCTGCCGCGCCCCTAGAAAACAGATATTGGCGGTGACGGGCCGCGAAACATACCCATAATTTTACTTATTGAAATGCATGAACTTGCCTCATAATGACGTGATCTAGAAGTTCTGTCTCTATATATTAATCATTGCATGATTCTATATGATTTGGAATAAATTACGCATATTTTATTTTATGATTTGTAGGCTACTAGATTTATATTTGTGGCCACAGTATCATGAATTTAATACAGACATACATGATTCTAAATAATTCGACAGTAAGCTTTAATAGATCCATCACTCTCTCCATAAAAAGTATAAAATCAACCAGCCCTATTCCCAAAAAAATATTAAGATTTCCAAAATAAAATAAAAAAACTTACCAATAAGATTATGTCACCGTAGAAAAGTCAAAAAAATATAAACAAGTTTCTAAATATTTAACGTACTTCTCTCTCTCTCTCTCTACCCGTAACCTCTCTCTCTCTCTTCTATATATATATATATATATATATATATATATATATATATATATATATATATATATATATATATATATATATAACCGATATTTTAGCAATGCGCAGTCCCATGATGAGCAGCTCGTGTCAGCGTGCCTAAACAGACCGAATTCCCACGCATCACGGCTAGGATTCGAACCCCTGACTTTCGAGGTCTTACAAAAGTTCCGCCCCACCAGAGCAAGAATGCGGCGCGCGGTAAATAGAACAATATGCATATCATATGAAACATGTAATTCTTTCTAATGAAAATTTCATATCTTCTAACTTTCATTTATGTATGTATGTATGTATGTATATACAATCACACACACACACACACACACACACACACACACACACACACACACACACACACACACACACACATAGATATATATATATATATATATACATACAGATATATATATATATATATATATACATACAGATATATATATATATATATACATATATATATAGATATACATACATATACAAACATATACATACATATACATACATCTATATACATAGATATACATACTCATACATATATATACATAGATATACATATATATATTTACATATATATATCTGTATATATAGGTAAATATATATATACCTGTATGTATATGTACATATATATACAGATATATGTATGTATACATACATATATATGTATGTATATATATATATATATATATATATATATATATATATATATATATATATATATATTTATTATTAGTTTGAACATGCAATCTGAAACCAGGAAGGTTAAATAAAAACTCGAGGAAACTCGAAAATTTTTTGTAGAGTCGTCTATCAATGGGCCCATCGGCCTGACTAGCCAACATCCAAAATTTTTTTACCAACATACATATCATCACACACAAGCATGCCAATTTGTTTTCACAGGTATAATATATAAGAAGTATCTAATTTTACACTAGCTTGAATATGACGTCAGTTCGCATGCAGTTCATAAAATGCAAATAAAGTAAAATATTATAACTACATAATTATTCAAATATGTAAAAATAATTAAAGACAGTTAGTAATTTCAGCATAAACAACAAAGTAGGACTATAACATGTGCAACATTATAATTGAAGTACCAAGAACATGACTGACAAAACATAAATAATAGATGTGATTCTATTGCATTTAACAAGAAATAATGCCCTTACTAAGAAGGGTACGTTTATCCTCCAATAAACATCAGTCACTTGCTTCGAGCCGGTGTCCACCCCGAATCAAGGTGGGAGGGGGTTCGCTTTGTTTGCTATCTGATCCATGTTGTTCTCCTTGACACAAGACTTTTGAACACCATGAAAATTCAAGGTGTTCAAATAATCAAGCACGTCACCGAAGGTTTTATGATGGGTTTGATTATTTGAACAAATAAAATGTTGGTTATTAGGATTGCTCTGTAACTAAATTTGGTAGGTCACTTTCCCTATCTAATATGGAGACTAAAAGAAGTTCTTGGATCTTCTCCTTCATATTGGAGCAAGTCTTCATAGTTAATTACGTCTTAAGCAACTGAAACCACTTAAGAATACTCCCAATTAAGACTATGGTTTTATACTCAAATGATTTTATTGCTTTATTCTGATGTTTTATTAGAGTTTGAACAGCATGAAATATAATCATGTAGGAGCCTAAATGTGAGGATTTACATTATAACTAGATGAACAACCTCATATGCCAAGGGTGAACTTCATTAGGAGAGGTAAAGCTTCAGAGCCTTAACCTAAATGGACTTATAAGCCTACCTGGAAAGGGCTGCCACCTAAACCACCTGAACACGTTAAAAACCATGCATGATGGGTCTCGAAGATGCAAGATAGGGTAGTTTGTTGTTTATTACAGGTTATGGGCCTTATAACTTGATCACACTGCCTAAGTATGTGTGGTATGCATAATGTCCAAAGACTAATGCGAACATATTTTGGGATTTCAAATTTAAGTATTTTATACCTTACTACACTCAAATATTTAGTTTTAATTGGTGCTAAGTGCATCGAAGCGTGTTTTGTACTAAATTGTGCAAGTCCTTAATGGTGAATGTGTAGATGATTTGTTTCAAATGGCCAATCGACATGCATGGGAAAAATCAACTATATAAGGTAGTGATTTTCATAGGTCAAACCACCCATTTCCGTGTAATGAGCAAGGGCCCGAAGACACGAAATAGGAATAACATGTTATGCATATGTCTACATTTCATGTTATAATTCATATTCCTATGTTGAAAGGGAGTTTCTACTCAGTTTTATTTTATGTCAATCATGGTTGTTTAGATGGATGATGTTTCAACAGTTCTAAATGTGGTGATTTATAATCTAGTTTTGAGTTTCATTTTGAAAATTTAGTTTGAAGTGGTGTAAGTTGGGGTAGAAGGTTTAGTCCTTATGTGAGCCTACCGGTACTAGAAAAAAGGCAGAAATGTAAATACCGGCCTACAATTTGGGCGGACCTATTGAATGAATACAGACTTACTAAAGGTGTGGGTACCAACCCTAACTTAATGTCAGACTCATCAACTGACATCATCCACACTATCATTAATGGTTTAGTTGAGATTCATCCTTCATTTCGTGTTATGCATTCTTTTGAACAATTCAGATGTTTATAGTCAGTTGAATATAACACTGCCAAACTCCACAAAAGAAAAGAATACTCAAAAGAAAAAAAATTCTAGGTTACTACAACAAATTATTTGTTTGAAGCAGTCCTGCCAAAAAGAGTTAACACACCTTAATAACAAGTAACGTACAACTAAGGTGGTATTTTCTTTGGTTTTCTCGGATAGTCCTTCAAAATAGATTTAGTATTTTGATGTTAGAGAGATAAATGTAGTTCATTATTATCATTCAATTTTTTTGTTATTTAGGAAAACCCAGTAAAGATGCCCATATATTTTCATCATCCTAAGGTTGTTGGATTCCTTGATCTACTTAGTCCGTGATCTAGCCAACTCTGACTGGAAGAGTATTGCAAGAAACCATGGGTTGCATCCTCTGAGAGATCTTCGTAGATCTAGATAGCAGGGTTAAAGTTGTGTTTGCTGATCTTTGTTCATTAGGGTATCATTTATGTTTTAACGTCTTTTTTGAATTTTAGGGGGCTAAAATTTTTAGGCTGCTTAAGACTACTTAGACGATTAAATTTTGTGATTTTTTCTCTTATATTTTATGTTGAGATGATCCCGTCTGGATCCCTATTGACCTCATTTTTGTTGAGGTCTAGTCTTTATTTAGAATAGCCTAGGGTCTAGCCATAGGACTCTCTTGGTGACTATCTTAGAAAACTAGCAATGGAACTCATACCCCATAGAAATTCAAAACACTTCTTTGCTTCACTTGGACTTTCCAATGCTTAAAGTTTAACCTCTAAGCACTTAGAAGGAAGAGACCAAGCATAAAGAAGCTCAAGAGGAGTTCCTTATAGGATGTTCAAGCCTTATGACTCACCCTGGGTGGTCTGGGTGAGGCTCACACACACACTCACTACCTCACAACCCTAAACCTAACATACTAAATTTCCTCACACTTGGTCCCCTACTCTTTTGGAAACTTATGTGGGTGTTTCCTTATGCCCTAGGCCCTAGGCTAGAGTTTGAGATAAAACCAACACATGGAGGATCCAAAGTGGGAGTTCCCTTGGTCCATGACTCAAATAGGTTACAATTCTCATTTTTCCCTAATTTCCCCAAAATTTTCAAAATTGCCCAAAATGATCCAAAATTCCTCAAAATCATTCCAAAATGTTCTCCACCAACAAATTGACCAAAATTACCCAAACTTACCCAAAATTTCCAAAATAACTTCAAAACCCCTTAAATTACCAAAATGCCCCTCCTTTCCCAAAATTCCAAAAAAAAAATCCAAAAATTCCTAAAAATTTCCAAAACCCTCCAAATATTCCCAATTTCAGTTTTGAACTACCACATTGATCCAATTTGACCCAATTAACCCAATTTGACCAAATTGCCCTCTTTAATCTTAAAATGCCCAAATTACCCCCAATGCCAACCCAATTGACCTCAATCTTGTCAAATTTTCATTCAAAATCAAAATTCAACATTCTAAGCCTCAATCTAAACCAAATCCAAGTCCAATTTGACCTAATTCCAAGCTCAATTTCAACCCAAATCCAAAAGCCCCAAATTTGACCAAGAGCCTAAACCACCCAAATTGAATCCCTTAGCCAATCAAATCCCAAAATTTGAATTTTGAACTTCCCCTAATTCAAATTGACCAGAAAATTGACCCCAATTTGAGCCCAAACCTCATCCAAGTCCAACCAAATCTAAAATCCCCAATTTTGCCCCAAATTTGTCATATGACCATATTCCATCAAATTGAATGCCCCAACCCAAAAATTGCCACCCAATTAATGTTTGGAAACCTTCATGACATCCCCCTACACCATTTAGACCAATCAATTGAGACATAACCCCACTCTATCCTAACCCAAACCCAAGCTAACTCAAATGATCCAAAATTGACGAAATGACCAAATCAAGCTAAATTGATCCCCCAAACCAATTCAAAATCACTCCAATCCTTTTCTAAACCCTTCATGACAATCATTTACACCATTTTTCTTAATCAAGTAGGTCTAAACCAAGCTCAATCCCAAGTTAGACAACCTTAGTCCAAATTGAACCCATGACTAAATGTGACTAAACCAAGCCAAATTAACCAAACCAAACTTACCATAGCCAGCCTTTGGACTCTAGGAACCACCCTAGGTCCACCTAGCCTAGCCTACATGAGCCATGGGCCAGGGATCCATGATTTAGGGGATTTGTTTACTTAAATGCTTAAACCAAGGAAATTTTTGCTAAAAACCATCTCTAATACAATTGAATGCCTGACTCACCTAGCCACCGACTCACCTGACCCCTTGGCCACCTCCCCTGTCTTTACCGAGCGGCCCAGTCGCTGGAGGGGCCAAAAATAAGAGCCACTCCACTTGGTTTTTAACCTAATTGGGCCCACCTGATGTGTCCAGTCCTGATTGGCCACTTGAGCTAATTTGCACTCCACTTAAGCAGCTTAATGCATCTGAATTGAAGCCCTGAGCTCCACCCCTCAGCCATGGCCATAAATAGACCCCTTCACCGCCAAAGGAGAGTGTGCTTAAATCCTTGGGGAAATGCTGCCAAAATCTCACGACAGCTCCTACAGACCTTACAGAGTGCAAGCTCATTGCCTTCATCCACCTGATCCACTGAAAAATTGATAGCTTTTTATTATTCATTTCATACCTTTTTTGATGATATTGCACTTTAAAGGAAGGTATTTTTGATGATTTCATGCAGATACAATGATTTTAGGCATTTGGAGCAAAAGAAAGCGAAAAAGAGCGAATTTGGAGCGAAAAAGAACAAAAGTGCATTTTATTGAACTAGCGCCGAACGGAGCTGTCACCAGCATCAGACAGTGCCAGTTTCCAGAGTGTTACGACGTTTTGGCAGAATAATGCACCGAACGACGCTCCTACCAGCATCGGATAACGCCCTATCCCGATTTTGAACTAGATTCAATGTAGTTGGCTGGATTTTTAAAGGTTGCTTGAGGAAACTCTTGGGAATTCAGTTTTGGCCGAATTTAAACACTTTTAGAGCCACATTTCAAAGGGGAGAAGAAAGGAAGAGAAGAGTTTAGAGTTTAGAGAGTGAGGTCTTTCCATTTTGTGTAGGAAGTTAGGTTTGTGTTTTTCTCTTCTAAGGAGTGTGAGAAGAGAGGGAAAGTGAGAGATTTCTTCTTCCTTACTATTCTAAAGAGAGAATTGTGTATTGTTATGAAGAAATAAGATGAGTCAAAAGAATTTCTTGAGATTCGCTTAGGGAAGAGTTTGAGATAAGTTGCTTTTACTTTACTCTGTTTGTATGACGTTGTTTTTATATATGCAATCCATGTTTTGTCATCTTTTCCTCATGAGTTTTGAGTAGATTTTTTTGTTTTTCTCCTTTTCATGTGATGTGTTGATATTGTGAAATAGAAATGATGTGTCGATTTATTATGAAGAATTTGTGATGATATTTTCACTTAGAACTTCATTTACATTTTGATCTGGCCAATTAAATTGTTAAAACTTGTTCGGAAACATATGTTCCAAAAGGATTATGAGTTTCACAACAAAAGTGAAGGTCACATTCAAATTCCATGAATGGTAAAATTCATGGGGGTTCAATGGATGTGAAGGCCTATATCTTGTGTTACCCTGCCTATTCCAACTTCCATTAGGATTTGCATGATTGTTTTCCCATTATTGGTTTCCACCCTCAATAATATGATTCTAGTTAAAATTAGGATGGTTCTTCCAACATGGGTTGTAAAAGTTAGAATATGGGTTGTTTATGGTATTTAAAGTCTCTTATAATAAATTCGAATCAATCATACGCCCTAATGAACTTTCCTCACATACAGAAGTAAATTGAGGTTGGTTCATTCCAAATTGGTCCAACTTCCTTGATATTGCAGCAACCTGAGATGCAAGAATTACAATCGCATCTGTATCATGAACACTAGCTACATTTTTATGATTTACCCTTACAGAAGGCCATTGAAATTCATTTGTATTCATTTCTTCAATTAATGCATACGCTTCATCAAATGTTTTTGGCATTAATGAACCACCAACAGTAGCATCAATAATGGACCTAAGGGATCCTACTAACCCATTATAAAAAGTTTGAATGTTTAACCAATCTGGCAGAGCTTGATGTGGACACTTTCTTAGGAGTTCCTTAAATCTTTCCCATGCTTCGTATATTGATTCCCCTTCATACTGACAAAATGAGATAATATCGTTTCTAAGTTGAGTAGTCGTTGAAGGTGGAAAATACTTAGCTAGGAATTTTTGAGTTAAATCCTCCCAATTTTTAATAGAACCAGGTGCTAATGAGTATAACCACATTTTAGCCTTATCCCTTAGTGAGAAAGGAAAAATTCTTAGCCTAACAGCATCGTCTGACATGCCATTATAACGAAATGTAACACAGAGTTCTAGAAAACTAGATAAGTGTAAATAAAGATCCTCCGAAGGAGTTCCCCTAAATCGGTTGTTCTGCACAAGTTGGATAATCACTGGATTTAGTTCAAACGAGCCAGCTTCTACAACAGGGTTCTGTATACTTGAGTGAATTTTATCTATCATAGGATTTACACAATCCCTCGATGATTTATGATGATTTTTTAAGTTATTATTTTGAATGTTTTCCATTTCCATTTCTAGTTTTTCAAGCCCTTTCTGTTTTTAATTTTTTTCTATTTTTCTAACTCAGGATCATAAGGCACAAGTCATACAGATCCTTTGTTTTGCATATATAACACAACAAATAATACATTAACAATAAAACAAATAAAACGAACAATATATTTAACACAACAAAAGATTTTCACAAACACCTTATTTTTCACACAAACAGTTTTTTTTTCACAACACATTTTCATACAAAAAAACACTTTTCACACAAACACAATTTTACGACACTAAAGTTTTCCAATTCTAAGTCTAATTACTTCAACTAAAATTCTCTTAAAATTCTTACCGAAGCTTCCGCGGCAACGACGCCAAAAACTTGATGCGACTTTTTTTATATGCAAAGATTTATGAACAACAGATATATAATAATTTTTATAAAGTCACAATGATCCAACGCAAGTATACGTATCGTATCAAGTAATACAAGGCTCTAATGGAGTCCCGTTTATCGATCTCATAGGGAAGCGAGGTAAGAGGTTCTTAGTCAAACTCTAGTCTAATACTAACAACCTTAGTTTGGAAGGGTGATATAAGTGGTTTTTCTAACAACTACTCCTAAATGCAGATGCTTTTATGTAAAAATAATAACTACTCCCTAATGCAAATATTAATACTAAAGATAACCCTTTTTGGGGAAATTGGTTTGGTGAATTTTTGAGATAATGAAAACTACTATTCTCATGTAACGAATTAGTTAATGTATAGGAATGAGATGCATTAAATATTGTATGTGCCAAATAGGAGCAATCCTATTCTTTACCCTCTTCCGAGTACCCCCTCTTCAGAATGTTATAAAAAACATTGGAAAATCCTAGGCTTAGTCCCTAAATCTAAGGTTAGGCTGGGAGAATATTGGCTGCCACTTCAGAGCTCTCACTTCCCTTCACCTGAAGGCTAACCCTAGCTTTAGCCACCAAACTTTAGGACCAAATTGGGGATCTCAGCCTGTCACCCTGAAACCTCCAATTCGACGCCCATGAAATCATATTTTCCAATTTATTTGCACTCAATTTCCATGAACTACGCAATTCATTCACGAACATTGAATGTGGTTCCACTTTGTTGAGAATTACACTGCCCTTTTGGGTCAATGCAATTACAAAAATTTTAACACTACAAGGAGCTCTTTTTGTAATGTAAATGAAGCGCAAGTAAAACCATCACATTTATAATTAAAATTATTTTAGAAATCATCCCAATATCCTAAACATGAATCCTACTGATTGAAAAAGAAAGTAGAATTAAAACAATGACATAATTTTCTTATGCCATTATTTCCAAACAAGAAGAAAGAGTAAGAGAAAGATATCACAAAGCATGAGGAAAACTTCATTTCAAAGCAAATTCACAAAATAAGTGTTTACAAATTCATAAGATAATGAATAACACAATAATTAGCTTTTTTCCCTTGAAAGAAAGATGAAAATCTCTCCCATAAAGTCTCCCGCAGATCATGCAATGCTAGAACATTCCCTTACATATTCTCTCAAAATCCCCTCATCAATCTCTCCAAAAAGATAGAAATCTACATTTCTACTCCTATTCTAAGATCTCTAATCATTCTCCAAGTTTTCCTTATCATCTCCCCCATTTTTTTGGCTTCAATATCGGTTTAAAATAGTGTAGGGACGAATTTCTCAAGAGGTGCTTGAAGAAACCGTCCAAAAAGCATCCAGGTTCAATGTATATGGCCAATAACCGCTCATGGAACCACCGACGCCATATTCGGGCGCTGTCGGCGCCCAGATTTAGTATCCTCGGGTTTCTGGCACCGCCGGTGCCCACTTTGCGCAACTCCACCATTTAGCTCCGTTTGGCTCCGTTTTAACTCTGATTCGCCCCGTTTCAGTTGCATTACGTTCCTAACAGATAGCCCTATAAAATAAACATAAAAAACCTTTTCTTTAAAGTGTAATCTCATTTAAAAATCTACAAGAAGTGTAAAAGAGATTAAACATAGAAAGACTTATCGAAAGGTGTCAAGTCAAAATTTGCTTTCTTGCTCGTTTTTCCTCCAAATTGCAACATTTTTGTTTCCTTTTGCTCCAATCACCATTTATTGTACCTAAAACCAAAACAAAATATAAAATACCTTCCTTTAAAGTGTAATATCATAAAAAATGAGTAAAATTATATAGCAAAAACCGTATATATTTTAGGCGTGTCAATGGGTGTAGAATTATAAGACTTTAGAGTGACATGCTAAATCCCCCAATTCATTTTGTTGTTTTATGTTTTGATAAGAGATGTGTCGGCATATTTTTAGGTTGAGAGTTACAGAAATTGTCGGTGAATTTTAAATTTAAAATTTAATTTATATATATATATATATATATATATATATATAATTTAGAAAGTAGCATTTGATTTTTGAAAATTGTTTTACGTTTGAAAATTTTAAGATATGAAATCAAACAGATCTCACATCCCAAATAGTTTATATAAACGAGCGCCGCATCACAAATCGTGTATTTATTCCGAGAAATAGACACACTGCTTGATGATGGGGCTCGATTAAATAGACTAGAAGATTTGTGACATCCGTTTGGTCTGCGAACCAATTTTATAAGCAGACAAGTTCCCCTGCTTAATATAAATGAATTAAGCAAGGTTTATATTACCTGAATTCTTAAAGTTCCCTATACGGGCAAGCCCCTATAGTTAATTACATCTTAAATGACGAGAATCATTTAAGAAAACTCTCGATAATGATTAGTGGTTTTGTTCTCAGGAATTTCAAAGTTTAAGGTTTCAAAGGATTGGATTTTGGAAATTTCAATAGGGAATAGCTCAAATTTTGGAACAGTTTATTTTTGGAGTCCAAAGGAAGAGAAGTAGGGGATGTTACAGACCCGAAGTGAACTTCGGTGACTTCCCGACTATCCTATTGTTTGGCTTCAATTTGAGAGTATATTTAATGTTTCAATCTTGCTAATTTTAGTTAATTAGGACTTATATTTGTATGACATAATCATACAAATAGTCGCGAAGATGTGAGGGTTTATATAGTACCAAACGACTACCTCGGAGTCCTAAGACCGGTTAGGGCTTAATTTGCATAATATGATTATGCAAATGCCTAATGAAAAGTTAAGGATTTATGTTGCACTAGGCAAGCTACCTCTAAATCCTATGGCTTGGTTATTTAATTCTAGGAAAGGTTTTACTGATGTAGACACAAGCTTTGCTGATGGAGATGGTCGTGCTGCCCACTATGCTCTAAGCTCCTTGTTGTTGTAGAGGTTTAGTTTTAGAAAGTGGCAATCAAGAGATGAGAGAAGTGTTTTGGTTTAGAAGTGTCTTAAGGTTTGAATGTCTTAATGTTTTAATTAAAACAAATCTTAAAGTTGATTAAACATAACCGATTAAGATCCCACGGTTCCGTCATCCCATCACTATTATTTTCATCGGATTCACTTAGTCCAAATGAATTTGCTAAACTCAACTGAATGAGTTCCACACTTTCATTTAGACCGTGGGAAATCTAGTTAGCAACACGTGGGTTACATCATCCGAGGGATTCCCGATCATCCAACGAGACGTTTTAATTTAGTTGTAATTATAGTTTTGTTGTTCTGCTTGTGATTAAATTTTGAGTTGTCTTATCTTTTGAATACTGTGGCGGTGAATTTTATTTTGTATTGACTTTTAATTTAGTTTCAGGCTTCAGTTTTGTGGCTATCCTAAAATTTTCAGTTTTCATGCAGGGTGGCATTGTTGTTTAACATGCAAGAGAAGTAAAGTACAGTGCAGGTAGATAAAGCGCAATAAAATAAAAGTGTACCAGGTGGATCTTCTCGTCATTCCTGGGTGCACTTAAGACACATGTCAGAGCATTTAAATATTTGCAACAAGCACTTAGGTAAAGCTAAGGGAAGGTTCTGGTTGTCTACCAAGATCCTTATCCTATTGCTAGTCAATTCCTATGACGTCTAGGTTCTTGTGTTTTGTGGATGATTTTCTTCACCAAAGAACAATTAAGTTCAATTGTTTTTCTAAAACATCCCATCATATTGAGAAAGTGCTCAGGATGAATCCTGAACATCTTTTCAATGATTCTGGGATTATTTCGAGTCCAAATGAGTTTTATTGTACACATGAATTAATCATCCGAGAATTTAATTGAATATTGTTTCTTGCTCAGTGAACTTGGAAATTTGATTATTCGATGAGTAAAGTGACATTTCATTTGATACTCCACCTGAGGGTTGTAAGGTGGAAGCCTTCAGGGGCAAATTAGTTTCTTAAAGAATTTAACCACAAAGGTTGAATTGTTATATCAAAACAGTTTAGTTTAGTTATAAAATTTCAAATTGATTTTTTTTTAAATGTTTTAAAATTATTTAGGTTAAAGAGGTGTTTGAATTATTTAATTCCATTAAGTTTTGATGATTTAAACTTGTTTTAAATTTTTTTTTAGATTGATTTTAATTATCACATCTTGATTATAAATTATTTTGAGATTAATTTTTAATATTTTAAAATTTTTTTAAGTTAAGTTGTAAGTGATTTCAAATTAACTCTAATGTTTTAGGTTTATCTTAATTTAATCATTAAATCATTCAATGTTTTAAACTTTTAATTTGATTAAGGATTATTAATTTCAATTATCATTATGTTTTAGAGTTGACTAAGAGTTTGAATATTATTAATCCATTTAGGGACTTTAAATTAAAGAATTGGTATCTCCTTAAGCCACATCCCTAATCTTAATAATCCAAATTTTAATTATTCTTCCAAAATTTAAAAGAATTAATTAATTAGGATTTCATTTTGATGTTGTAGGTGATCAATGGGTTTCTGCCCCTTAATTCCCTAAGTTTCAATCATCCAAGAAAAAATTAAGATCAAATATTCATCCCTCCCTTTGATTAAGCTTAAAGTATTAATTAGGGTTAAAATCCTTAATTACCTTTATGCCCTCTTAAGCTTGTTCGCTTCATAACTCACTAAATTGAGCTCAAATGAACTGAAAATTTTTATGTCACTTCACTCACATGTCATTAAGACATTAGAGAATAAAATGTGATTTTTCCATTTTTTATTTAATTTATATTATTTATTTAAATGAAAAATAAGGATTTTCAATGAAAATTCAACAAGATGACCAAGGTAAAGTTTCTATCCTTAAGAAAATTATGGGATGTTTTTACTGATTAGAGGATCACTTGGACTAATTATGGTGATTTTTTGAATTATATTTTATTTATTATAATTATTTTAATTTTTGGAGTATTAATTAATTATAAAATGAAATTAAAGTTGAAAATCAAGTTTTATATTTTTCTTAAGTCTCTATGACTTCAAGAAACTCATAGAAACAAATTTTATATTTTTCTGCCTTTTCTTTGAATTTTTAGAATTATTTTAGTGAGAAAGATTAAAAATCCATTTTTTAATATTAAAAAAATGCATTAAGTCTTTAAAATTCAATATCTTTTCTTTGGGACTAAGGAAAAATATTTGGTTGGTTCCTAAGTGATTAGGAGATCAAATATGACATTTTTGTGAATTTTATTATTTTTGTGATTTTTATAATTTTTTAATTATTAAAATATTCAAAATAGAGTTAAAACTGAAAATTTTAGAAAAATTCCAATTTTAATTTTCTTAGGCTCCTCTGATACCAGAGAGGCCCCAAAACCAATTTAGTGAATTTTTGAGTATTTTAAGCTTTATGATTTTTAAAGTTTAAAAGTGGCCATGAGATTTAAATAATTCATTTAGTGGGTTAAATCATTTTTAATTGGTTTCAAATTTTTATGTGAGACTCCTCTGACCCTAAAGATCAGTGGAGAATTGATTTTGTGTTATTTTAATGAGTGGTTATCCCAAATTATTTTAATCTTAATTTTAGGGTTTTGACCAAATTAGGATTCATTTAAATGATTTAAGCCCAACAATAATTTTCCGAGGGTCCTCTGGTCCAGAGATACTCCCCCTAATTTTCCTAGATTTTATTAATCAACATGCTAATTATTGGAATTAAAATACCTAAATAGGCATCTAAACTTGAAAAATAGATTACTTGCCACAGAGATAGCCCCTGGCCTTTGAAAATTCAGGGAATGTTCCCAAGATCAAAGATTACAAAAGCCCTATGATCTCATGACATGGTGAATTGTATGCATGAATGGAGAATTAAAACACTCAGAATAATATTAAATTAATTAAAAATAAAATACTTAACAAAATAACTTAATTCTTTTTCCACATTAATCTCCTCTATTCACTAAGCAATAGGGTTTTTTTAGTTTATTTTTAGGATTTTTCTATGCATGAATTTTTGAAGTTTTGGCTATTTAAATAAATCAAAAAATCCCTATTTTTCTACTTATCCGACGCGACGCTTCCTCAACCTACGGCGGGTCGAAGATACATGCGGCACGTTCCCATTCGTTGCTGCCATCTGACTCGGCACGCGCTTTCCGTTCCACGGCTCCGTCCGACTTCATCTCCGCCGTCCATTCTGATACACGCGCTATCAGACGGTCGCTAGTCATCGTCTCCGTCTGGTTCAGCTTGAGAGCCATCCACCCTAAAACCTTAAGATCTCGCTCCAGACTCAACCAAATCATGCGTGGTTGGTCTCTATCAACGCGTCTAACCTAGATGAAGCTATCCATAGGGCTAACATGCATTGAAATTGCACAAAAAAGAAATGGAGAATTGCTGGAAGCTCGGGATGAAGTAGAGGTCAATACCTTGGCTCTGAGAGGTTAAGCCTTAATCAGAGATGCTCGGCACGTTCTTTGGAGTGAGAAGAGCCTCCGAATGAAGTCTCTGGTCCTGGTGAGATGCCTAGGTGTGACTTCGACCAAGCCCGATTCCAAGCTCTGGCCGATAGAGTAACTGGGAGGCTAGGAGAGGGGGCTTTCACTGGGGAACTCCTACTCTTGGTGCTGTGAAGGTGTGGGTGAGTTTAATTTGGCTTTATTGGAGTTTCAAGAGGTGTCATGTTTTCTGGCCTGAGATTGAGCTCTGAAATTGAGCTCAACCAGTGGGAATTAGGGCAGGAAAACAGTGGGGCTGTTCTTCTCTAGGCTGGGAGAAGGTCTGAGAGCAATTTGGGAGGGATTCGTGAAGAAATTTTCAGCACCTTTGGCAAGGCCGAAAGGTGGTGGCTTTATAGCCATGGCCGGAGAGAGGAGCTCAGGGCTAGGCAATGAGTGCCCTGGACCGCTTAGGGTGAGGGCAGTGCAGGCAGGGTGGCTGGTGAAAGGATTGGCCACTACCCAGGTTCAATTTTGAGTTTCAAGGACACATGGGCTACTCGGGCGTGGCTGTCCCGGCGGCTGGAGTGGCTAGCAAGGACAGTCAGGCGGTTGGGCAGGCTGAGGAGGAGTGGAGTAGGAGTTTAGCTCAATTAATTTGGGCAGGGAGCTTGATTAAGGAGAGTTGGAGGATGGGACCTAGCCTTAGCAATGTGGCTTAGTCCATTGGTCCAAAGTGGTGGACCATTGGTCCATGGATCATGGGGCATGGGTTAGGTCAGGTCAAACCCAACCTAGGAGGCCTAGGGTTGGCGTACCAAGAGGTTGGTTTGGTCAAATTTGGATTGGCTAAGTTTAATTTGACTCTTGTGTACACATGGGTTTGAGTTGGGCTAGTTTTAGTTTAGGTTTGAATTAGATCAAATTGATTGATCAACATTGTGTAGATGATTGTAAGGATGATTTTTCATGAAGACATGAAGTGGGTTTGAGTTCATTTGGAGTTTCAATTTGGAGGATTTTGGAGTTTTGATCAATTTTGGTCACCATGGGTTAGATTGGGTTTAATTTTGACTAGAGCTTGGCTAAGGCTCAATTAATGGTTCAAAATGTTTCAAATGATTGTTAGGAAAGGTTTAGGATAGAAATTGGGTGGAAATGTTGGGTTGAGGGGATTCAATTTGGAGATTTACGGCTAGGTGACAACCTTAAGGCAAATTTTGGGGATTTTGCTTTCAAATGATTTTGCATGGGGTTTGGGTTCAACTTGAGGGACAATTGATGTTGTATTTGGTGTAGGGATGTATTAGGAAGAGTTTAGAGTTGATTTGGGGGAAAAATGAGCTGAATTGGGTTGAATTTGGGTAAGTTTGGGTCATAGGTTAAAATTAGGATTTTGGTTTAAAGTTGAAATTGAACTCAAATGTGGATCAAATTGAAAAAGATGTTAAATTGAAGTTTAGAATTGCGTTTGGTCAAAATTAAGGTTAATTAAGTTAATTTGGTTTGACATTCGGTCCACATGGGTTAAAGATGGGTCAAATTGGGGATTTTAATAAAAGTGGGTTATTTTGGAAAAACTAGCTTATGATGTAGTTGAACAAAATGAAATTGGGAATATTTGGGATTTTCTGAAGTTTTCTGGGAATTTTTGGAATTTTGGGCCAAAAGGGGTATTTAGGGTATTTGGAGGTTATTTAGAGGGTATTGGGGTATTTTAGTGGATTTGAGAGGTAGGAATTGTTTCAAAATTATTCTTAGGATTTTTAGGAATTTTGAGTAATTTTTGAAAATTTTTGGATGATTTGGTAGTTGTAGGGGCAATTTAGGTAGTTTTTGGGTAAATTTAGGGGACCCAATGTCAAAATCAGAAATTTTGGCAACATGAATGGGGTTTCAAATAAGGATGAATGAGATCATTTTAGTGGAGTCAAGATGGAGTAAAAAATGATTTGGAATGGAATTAGGGTTTGGAAGCATGAGCCATGGACTTAGCCAAGTCCAACCACTTTGGGACCAAGTCAAGCCAAATGGTAACCACTTTATGATCCTTCACATATTGACCTTAGCCATCTAAATCAAAGATTAGTGGCTTGGATTCAATAATGTGAGTTCCATAGTGGGTAGAAAGGCAAGGTTTCAGGGTTTAGGTTAAGTGGCTTAGGGGTGTGTGTGTGCAAGAGAAGCCCGAGTCACCCAAGGTCACCCTAAGTTCAAAAAATCCTATAAGAACTCACTATTGGTTGTCCATATGGTGGTTTCAACCTTCCAAGGTGATTTAGAGTTTTACAACCATCCAAGTGGGGTCCCAAGAGGAGTCAAGAAGTAGCTGAATTGCTAAAAGGGTGGGTCCCAATTCTAGTCCTCTAGGATAGTCAAGGAGAAGTTCTATGGCTAGATCCTAAGTACTAAGGAAAAGAAAAGACCTCACCAAAAATGAGGTCAACAAATGGACACCCAATAGGTGTGGTGTGCTGAACAAGCACCCCACGCGTATTGGCGTTGACCGAAGAGATCAACCGACCAACACAAGCATTCCAGGCTCACATACTCGGTACAGAACAGAGAAGGTTCCCGCTGGGGAGTATCAGGTAAATCTCCGAAGTTGAAGATTCCCGAACTCTTGTTGGGGAGGAAAAGGTGAAGTTTCAAGCTGATTGACTTCAAGATTGAATAAGATTGAGGTTTCAAATTTTGATTTTGATCTTGATCTTTCGGTTTGTTTTGAATTTTGAATTTTGGGTTTTGAAATTTTGATTGGTTTAAGTTGATTTGGGAGTTTGAAATTTGAAAGGGAAATTGATTTGAGATTAGGATCGAAAGGGAACTCGGAATTGACAAAAGCAGAGTCCAAATCCGAAAGGGGGTGAAGACTGGAATTTAAGTACCAACCTCGAGGTAAGGATTGGAATTTAGGTACCGATCGAAAAGGATGAGAATCAGAATTTAGGTACTGTTCTAAAAAATGAGAGAACTGAAATTTAGGTACCAACCTCGGAATGAGAATCAAAATTTAGGTATCAATCTCGGAAAGAGAACTGGAATTTAGGTACCAGCCTCGGAAGGGATGAGAATCAAAATTTAGGTATTGATCTCAGAATGAGAATCGAAATTTAGGTATCGATCTCAGAAAGAGGGTCGAAATTTAGGTACCGACCTCAAGAAAAGATTATACCAGCTCAGACTACCATTCAAGACATTATGTCCGACCTGGATCTAGTCGAGGAAATGGCTACCATTCAGGACATTATGTTAACCCTCAGGATGGGAATCAGAATTTAGGTACTGACCCCGAGATTTCGGGGAAAGAGTGCGGGATTTGCGGTCACCGAAGTCAAGATGCCTTGTTGGTCTGATACCCAAGTCGGAGGATTAGGATGCGGAAAAGTTTCTCGGATAGAATGCGAGGTTGGCGGTCACCGAAGTTAGGATGCCTTGTTGGTCTCATACCTAAGTCGGAGGATTAGAATGCGGAAAAGTTTCTCGGATAGAATGCGAGGTTTGCGGCTCAGAGAATAGGATGCCTTGTTGGTCTCACACCTAGCTCAGAGGATTAGAATGCGGAAAAGTTTCTCAGATAGAATGAAAAATTTTTGTGGAAGTTCAGAGAAGAGAATCAAAATTTAAGTTTCGATCTCGAAATGAGAACTGGAATTTAGGTACCAGCCTCGGAAGGGTGGGAACTGGAATTTAGGTACCAATCCCAAAATTCGGTATTTGATTTGAGTTTTGAAGATTCTATGGAAATTTATGTGTAGTAGAGGATTAGAATGAGACATGAAAGTGTTTCACATCCCGAGAGAGTTGATCAAAGTTTGATTGGCGAAGGATATGAATCCATGCCATCAGAACCAAATCGAAAATTTTGTGGTTCTGTGTCAGTAGACTCAGTCGACCTTCTCAAAAGAGGGAAGAAATCACGGAGAATCGAAAAAGATTTGAGAACAGCCGGAGGCTGGGGATCTCAGATTTGGGAATTCGTTTTCATTGTTTGTTTCATTTTTTTAGTGATTTGATTTTGTTCTGATTTTCAAATTTTGTTTGAGGTTTTATTTTGATTCGGGTTTTCATTCATTTATTTCGTTTACAATTTGAGATTTTAAATTGGTTTGCTTTGACTTTCAATTTTACGTTTTATTTAGATTTTAAATTTGAATTCTCATTTCATTGTTATCAATTCATTCAAATGGTTCTTCGTTCAACTTTTCTTTAATTGAGTCAAACTCAAATTTAGTGGCACTTGTAGTCAATTGCACAAAACTGAAGGCAAAATACAACATAGTCGTTTCCATTAAAAGTTTCGAAAGTACATCAGGTGATTCCATCAAAACATTTTTGATGACATCTTTCTGAAAACAGACTTTTATAAAATTCATGTATGTCTGAACACATACTGTACTGATATCTTCGTGTTGTCTGACAAAACTGTCTGTTTGATTCATCCATGTCTAAAAAGTAAACTGCATAGGTAATAACATCACCTTCTAAGCCACTTTTCGGAGGAGAATCCCACGTAAGTGTGCTTTAGAGGTGTGCTACTACTATGTAGCTTACAGCTCGTAGGGCTGCAAATTCTCTAATTTTGGATCTGGTCGGAAGTAGATCGGAATCTTGCTCTCATCCATCCTCCTGAAGGTGATGGAGATCCGTTCGTATGACACTCCTGGGATGCAGTGCTTCGCCACATCTGCACCATTTCCTTGTAGTACGAGAACAGAGCCTACCAGTAGAGGTATCTCCACTGGCCCTCGAAATTCTCCGGAGCCGACTATCCGGAGTTCTATCCCGAACATAATGTTGCATTGGTTGATGAAGGAAACGATGCAAAAGGGCCTCACAAAATCGTGATGGTCGAGGTGAGGTGGAATGCAATCTCCTACTGCATAAATGTTGATTATGCACCTGTTTGGTATGAAATCAGCGGGTAAGACTCGCTAAGCCACCATCTTCGTTATCATTTTCTTAATTAGCACTGGCAGTGGATCCACTTCATCGTAGAGGAGTATCCCTGGAGGATTTTCTTTCTTATCATCAGCAAAGTTGTAACAGCATCCGAATTGGATTGTGATCCTCCCCTTGCCTCGTTTCCATTTCTTCGGCTTGGAGTAGGTCTTGCTTCGTAGTCATCCTGCACTACCCTGTTTCTTCAGCTCATCGACGTAGTCCACAATCTCACTCTGCTCGTAGTGTGAGAAGACATCCGTATGCAACTCCAGTCCTTCCAGGATGTTGACATATCTGCCTCGGATTCTTTGAAAGTACTCAAAATTCTGTTTCTGCACCCTCTGGATCATCTCCAACTCGTGCTCTGGAATTATCCAGAACTGTCAGGGCCTAGTGACGTACTGAGGGATGTACGACTCCACGCCAGCACGTTCTCTTGGAATCATCATTGTCTCAGGTGCAGGCTCTATAGTAACCTCCTCCGGAACAACCTCTGATATGGTGCTCCTGAGGGCTGGCCTCCTTGGAAGAACTACTGCGGTCGTCAAAATTTCTTCCTTGTTCTGTCTTCCGTCAGTTTCTTCAACATTTTGTGGATACGGCAGTTCTTGTTTCTCCTTTGAGTTGGGGTCAGAGTAGCTCTCATCTCCCCCTGGATTTTGGTAGGGACGACACTGACAAGCCTCCCTCCTGCGGCAGTTATCACTGATTTCATCTTGGGGTCGTCGATCGCGTTGATCTTCCTTTTCTGATTTGCAGTATGCTGAACTTTCTCACTGAGTTTTATTACTGTCTTTCCATGGGACTCCCTGAGGTCTACAGTGGTCCAAGCGGTTTCTTCATATTCTAGCTTCAGCTGCGCAAAGTCTGAGTCAACCTCAATCACAGCACCAGCTTTCAGCTCTTCTTCGTTAAGTGCAAGACTTATGCCATCTTTAAAAGAAAGGACCAGCCTCCCGCTCGACATCTTCCTGTGAAAACAAGGAAGGGATCAGGGGCCAAACCAAAGAAGAACGAGAACAATAAGAATGCCAAATTCATTGTAATTTATTTTATTTTGTAAGTTTATTAGGAGAAGGAAAGATTTGATTTTTTAAAATTGGAACAAGTTTCGATTTTTTTTATTTTTATTTTAGAAAATTTCTTTTGGATTTTAGTTTGAAATTTATTATTATCATTATTATTATTTTGGGTTCGGACCCAGTTGCACACAATTATCACGTCGGTGCTTCTACGAGCGAAAGATCAGCTCCTCAAAACATTACGTCGTGTAATACTTCTTTAGATATCGTCCGTTGATGGGAAGCATTGGTCGCTCTCCACGACAATCCACGAGTTGGTAAGAGCCTCCTGAGTAGACTTTATCGACTATAAACGGTCCCTCCCAAGTTGGTTCGAATTTACCTCCTATCTTACGGTGTGCAAGAATAGGTCTTCTAGGAACGAGAACTGATCACCAACTCTGAAAGTTCTTGGGCGGACCAGCTTGTCGTGGGCCTGAATCAACTTGGCTTGTTACAGTTTGAGATTCTGCTGAGCTGAAAGTCATTTTCCTTCCAAGCTTTCCAATTCTTCTAGTCGTAGTTTCGCATTCTCTTCTGTAGTGATCTTATTTGCAATCGCAATTATGAATGACGGAAGCTGGACTTCCAAAGGCAAGAAGGCCTCAGATCTGTATACTAGAGCGTATGGTGTAGACTGAGTAGGCATTCTGAAAGTTGTCCTGTAGGCCCAGAAGGCTTCTAATAGCTTCTCGTGTCAATTTCTTTTGTTGTCGTCCAAAGTTTTCTTTAGGATTTGGACGAGAGTTTTATTAAAAGCCTCAGCCAAGCCGTTTACTCTTGGGTAGTAAATCGTCGAATAACGCCAGTCTATCCCGTGCCTTCTGACGAAATTGTTGATCTTTATGCTTTTGAAAGCGGACCTGTTATCTGAGATTATTCGGCGCGGTACCCCGAAACGGTAGACGACTTGATTCTTGAAGAACTGTAACACGTGATGTGCTTTCACGTCCCTAAGCGGTATAGCTTCTGCCCATTTGGAAAGTAATCTGTCGCTGCAAGAATGAAGCGATGTCCTCTTGAGGAAGGCAGTTCTATCGGACCCACAATATCTATGCCCCAACACTCAAATGACCACGACGCGATTGTCGGATGTAGCACATTCGGAGGCTGATGTAGAACCACTCCATGCACTTGGCACTGGTGATAAATTTCGACAACTTTCATGCAATCGATCATCATTGAGGGCCAGTAGTACCCTAACCTTTTGATTTTTATTTTCATCTTCGGACCTGATTAATTAGTGCCACAAAGTCCTGAGCGCACTTCTTTAACAATTTCACGAGCCTCAGACCCATTCAGGCACCTTAGACACATCTGGTCGAAAGACCTTCTGTATAACATATTGTTTATTAATGCGTATGACAAAGTTCTTTTCTTAATTTGATGGGCTAACGACTTATCGTCTGATAGGTTTCCTGTTTGCAGGTAGTCTATGAGCGGTTGACGCCAATCTTCTGTAGTTTCAGCCACTGTCGCAACTGTTTCTTCTTCTTTTTCTGATCTGTGCATTGCATCCATGTCGAGCTGCGATAGAACCTATCATCTCTGAACTGATATTTCAACTGACTCATCCTGTAAGCAGGCAAATTCTTTTGCGAGGCAGGCTAGCGCGTCTGCAAGAGCATTTTCTCTTCTGGGGATCTTATAGATCGTTACATTCGGGATCTGCTCTAGCAACTTCATTGCATACTGAAAGTAATGCTCGAGTCTTGGTTTTAAAATCTTATACTGCCCTGCAACCTGTTGTATGATCAACTATGAATCACCGTAGATGTTGATGTCAGTTATCCCCATTTGAATGGATAACTCTAGTCCAGTTATAAGGGCTTCATATTCTACTTCATTGTTCGTACACGGTTCTGTCAAATGGTAGGAGTACCTTAACATTCCCGCTCCGGTGTTATAAAGATCAGTCTGATTCCTGCCTTACCGGGCACTATCATTTGCAATTCTTTGTCTCGTTGTGCTGATGACGCTCTGTCGAAGTACAGTCCCCAACGTTGAACATCGGGGTCTTCTAAGCTCATTATCTGCTCGTCTGGCAAGTCGTCGTTGAGAGGCGATTCTACCAGTAAAGGGTGCGCTGCGAGGAAGTCTGCTAGGACTTGTCCTTTTACGACACGAAGAGGAACGAAAGTTATATCGAATTGCAATAATATCATCAACCACCAAGAAAGTCTGCCGGAAAGTGTTGGTCTGGTCATCAAGTATTGTATTGGATTAAAATTCGAGATAAATTTGACCTTATGAGAAAGCATGTAATGTCTGAGCTTTTGGGCCGCAAAGACCAGGGCCAAAAAATGCATCTCAATCGGAGGATACTTTATTTCCGTCGGAATTAGACGACGACTTAAGTAGTAGAGAGCGTTTTCTTTACCTTTGTCATTGACCTAGGCTAGCAGGGCTCCGAGGGAATCATCTAAAGCTGCGGTATAAAGTATCAACGGTCTACCCGAGACCGGGGCTGCTAAGACAGGAGGTGTCATTAAGTATTGTTTGATGTCATCGAAGGCATGTTGACATTTGGAGTCCCAAGTAAACTTGGCATCCTTCTTAACCAAAGCAGAAAAAGGCTGACACCTTCCTGACAAATTCGAAATAAAGCGTCGAAGATATGCCAACTTCCCTTGAAAGGATCGTAGTTTTAAGGTTTTGGGAGGAGACATTTCTAAGATAGCTTTAATCTTCTCCGGATCGATTTCAATTCCGCGATGTCGGACCACAAATCCTAAGAATTTCCCGGAGGTGATGCAGAAGGCGCATTTCAAGGGATTCATCTTAAGGTTAAATTGCTTCAATTGCTCAGAAACAATTCTCAAATCATATAGATGATCTTCCTTCAGTTTGCTTTTGATGACCGCATCATCGACGTAGCACGACTTGGTTGTGAATGAGATCATAAAAAATCTTTGTCATTACTCTTTGGTAGGTTGCTCCTGCATTCTTCAATCCGAACGACATTACTGTGTAGCAGTATACTCCGATTGGAGTTCTGAAGGCTGTGAGCTTCTCATCTTCTGGTACCATATTTATCTGGTTGTATCCTGAAGTTCCATCCATGAATGAGAAAATTTTGTGTGTCGAAGTAATGTTGATCATTAACTCTGGAATTGGTAGCAGGGACTAGTCCTTTGGGCATGCTTTGTTCAAATCTCTGAAATCCACGCAGATTCTGATCTGACCATTCTTCTTTCTTACTGGTACCAAATTGGCTAAGCAAGTCGGGTATTGTTCTTCACGGACAAATTTAGTGTCGATTAGCTTCTTAACTTCAGCTATAACTTGTTGTTCAATTTCTAGACGCATTCTTCTCGGAGCTTGTGGGATTGGAACGGCGGTGGGATCCACTCCTAGCCTGTGAACTGCAACCTCTGGAGCTAATCCCGACATTTCGTCGTAACTCCTAGCAAAACAGTCCTTGAATTCCATTAATAGATTGATCATGTTTTCAGTGTCTTCTTTGTTGAGTAAGGAGCTAACAAAGGTCGGCCTATGCTCTTCGCTAGTACCTAAGTTAACTTCCATTAACTCGTCTATTATAGATTTAATTTCTTCTTCAAATTCTGGCGGAGCATCTCCAATTGGCAGATCCTCAAGATCATTTGAAGCTTCCAGGCAGTCTTCATTAGACTCACAAGTGACAACCAAGCAAAATTCTGAATCATCAGCTGACCCTACCGTGCCGAATCCAAGACCATGTTTTGAGTTGGGAGGCCTTCTGGCATTACTCCATAACTTTTCAAAGCGGTGTGATTGGTCTTTTGACCACTGCTTAGGTAAGACACCGCGTTGAACCAAATTTTAAACACAGAGAGAATACCACTCAAAAGGCAATTCCATTAATTCAGATGAAGCAACATCCTCAAATTTTACATCATTTTCAGTTTTGGAAGAAGAAGTGCCTTGGTAAAATTTGATTGGCTTAGCACCTCCACCATGTACTTCCTTGACCACCATACCCTCAATCTTACTAGGATAGATCGTGGTTAGGGTCATAGTATGTACACAGTGGTTTATCTTGTCGTACATTGCATTGTATTCTTCGTTCTTTTCAGCTTCTAGTGAGATCTTGAATTGAGGTTTCTTCTGACTTATTGTTGCTGCTTCCTTCTTGATTTCTTCTTCTTCTATCTAGGAATTGTCCTCCTACTCAACTTTAATAACTAGATTATTTTGTTTAACTATTCCACCGTTTCTACCTCGACCTCGTCCCCGGCCTCGACCTCGGATGCGAGCTCTGGAGAAACCTTCACCATCTCGCCGTAAGTGAGTGGTGAGTAATTGTTGAACTAGAATTTCAGGTTCTTCATCTTCTTGAGTTTCTTTTACTTCATTTGGCGTAGCATTTCTGGAGAAAATTGTCTTCTTCGGAGGTGCGTAGTAGGCAAAATCTTCATGTATTCCAATTTCGTACATGGAAAACGGTTGTAAGTGACTTTTGATGCACTGTTCTTGTCCTTGTTCATAATACTTTATACACTGGTGTAGGGACGACGGTACCATCCAGTTTTCATGGATCCACGGTCGGCCCAGTAGAGCGTTGAATGACATTTCAAAATCAATTATGTAGAATTTTGCGGTTGTCCTTGCTAAGTCACCGATCTTCATTGACAGTGTTATTGATCCAAGAGCTCTTTCTCCTTTCTGGTTGAAGCCTCTTGTAACATTTTATCTACTTGAAGCTCGTGGGCATCAATTTCCAAGTAGGCTAACGTCTGAAGGTTCATTATGTTGATTGATGCTCCCGGATCAACTAATACCCTAGAGAGCGTGAATTTTCCAATGACGACTGAAATGTACAGGGGCCGGTTGTGATCGGCTGTCCCAAGTAGCAAGTCACTGTCCGTGAATGTAACACCAAACTGTTCTCTCAATGAGCAAACCCCGTCTAAGGAGTTGCCGGCCATTTGAGCTAAGTAAATCTCTGGATCAAGTAAGGCCTTGATCAGAGTTTCTCTTATCTCCTTTAAAATGATTAAAGCGTCGTAGATGCTCAGTTTAGCGGGCAACTTCCGAAGAAGGGCTAGCACATTATATTCCACTTTATTGTCTAGTTTTTCAACTTCTTCCCGAACGGGTAACTCTTCTGCTGGGGTAGGCACTTCCTGAGTAACCACCTGTTTTCCTTTATCTTTCGGACCGATTCTTGGGGGTAGAACATTTCCGCTTCTGAGGTTGACCTCTGTTATCTCTTCCTCTGAGTTTGATTCTGGATTAGCTGGCGCTTCCTCTTTCTGAATCGGAGCAGCGCATTCTTCTGGAGTCACTTCGGTATCCGAGAACTCTGTCAATCGTGATAGGAGATCCTTGGAATTCACAGACGGGTTCGTCATCTTCCAGACCATCGCAATTGCTGCCATCGAGGTTTTGTATGATTTGAGAATCGTTATTCGTTTCAAAATCGATATTCGGATTAGGTCGGTTGTCGTTAATTACGTAATCGTTAGAAACAGTCAAAACGTAACCAACACCATAAATCTTATCATTATAATATCCCACCGGGGCGAGCAAATAATCATATAGAGTCAGAGCTTTGAGGGATTTCTCACCCAAATCAGAAACAACTATCCTAGGAAAAGCAGCCCCTACTCTACCCTTCGGAGCCTCAGTCTTCTTTTCTTCTGCAATCTTCTTCTCCTTCTGGGGCGGTTCCTCAATTGCAATTGATAGTGCTGGCTCGACAGGTTTTGTGCAAACAGTACTCCATCCATCGTTGGTTGTGTACGGGTCTATCAGAACAATAGGATTTGCCGAAATAACATTAACGGAACCTCCTTTATGGGGTTCCTTCATGATAGCTCTGCTGAGGTCGTCCTGTCTGTATTTGCATCGGTTGCTTGCCTTTATCTACCGCTGCGATGGTCCCGAAATTCTTCTCGAAGGCTCTGACTGGCTTCTGCTTATCGTTCTTATCAGTGAAGCTGAATTGTTTTGCTTCCTCCTGTAGACTTGCGGCCTTGCTGAGCAATTTCCCAAATGTCTTAATTGTAAATCATTTGAGGAGAAATGCTATCGGCCCGTGAATACTCTTTAGCAGAATTCCAATGACATGCTGTTCCTGGAGCTGTGGCTCACATTTCAGGCTTAAATTCCTCCATCGCAGGATGTAGTCCACCAAAGTTTCATTTGGTTTCTGTTGCTCGACCACAAGATCACCGATGGTGATGTGGTGCTGAGCTCCAGCAAACCGTTTCACAAATAGGTTTTCTAATTCTGTTAATGTCTTTACCGAGTTGTTGGGCAGCTCCACATACCAGTCAAAGGTAATTCCTGAAAGGCTGCTGATAAACTGGCGGAACAACAAAGCGTCGCTACCCCCCGCATTGCAGAAACTTGCGCGGAAGTGTGCAACATGCTGTTGAGGGTTTCCTGTTCCATCAAAAGTCTTGAACAGAGGTGGTACGAAGCCTTTAGGGTATTGCGTGGCATCAAATTCTTTGGGGTACGGTCTACCCTTTAGAATTAATGCCCCGCCTTTAGATTGGGCTAAGGCTTCTAGTACCTGTTGTTCTACCATATTCTTAATGTCATTTTCTGGTATTAGACTTTGAGTGGAATCCTTCTTCGGCTGCTCACCCCCATTGACGGACGTGACTTCTTTCCCTCCATGTGCAATGTTAATGACCTCCGGAGGTGTTTCCTTTGGGGGCTGAGGCTGGCTCTGAAGCATGCCTAGAGCAGCCGCCATCTCTTCCATTTTCTTTTCCATTTGGTGAATTATATCATCCTTTTCTCAAAGACGGAGCCTCATCACCTCCGGATCTTGTCCTTCTGTAGCTGCTGGAGCTCCTAGTAGGGCTGACGATGCTCGTGTCTCAACCATGTTGCAATATCCTCGTCCATGTATCCTGACGAGTCTTCTTCATTTTCTGATATTTCTTTCTGTTCTTTGGCTAACTGCTGAATATCTGATCTTAACCTTTCCAGCGTGACCTCGAGTGACTTTCCTCTAACAGTCCTACAGCTGGTAGTCTGCAGCTGGTGAACATCATTCTCTGGAGTTATCTCCAAGACAGTAGTACTCCTCTTAGCTCTAGACTCGGCATCAGAACTTCTCATTTCTGGCTGCTCTGTCGGTATTGGCTCCGCGACTTTAGGTCACCACACCATCCTTTTGCAATTGAGTGCCTAGAACCGGATGGTCCATCGGTGGTAGGTTGAAAGGTGGTGTGCCTACTAAGATGCGGGTCAGATACCACAGCTTGCAACTTCTTGCTACCCAATCTCCTTTTCTTCGGCGGGAGTTCCTTTTGAATGGTAGGGGGAGGTACCCTTGGTCCGAGACGTGCCTTGGTGGGTATTCTCCCCATCCTTCTCAGGATCTCAGGCACAGAGCAATTATCTTTTCTTGCTAGCTTTTCGATTATCGTCCTGTTGACCTCATTTTTGGTGAGGTCTTCTTCCTTCCTCTTAGTGCTTAGGATCTAGCCATAAGAATTTTCATTGACTATCCTAGAGGACTAGAGATGGAACCCACCATTTAGAAATTCATACCAAATCTTGATTCTCTTTGGAATCCTACATAGATGGACATTAACCTCCAAGTCACTTGAAAGGTTGGGACCAATGTGCAGGAAGGCAAGGATGAATTCCTATAGGATGTTCAAGCCTTAGGACAGCCCTGGGTGGCCTCGTCCTGGTGAGGTATGGCTGGTACACACTGCACTCCTACACACATTCTAAACCCTGAACCATCCTTACCCAATTCCTACCCCTGGTTCATTGGAGCACTCATGTGGCTAAGTCCAAACCCCTAACTCTTTGGCTAAGAGGGCTAGGAACAACCCATTAGATGTTCAAAATGGACATTTCTTGGTCCATGGCTCACTCTAAGCTCTTCTACACTTCCAAACCATAATCAAATTTCATTTTTGCCAAAATTCCTGGTTCTGACATTAAGTCCTCAAACCTACCTAAAATTAACTAAATACCCCTACATAACCAAAAATTCAAAAAATTCACAAAAATTTCAAAAATGTCCAGAAAATTCCCAATTTCATTTTCTCCAACTACACCGTAGCTTAATTTTGTCAATTTAGGCTGATTTAATTAAAAGCCCCAATTTTGACTTAAGCCCGACCTAGGCTCTGGTTTGACACAAATTGGCCCAACGTTAGCCAATTTCTTCCCGATTTGAATTTTAAACGCTTCGACACATCCCCCTAAACTAAATGCAACATTCAATCACCACCAATTTGTCTTTGAATTTCAACCAAATCCGATTTAATCGCGGAATCCCCAAATTTGACCTTTTTGACCTGTTTTTGACGACGAGGTTACCCAAACGACCTCGAATTTCAAAATAGACTGCGCCATTGTGTGAGGAACGTCAAAAATAGTAGGAATCGATATAAAATTTTCTATAGTTCGACGCACGAGCGAATGACATTGAAATCAGCGCGTCGCGGTTAAGTAAATAAATATTAAATTGTTTTTTTTTAATCTCTAGCCTAACCTAGCCCTCATACCCACCCCCCTCCTCCTCTCTTGCGATTCTTCTTGGCCGAACCAGTCTCCCCTTATTCCCCAAAGAAATTTTGGCCCAACCTAACCCTAGCTCCATGATTTGGCAAGAATCAAGCTCTTCTCTTCCTTCTCTTGCAAGGATCAAGCTCATTTCTCCTCTTGATGTGATCTTTGATTTGTGCCAGGGGAATCTCTGACACCTTGCTGCCACTTTTCTTTTCACCTTCATTTCATGATGGATTTTAGCTTGCATTTCTCTTGGAACATGGCTTTACCCATGGGTAACATATGTGGCTTCTTCTTCTCCTTCTCTTGCTTTTTTTTTTGTTATAAAATGACCCTCTTTGGTGGCCTTTGGGGTGTTGGCCGAAATTTACATTTGGAAAGGGGGAGGTGCTGCCTTTTTTTTTTCTTGAGCCAAATCCTAAGTAAGATTATGTTTATCTTTTGTTGGGGCTAAGTTGTTTGCCATTCTTTCACCTCTCTTTGGCTTAGTTGATTTACTTTAGCCATTAAAGCACAATTTTCCCCTCTCATGGCTTATATTTTCTTGTTTTTGGCTAATGGATTATATGGTGGAAGTTGTCATTTATGCTTGAGTTTTTGAAGTACTTCTCATATGATAAATGTTTGAAATTTATGCTTAGGCTTGGAACACTTTTACATGGCAATATTTGGAATTTATGCTAAGTTTTTGAAACACTTTTCATATGCTAATGCTTAGAACTCATGCTAAGTTTTGGGATACCTTTCATGTGGCAAAATTCGGAATTTATGCTAAGTTTTGATAAGCTTTCATATGTCAAAAATTTGTGGAGTTTCATGCTTAGTCTTGGGGCTATTTCATATGCAAAAAGTTTCATGTTCCTTTGGCTTAAAAAAAAGAGAAGAAGATGTGAAAGATGGTATTTTCTTTTTAAGAAGAAATGCTACAAGAAAGAAAAAGAAGTTGATGAATTTGGCTTTGCATTAATTAGTTTTCCTACATGCTTGTTTGAGTTTCCTATATGCTTATTCTCATGTAGGTTTGCTTGGAGAAAATGTGTAAAAATCCAATTTCTAGGGGAAATGCTGCCGAATTTTCTTTAAATTAACTTTGCATCATTCGATTTTGTTCCCTAAGTGTGCTTATGTGATGTTCTAGAAACTTGCTTGCTCTTCCATAACTTAGGTGAAATTTCAGATTTGGGGTAGTTAAAGGTTTTGCTATCTCATGTGGTATATAGGAAGGCTTTTTGCACTCTTTACCTAGTAAAGAAAACTTCGTGTTTAATGCTTAATCTTATGAAGGTTTTATGTGGCACTTTATGAAGATTTACATGACACTTTGTGAAAGCTTCATATAGCATCTTATGAAGGTTTTATGTGGCATTTTATGAAGCTTTACATCGCACTTTGTGAAAGCTTCATATAGCATCTCATGAAAGTTTTATGTGCCACTTTGGAAAGGTTTAGCATACTTCATGTGCCTCTTTAAGCGTGTTATGTGGAAGTTTTAGTATGCCTTATTTGATCTAATGTTTGTTGCATTTGGCTTGAAAGGTTTGATGTGCTTTACATGTTTCCTTAAGTTCGAAAAGCATTATTTGAGAAGTTGACATGTATCGTTTATATCTCTTACATGTTGTGGCTTTGAAGTCTTGCATATTGAAACATAAAATATTTATTTGTTAAGTGCAATTTTCGGATTTGGAGATGGCCCCATGTTTAGCATGCAAGTTTTGAGAATTTAAGCGCCTTGTTTTGCTCGTTTCACTAAGCTTTCACATGTGTAACACTTAGGTGTCATTTTCAAGCATATTTCATGTCATTCCATGCATATGAAGGCGGGTTTTACCTATAAGAATTTGAAGCCACTTAATGATTGAAAAATGTACTACACCTCACTCTCCACATCTACACCCCTCACTCCTTCAAATATTCATATGTCCAACATTTAAATCCCCTTTTCCATATGCTCATTACTTTCCTTCACTCCTATCACATGCCACATCGCTACCTACTTTGTGAAATTGATACTTAGCTCATGTGATCTCATTATGGAAATTGAAGCGAATAGCCATATGCATGCGACATGCTTTCTATGTTTGTTTATGTTATCGAGGGTTGCCCCTTGCACCATGATGGAGGGGTTCGACCTATCTGTTTCACACGTCTTACCGTTAGCTCTCTGCACCATGTTGGGAGAAGCTTTAGCCGCTTTGACATGTGTTTTGGTTCTCCTTTGACTTTGAGAGACAACCCACCTCTTTTCTGATATTGCGTTAGGTGGATTGTCTTCTCATCATTCTTTTCCTTGACCCCCTGTCCTTTGTTTTTACACTTTGTTTCTTGGCTTAATTTACGTGTTTATGTAGGACACATGAGTACGCATGTATAGCTTTCCGCTATATGTGTGGCCATCAAACGAGGCTGTAAGTGCGGTGGGGACGATGATGAAATTGCATAGAGGAGGGATATGAGAGAATTCTAGAATAGTGCCTCCTGACTCAAAGACCCTGGAGTGGGTAGAGCAGGAATTCATGACTATATTCGCCCGTCCTTGTGGTTTCTACCGCCGGCGCTCTTAGGCTGCCAACAGTTCTAATTTGACTAGGGTAGTCAACCTGTGGACGAAATATTTTAAAATACAAAAAAATAAATACATTTGAAAAAATACAAAAGAATCACCTCCACCACAAAACCGCCTACTTACCTACATCTTTTTTATTTGCATGCAAATCCAAATTGAAATGCGTGAAAATTTACAAAGGTCCACGGTTGGCTACTCAAGTCAAGTTATGGTTGCCTTCTGCAGAGAGTCGGTCTAGTAGTCAGTACCTAAGGTGGGATATACAACACATCTCTGAGTCCTTTGCGCCATCGCGCTTACGGTCCTTTTAGACTCATAGTCTTTTGGTTTTCTATGGTTTTTCCTACGTTGCTTTCTTCGGATTTACTACGGATTTTCTTTACATATTTGTTTTCTATGGATTTCTCATGGAATTTGTTTTCCTGGATTTCCTACGAGACGATACCCTTCTTTTAGACTTTTTGGTTTCCCTTGTGGTTCCCTTTTGGTCTACTGCCTGTGTTTTACACTTGGTTTCTTTTGACACACACTGTGGCACACACACACACACACCTTTTGAGACTTACTTGCCCCATTCCCTTATAGCTTGTGTGCTTGTTCAGCTTGACTTTCTTACGTACTTTCACACACATACATATGCCTGCTTATATACTTGCTCTTCTTTCACACATATACATGTTTGATTATTTAGCTGCTCTATTTTCACACATACACATGTGCTTGTTTGTTCGCTTACTGTACTTTTATACACATATAACTTCTTGGAATGAAATAAATCACTTCACAACATTTTAAAATATAAGACAACTCAAAATTTAATCACAAACAAAATAAAACTGCAACTTCAACTAAATTAAATCACCCCTTTCGGATGATCAGGAATCCCTCGGATGATGTAACCCATGTGTTGCTAACAAGATTTCCCACGGTCTAAATGAAAGTGTGGAACTCATTCTGCTGAGTTTAGCAAATTCATTTGGACTAAGTGAATCCGATGAAAATAGCGGTGCCGGGATGACGGAACCGTGGGATCTTAATCGGTTATGCTTAATCAACTTTAAGATTTGTTTTAATTAAATCATTAAGCCACTTCATTTTTTTCAACCTTTCTAAACCAAAACACTTTTCTCATCTATTGATTCCCACTTTCTAAAACCAAACCTCTGCAACAACAAGGAGCTTGGAGCACAGTGGGCAGCACGGCCATCTTCATCAAAAAAACTCGTGTCTACTTTAGCAAAACCTTTCTTAGAATTAAATAACAAAGCCATAGGATTTCGAGGTAGTTTGCTTAGTGCAACATAAATCTTAAACTTTTTGTTAGGCATTTGCATAATCATGTTATGCAAATTAAGCCTAACCGGCCTTAGGACTCTGAGGTAGTCGTTTGGTACGACATAAACCCTCACATCTTCGAGGTTATTTGTATGATTATGTCATATAAATATAAGTCCTAATTAATTAAAATTGGCAAGATTGAAACATTAAATAAACTCTCAAATTGAAGCCAAACAATAGTATAGTCGGGAAGTCACCGAAGTTCACTTCGGGTCTATGACATCCCCTACTTCTCTTCCTTTGGACTCATGAAATAAGTTGTTCCAAATTTGAGCTATTCCCTATTGAAATTTCCCAAAGTCCAATTGTTTGAAAACCTTAAACTTTGAAATTCTTGAGAGCAAAACCACTGATCATTATCAAGAGTTTTCTTAAATGATTCCCGTCATTTAAGATGTAATTAACTATAGGGGCTTGCCCTTATAGAGAACTTTAGGAGCCCAGGTAATATAAACCATGTTAATTCCTTTATATTAAGCAGGGGAACTTGTCAGCTTATAAAATTGGTTCGCAGACCAAACGGATGTCACAAATCTTCAAGTTTTTTTAATCGAGCCCCATCATCAAGCAGTGTGTCTATTCCTTGGGATAGATATACGGTTTGTGATGCAGTGCTCGTTTATATAAACAATTTGGGATGTGAGATCGGTTTGATTTCATATCTTAAAGTTTTCAAACTTAAAATTATTTTCAAAAATCAAATGCTTTTTTCTAAAATTATATATATATATATATATATATATATATATATATATATATATATATATATATATGATCACTCGAAAATTTTATTAAGAAATTCATACCAATTTTTGATGAAATTGCACTTTAAAGAAAGGTATTTTCTTTATTTTGTTGCGGAATGAAGAATTTAGGTGATAAAAGCAAAAATCATAAAAAGGAGCGGATTTTGAGCAAAAAGGAAGAAAATAATGCAATTTAGTCCTGAGTCGCCGACGGCGAGATCGAGCCCGCCGACGGCGAGGTTACGAGGAGACATTTCGAAGGATTTATAACCTGTCTCGGCGACGACGAGCCCGAGCCCGCCGACAGTGAGATAGCGCGGTTCGAAGACCTTCTAGAAGCCTCGCCGACAGCGAGGTAGTTCGTCGCCGACGGCGAGATAGTTCAAATGGCGCAGATACATTGAACCTAAACACCTTTTGAAGAGATGCTTACACACCTCTTGGTCCTTTGCTCACCTCTATATATAGAGGCCGAAATTCAGCCTCTAAGTGTGTTAATTTTTGTGTTGTGCGTGTTCTAAGTGTGTTATTTTTGTCTTTAAGTGCAGTTTTGTGTGTCAAATTGTGTCTTGAGTGAGTTTAGTGAGTAATTAGTGAGTCGTGCTGTACTGGAAGGAAGAGTCAAAGGAACTACGAGGAGTCTGCTTGGGGATAAATCAAGATAAGTATTTGTATTTATTGTTTTTAACTTTAAATGAAATCCATGCTTAGTTTAGTTCCCATGCATTCTGAGTAGTTTATTAGTCTTTCTCCCTGTTTATGAGATTAAATGACTTGATGAACTAAAAATAGAAGTACTTTTATATATAAATTGTGATAATTTTTACTTAAAACTTAATTTACTTTCAAACTGGCCATTTGATTAGTTAAAATATGTTGAATATCAACTATAGTAAAAATTACATCGGATATTCGGGGAATTCAAAAACCTTGGAAGGAGGGTGCAAATAAATAGGGAAATAATATCACTGGGCGTAGAATTGAGCATTTTAGTGTGACGGACTAAAATATTCAATTCGGTCCTATTGTTTGAGGCCGAAGTGTAGATGTTAGCTCTCGGGCGAGGGGAACGTGGGAGCTCGAAGTGGCGATCGGTATCCTCCCGACTTGCACGCGGATTCGCAATCAAACATAGGATTGTCAATATTCTTTACACTGGACCAAAGGGTAAAGAATAGGAATGCTCCTATTTGTCACAATACCTTAAATTTATCTATTTAAATTCATCAATCACTTAAATTTCTAAACAAGGGAAAGATACTTTTTCTGAATAGTTAAGACTTATTTAGCAATTAGTTTAATTTCCTGCACTTTCAATACGTATTAATTTTCTACTTAGTTAAGTTAACTAATTAAAATACTTAGTTTACTTTATTGCGCTTAAATTTAGAATTCCAAATTTTCGTATACTATTTTAAAATTATTATTATTATTATTTTAAAATTAGTTGTTATTTAATTTTATCTTTCCTGTGGGATCGATAACTGAGACTCCACTAGAGCCCCGTATTACTTGATACGATACGTATACTTGCGTAGCATCCACAACATAAATAATTACAATTCTATACATATAATATAGCGGGGTCAAGTTTTGGCGTCGTTGCAATTAAATTAAAAATATCATAATATAAAATTGTGGGTCAATATATATATATATATATATATATATATATATATATATATATTTAAATTAAATTTAAAATCTAAAGTTTGCCGACAACTTATGTAGGTGACCCCCCTTTAAAAACACTTAACCTAAAAATATGCCGACATGTCGATAATCGAGTGAGCGGTGTATTTCTTGCTTTTCGTCCTTTATGCTCATCGTAATACGTCGGTCGGGGTAACGCGACAGCGATCTTCTGAGCACTTTCTTCCTCAAGAGCGGCAGAAAGTGGGTAAAATCTATTTCCTTCCAACAGGGGTGAAAGTTCTGGTAGTTCTTCTTCTTTCTCTGGAATTTCCTTAAGAATGGCAACCTCAGCGGCTTTAGCTTTAGCCATTCTTCTGTTCTTATTCCTTCTCTGAGACTTAGACAAGAATGTCATCTTTGTGCTGGACCCTATCTCGAAGAAGGGTTGTATCATAGTGAAAGTTGTACCCTCTATAGTTACAGGTTCATCACTGGTCTGGATTTCCTTGCCCTTCCATTTAGCAGTGGTAGGTGCAGTGATGACTAGACCGGCGGGGGTAGTGACAACGGTTTGGGAGGCAATTCTATCAGCTTTGACGACCAATCTTTTACGGGCAACAGTGTTCCCTCCAGTTGAGACCCTCTTCAGGGGAGGAAATTCTTGAGTTGACTTCAAGCTGAACTCCTCTATTGGTTCCACAGATTCAGGTGTCTTGGACCTCAGTAAGGCGACAGTGACATCCCCGAACTTAATGTCCGTCTAGTCGAACCCTTGTCCAAAGCGAATGACTGCGTTGTCAGGCAGTCCATCTCGGTTGATTGCCAAGTCAGTTCCAGTAGCGAAGGAAAAGATCAGCTATGGTGCAGACATCTTCTGCAGAAAAGATTTGGGACGTCAGAGCTACCCTATACTTCCCTTATCGTCTCAACGATCTTGGGACGAAAGAAAGAAGATTTAAAGCAAAGTATGAACATGTTTTGTTAATTTCATTTGTTTATTTCATAAAGCTTTTCAGGTTTCGTGGGTTTTATTTCGTCCGTAGTTAATTAGAAGAATCGGGAAACAGAAGGTTGATAGACTCGATTAAGAGTAGGAAGCCGCAGGACCTTTATCCTGAATTTAGGAAAGGTAAAACCCCGCAGGAAACTCGATTCGACAGATTGGTCTTAATCCACACCTATTGGGGGTCTCACTTCGCCCCCTTGGAGAGGTGAAAAAGGAGGATTTCAGAATCTCTCTGTTTAGGGGTGTCTAAACAGTGCCTCCAAAATCTAAGAAGAGTTGATCATACTTGTTCAAGACGAAAATGAACAACATACGTCAACGGAAGAATGGTAGTTTGATCCACTAAGGGCATGAACTTACTACCGATTTATGAAAGCAAAACCATCTGATCAAGATGGAGAGAGAAACTAGTCCCCAGTGGAGTCTCCAGAAGCAGTCGGCATATTTTTAGGTTGAGTGTTTTGAAAAAGAGGGTCGCCTACAGAAATTGTCGGCAAATTTTAAATTTTAAATTTAATTTAAATATATACATAATTCAGAAAGTAGCATTTGATTTTTTAAAATAGTTTTAAGTTTGAAAATTTTAAGATATGAATTCAAACCGATCTCACATCCCAAATAGTTTATATAAACGAGTGCCGCATCACAAACCGTGTATTTATTCCGAGGAATAGACACACTGCTTGATGATGGGGCTCGATTAAATAAACTAGAAGATTTGTGACATTTGTTTGGTCTGCAAACCAATTTTATAAGCCGACAAGTTCCCCTGCTTAATATAAATGAATTAAGCATGGTTTATATTACCTGGGCTCTTAAAGTTCCCTATAAGGGCAAGCCCCTATAGTTAATTACATCTTAAATGACATGAATCATTTAAGAAAACTCTCAATAATGATCAGTGGTTTTGCTCTCAGGAATTTCAAAGTTTAAGGTTTCAAAGGATTGGATTTTGGAAATTTCAATAGGGAATAGCTCAAATTTTGGAACAGTTTATTTTAGGAGTCCAAAGGAAGAGAAGTAGGGGATGTCACAGACCCGAAGTGAACTTCGGTGACTTCCCGACTATCCTATTGTTTGGCTTCAATTTGAGAGTATATGTAATGTTTCAATCCTGCCAAATTTAGTTAATTAGGACTTATATTTGTATGACATTATCATACAAATAGCCTCAAAGAAGTGACAGTTTATATCATACCAAACGACTACCTCGGAGTCCTAAGACCGGTTAGAGCTTAATTTGCATAATATGATTATGCAAATACCTAACGAAAAGTTGAGGATTTATGTTGCACTAGACAAGCTACCTTGAAATCATATGGCTTGGTTATTTAATTATAGGAAAGGTTTTGCTGAAGTAGACACAAGTTTTGCTGATGGAGACTCGTGCTGCCCACTATGCTCCAAGCTCCTTGTTGTTGCAGAGGTTTAATTTTAGAAAGTGGTAATCAAGAGATGAGAGAAGTGTTTTGGTTTAGAAGAGTCTTAAGGTTAGAATGTCTTAATGTTTTAATTAAAACAAATCTTAAAGTTGATTAAACAGAACCGATTAAGATCCCACGGTTCCGCATCCCGGCACCGTTATTTTCATCAGATTCACTTAGTCCAAATGAATTTGCTAAACTCAACTGAATGAGTTCCACACTTTCATTTAGACCGTGGGAAATCTCGTTAGCAACACGTGGGTTACATCATCCGAGGGATTCCTGATCCTCCAACGAGACGTTTTAATTTAGTTGTAGTTGTAGTTTTGTTGTTCTATTTGTGATTAAATTTTGAGTTGTTTTATCTTTTGAATATTGTGGCGGTGAATTTTATATTGTATTGACTTTTAATTTAGTTTCGGGCTTCAGTTTTGTGGCTATCCTAAAAGTTTCAGTTTTCATGCAGGGTGGCATTGTTGTTTAACATGTAAGAGAAGTAAAGTACAGTGCAATTAGATAAATCGCAATAAAATAAAAGTGTACCTGGTGGATCTTCTCGTCATTCCTGGCCGTGCTTAAGACACATGTCAGAGCATTTAAATATTTGTAACAAGCACCTAGGTAAAGCTAAGGGAAGGTTCTGGTTGTCTACCAAGATCCTAATCATATTGCTAGTCAATTCCTATGACGTCTAGGTTCTTGTGTTTTGTGGATGATTTTCTTCACCAAAGAACAATTAAGTTCAATTGTTTTTCTAAAACATCCCATTATATTGAGAAAGTGCTCAGGACAAATCATGAACATCTTTTCAATGCTTCTGAGATTATTTCGAGTCCAAATGAGTTTTATTGTAGATGTGAATTAATCATCTGAGAATTTAGTTGAATTTTGTTTCTTGCTCAGTGAACTTGGACATTTGATTATCCGATGAGTAAAGTGACATTTCATTTGATACTCCACCTGAGGGTTATAAGGTGGAAGCCTTCAGAGGCAAATTAGTTTGTTAAAGGATTTAACCACAAAGGTTAAATTGTTATATCAAAACAATTTAGTTTAGTTATAAAATTTCAAATTGATTTTTTTTAAATGTTTTAAAATTATTTAGGTTAAAGAGGTGTTTGAATTATTTAATTCTATTAAGCTTTGAAGATTTAAGCTTATTTTAAATTTCTTTTTTTAGATTGATTTTAATTATCACATCTTGATTATAAATTATTTTGAGATTAATTTTAAATATTTCAAATTGTTTTAAGTTAAGTTGTAAGTGATTTCAAATTAACTCTAATGTTTGAGGTTTATCTTAATTTAATCATTAAATCATTCAATGTTTTAAACTTTTAATTTGATTAAGGATTATTAATTTCAATTATCATTATGTTTTAGAGTTGACTAAGAGTTTGAATATTATTAATCCATTTAGGGACTTTAAATTAAAGAATTGGTGTCTCCTTAAGCCACATTCCTAATCTTAATAATCCAAATTTTAATTATTCTTCCAAAATTTAAAAGAATTAATTAATTAGGATTTCATTTTGATGTTGTAGGTGATCAATGGGTTTCTACCCCTTAATTCCCTAAGTTTCAATCATCCAAGAGAAAAGATCAAATATTCATCCCTCCCTTTGATTAAGCCTAAAGTATTAATTAGGGTTAAATTCCTTAATTACCTTTATGCCCTCTTAAGTTTGTTCGCTTCATAACTCACTAAATTGAGCTCAAATGAACTTGAAATTTTTATGTCACTTCACTCACATGTCAATTAAGACATTAGAGAAGAAAATGTGATTTTTCCATTTTTTATTTAATTTAAAAATAAGGATTTTCAATGAAAATTCAACAACATGACCAAGGTATAGTTTCTGTCCTTAGGAAAATTATGAGATGTTCCTACTAACCAGAGGACCACTTGGACCAATTTTGGTGATTTTTTGGATTATATTTTATTTATTATAATTATTTTAAATTTTGGAGTATTAATTAATTATAAAATAAAATTAAAGTTGAAAATTACGTTTTATATTTTTCTTAAGTCTCTATGACTTCAAGGAACACAAAGAAATAAAGTTTATATTTTTCTGCTTTGAATTTTTAGAATTATTTTAGTGAGAAAGATTAAAAATCCATTTTTTAATATTAAAAAAATGCATTAAGTCTTTAAAATTCAATATCTTTTCTTTGGGACTTAGGAAAAATATTTGGTTGGTTCCTAAGTGATTATGAGACCAAATATGACATTTTTGTGAATTTTATTATTTTTATGATTTTTATTACTTTTAATTATTAAAATATTCAAAATAGGGTTAAAAATGAAAATTTTAGAAAAATTCCAATTTTAATTTTCTTAAGCTCCTCTCATACTAGAGAGGCCCCAAAACAATTTAGTGAATTTTTGAAAAGTATTTTAAGCTTTATGATTTTTTAAAGTTTAAAAGTGGCCATGAGATTTAAATAATTCATTTAGTGGGTTAAATCATTTTCAATTGGTTTCAAATTTTTATGTGAGACTCCTCTGACCCTAAAGATGAGTGGAGTATTGATTTTGTGTTATTTTAACAGGTGGTTATCCCAAATTATTTTAATCTTAATTTTAGGGTTTTGACCAAATTAGGGTTCATTTAAATGATTTAAGTCCAACCATAATTTTTCTAGGGTCCTCTGGTCCAGAGATACTCCCCCTAATTTTCCTAGATTTTATTAATCAACATGCTAATTATTGGAATTAAAATACCTAAACATGCACATAAACTTGAAAAATAGATAACTTTCCACAGAGATAGCCCCTGGCCTTGGAAAATTCAGGGAATATTCCCAAGATTAGAGGCTACAAAAGCCATATGGTCTCATTCCATGGTGAATTGTATGCATGAATGGAGAATTAAAACACTCAGAACAATATTAAATTAATTAAAAATAAAATACTTAACAAAATAAATTAATTCTTTTTCCACATTAATCTCCTCTTTTCACTGAGCAAGAGGATATTTTTTAGTTTATTTTTAGGATTTTTCTATGTAAAGATATGAATTTTTGAAGTTCTGGCTATTTAAATAAATCACAAAATCTCTATTTTTCTACTTATCCGACGCGGCACCACCTCAACCTACGCCGGGTCGAAGATACACGCGACACATTCCCATTCGGCGCCGCCATCTGACTCGGTACGCGCTTTTCGTTCCATGGCTCCGTCCGACTTCATCTTTGTCGCCCATCCGATACACGTGCGATTGGCCGGTCGCTGGTCATCGTCTCCGTCTGGTTCAGCTTGAGAGCTGTCCACCCTAAAACCTTAAGATCTCGCTCCAGACTCAACCAAATCATGCGTGGTTGATCTCTATTGACGCGCCTAGCCTAGACTAAGCTATCCATACGGCTAATATGCATTGAAATTGCATATAACAAAATGGAGAATTGCTGGAAGCTCGGGAGGAAGTAAAGGTCAATACCTTGGCTCTGAGAGGTGAAGCCTCAATCAGAGATGCTCGGCACGTTCGTTGGAGTGAGCGGAGACTCCGGATGAAGTCTCTGGTCCTGGTGAGCTGCCTAGGTGTGACTTCGACCAAGCCTGATTTCAAGCTCTGGCCGATAGAGTAACTGGGAGGCTAGGAGAGGGGGCTTTCACTGGGGAAGTCCTTCTCTTGGTGCTGTGAAGGTGTGGGGGAGTTAAATTTGGCTTTGGTGGAGTTTCAAGAGGTGTCCTGTTTTCTGGCCTGAGATTGAGCTCCAAAATTTAGCTCAACAAGTGGGAATTAGGGCAGGAAAAAGGTGGGACTCTTCTTCTCTAGGCTGGGAGAAGGTCTGGGAGAAATTTGGGAGGGATTCGTGAAGAAATTTTCAGCACCTTTGGTAAGGCCGAAAGGTGCTGGCTTTATAGCCATGGCCGGAGAGGGGAGCTCAGGGCCAAGCAATGAGTGCCCTGGGCCGCTTAGGGTGAGGGCAGTGCAGGCATGGTGGCTGGTGAAAGGATTGGCCACTGCCCAGGTTTAATTTTGGGTTTCAAAGACACATGGGCTGCTCGGGCGTGGCTATTCCGGCGGCTGGAGTGGCTGGCAAGGATAGTCAGGCGGCTGGGCAGACTGAGGAGGAGTGGAGGAGGAGTTTAGCTCAATTAATTTGGGCAGGGAGCTTGCTTAAGGAGAGTTGGAGGATGAGACTTAACCTTAGCCATGTGGCTTAGTCCATTGGTTCAAAGTGGTGGACCATTGGTCCATGGCTCATGTGGCATGGGTTAGGTCAGGTCAAACCCACCCTAGGAGGCCTAGGCTTTGCAGCCAAGAGGTTGGTTTGGTCAAATTTGGATTGGCTAAGTTTAATTTGGCTCATGTGTACACATGGGTTCACATGGGTTTGAGTTGGGCTAGCTTGAGTTTGGGATTGAATTGGATCAAATTGATTGATCAACATTTTGTAGATGATTGTAAGGAAGATTTTTCATGAAGACATGAAGTGGGTTTGAGTTCATTTGGAGTTTCAATTTGGAGGATTTTGGAGTTTTGATCAATTTTGGTCACCATGGATTAGGTTGGGTTTAGGTTTGACTAGAGCTTGGCTAAGGCCCAATTGATGGTTCAAAATGTTTCAAATGATTGTTAGGAAAGGTTTAGGATATAAATTGGGTGGAAATTTTGGGTTTAGGGGATTCAATTAGGAGATTTAGGGCTAGGTGACAACCTTAAGGCAAATTTTGGGGATTTTGGTTTCAAATGATTTTGCATGGGGTTTGGGTTCAAATTGAGAAACAATTGATGTTGTATTTGGTGTAAGGATGTATTAGGGAGAGTTTAGAGTTGATTTGGGGGAAAAATGAGTTGAATTGGGTTGAATTTTGGTAAGTTTGGGTCATAAGTTAAAATTGGGGTTTTGGTTTAAAGTTGAAATTGAACTTAAATGTGGATCAAATTGGGCTTGGATTTGGTTTAAAGTGGTATTGGAGATGTTCAATTGAAGTTTAGAATTGAGTTTGGGCAAAATTGAGGTTAATTAAGTTGATTTGGTTTAACATTGGGTCCACATGGGTTAAAGATGTGTCAAATTGAGGATTTTTATAAAAGTGGGTTATTTTGACAAAATTAGCTTATGGAATAGTTGAACAAAATGAAATTAGGAATATTTGGGATTTTCTGAAATTTTCTGGGAATTTTTGGAATTTTTGGAATTTTGGGCCAAAAGGGGTATTTAGTGTATTTGGAGGTTATTTAGAGGGTATTGGGGTATTTGAGTGGTGGAAATTTTTTCAAAATGATTCTTAGGATTTTTAGGAATTTTGGGTAATTTTTGGGAATTTTTGTATGATTTGGTAGTTGTAGGGGCAATTTAGGTAGTTTTTGGATAAATTTAGGGGACCCAATGTCAAAACCAGAAATTTTGGCAACATGAATGGGGTTTCAAATAAGGAAGAATGGGATCATTTTAGTGGAGTCAAGATTGAGTAAAAAGTGATTTGGAATGGAATTAGGGTTTGGAAGCATGAACCATGGACTTAGCCAAGTCCAACCATTTTGGGACCAAGTCAAGCCAAATGGTAACCACTTTATGATCCTTCACATATTGAACTTAGCCATCTAAATCAAAGATTAGTGGCTTGGATTCAATAATGTGAGTTCCATAGTGAGTAGAAAGGCAAGAGTTTAGGGTTTAGGTTAAGTGGCTTTGGGGTGTGTGTGTGTGCAAGAGAAGCCTGAGTCACCCATGGTCACCTTAAGTCCAAACAATCCTATAGGAACTCACTATTGGTTGTCCATATGGTGATTTCAACCTTCCAAGGTGATTTAAAGGTTTGCAACCATCCAAGTGGGGTCCCAAGAGGAGTCAAGAAGTAGCTGAATTTCTAAAAGGGTGGGTCCCAATTCTAGTCCTCTAGGATAGTCAAGGAGAAGTCCTATGGCTAGATCCTAAGTACTAAGAAAAAGAAAAGACTTCACCAAAAATGAGGTCAACAAGATGTTAGCCCTCATGTGGAGGGAATAGAGGAAACTCAAGAGTAAGAGCTAGTATCTTTCCTACCTAACTCGTTTTCAAGATTTTTAGAACAATAAATTAACCTATGTTCTTTATAGCATCTCTAGTAAGGGTAAAGAATATTATTGCTCCTATTTGGCACAACACATTTTTAGATACTTCCACAACAAATATTTTCCATAACTTGTTATTGATTCATAAAATAGAAAAAGATATTTCATTTGCATAAGTTTTCATCTTACAAAAGTTAAATTAAAGTAGTTGCTTACTTTCATTTCAAATTATAAAATTAACAAAAAGAATCAAATTATATTTCCTAAAATGTTATCTTTAATTTTAGTAAGATCTTTTCTAAAAGTAAAAAAAAAGTAAATTTTCTATTTCTAAATCAGAAGGTATTTTCTTTATTAATTACTTTCCCTGTGGGTTCGATATCTCGGGGCTTAATTAGAAAGTCATATATTACTTGATAAACGATACGTATACTTGCGTAGTTTCTATATTATAAATCCATTAAAACGAGTATTAATATATATATATATATATATATATATATCGTAAGCATAAATATTGATGGATCAATGAGCTCCAATGGTAAGGGAAGGCTTGAGGGGATTGGAAAGGCTCAGATTTGGAGGCTTGAGTCAGTTTTGATCACCCATGATTCGCCTTTAGTTTGATTTGGGCTGGTTTGACCAAGGTGACACTTGGTGTCTCACTTAGTTAAGTGTGCAAGTTTTTTCCTTTTGTGTTTGTTTTATTCTTTATTTTATTTTAATCAATTCATGTTTATGTTTTAGTGTCATGATATGTTATTTGGGTTATGAATGTGTCATGTGTGTCATGGTTGACCATTGGGGAATGGGCCATGAGAGATGGGCCAAGGGCTTTCCCATGTTGGCTTGGCTTTAAACTTAAGGTTGGGCTTTTGTGGTTAATCTTAGCATTAGGTGATTAGGGTTGGCTAAGAAGGATTAAGCTTAGTGGTCATCCATAATTTAATATTGATTTGTAAGTGTATTTGGTGTTAATTATTTGGATTGATTTTGGTTTTGTTTTGAGGAATCTAGTTGTTCACCAATTGGCTTGGTGGATCTTGGGGATTCAATAATTTAGGGTTTAGGTTGATGTTTCTAGGGTTTATGTTGATTTGAGGGTTGATTGGTGTTGAGAAAGCTTTAGTTGAGACCAAAGTTTGACTTTGATGCCTCACCCCTCCCCCCCATTGGGTTTGAATTTTAATGTCATGGGGTTTGAGGGATTGTTATGGTGATTTGGTAAAATCCTCTCATTGGTCTAGGCCTAGCCTCCTATCTGATGTGCTCTTCCTAGGTTAATGAGAATCCAAAGGGTATTTAATGGGTCGTTTGAGGAATTCCTAGGGTTTTCAGCTCCATGGTCAACCTAGGGAATCCCTAACTACAGAGATTCCACTTGGGCATTCACTGGGCAAGACACTCAATCATCTCAAACAAGGGTTGAGGATTTGTGATTAATCTTAGGAAATCCTAATTGAATGTAGGATTGGTTCATAGCTTTTAGGTGAGTTCCATCTCTAGTCATCCATGAAGATCACTAGAAAACCCTAAGGCTAAATCCTAAGTTTATATAGAGAGGGAAAGAGGTCCTCATAAAAGTGAGGTCAACAATCCACAATCGTAACACTTATACAGATTTGATGGTTCGAGAAGAAACCTACATTATTTAAAATAAAACTATTAAACAATTAAAATTATTTATTCATTAAATTAGGTTTGACCTAATTAAAATTTATTATTATTCTTCTTCTTATTTAAAATAATTTTGTGGATGTTGAATAGCATACTTAAAATAATATTTTTTTTTATTTTCTTAATTTCTAAGGAGAACAAATTAATGTTTGAAATAAGTTTTATAACTTAACAAACAAACACAAAAGCATCGCCTAATCTTACCTTCCTAAATCTCGATCCACCCTTTGGTTTTCCTTAAATCCCGATTTTAGCAAATCCCATCGGAAGATGAAAGACAGGATTTAGAGATGCCAAAGCATACGATAGTTTTGAGTAGGAATGATGCAGAAGGAGGAAGATGAGGGTTTTGGGTGTCTATATATCGTGATCCCACTATTTATTTCCTACCTAACTATATCGATGACTGTATTGCGGGGGAGTTCAGAGACAAAGGTTATGGTTTCGGGCGAAATTGGAAGGGAGAAAGATTAGGGAAAGGAGGAAAGGAAGATTGAGAGAAAGAGGGAGAGAAGAGGTGGAGATCAATGCCCTAGCCCATGCTCTATCGTCTTTATATAGTCATGGGAGGCAGTAAATGAGTGAAGAAAAGGAAGGTGGCAAGTGTGAACGAGAGAAGAAAATGGAAAGATCAAAATTTTGTAAGTCGACAGTGATCAAGGAAGGAAAGAAATCGCGTGGGAGAAGAAAAAAGTAAGAAAAAAAACTTTTTCAGTTCTTACATACTAACCTCTTTAAGAAATTTTGGTCTGCAAATTCTTACCCTAGTTCTGGAACAGTTGCGATTACTTGGCAGTCATCTCTTCTCCAACCTCTCAGGTTGCCTCATGCTCTATTTGGTTTTACCAAAGCACTTAAACTAAAGGAATTGATCGGCAATGAAGATGTTGAACTTTACATTCCAAGATGCGCTCTGGTACTTCTTCACAACTCAAGTCTCCTCGAATCACCAATGGCTCATACCGAATAACATGAGAGTTGTAATGCACATAACAGAAAAATAGAGAGATATGAAAGACGTTGTATACTCTTGGATGTCTTGGAGGAAGTTTCAAATGATATGAAACTTTACCAACTTTCTTAATCATCTCGTAAGGACCAATAATATGAATTTAAAGCTTTTCAGTCTGGTGAAATATTTTGATTTCACGCATAGGTGAAATCTTCAGAGAAAGGTGATCTCCAACTTTGAATTCAATCTCTCAGTGTTTTTGGTCAAAGTACTTTTTCTGACTATCCTGGTTGCACGTAGTCGAACTCGAATCTGACGAACCTTCTTGGTAGCTTGATCCACTAGTTGGGGTCTAAATATTCATCTCTTACTAATCTCGAACCAACACAAGGGGATCAACAATTTCTGCCATAAAGTGCTTCATATGACACCATGCCGATACTAGGCTAGAAGCTATTGTTATAAGCAAACTCTACCAACGATATATAGTTTTCTGATCTACCTCTAAAGTCCAAAGTGAAAGTTTGCAGCAAGTCTTCTAAGGTCTGAATGTACGTTCTGACTGTCCATTTGTCTGAGGATGAAAAACAGTATTGAAATTTAATCTCATGCCCATTGCTTCTTGCACTTATTTCCATAGTCCTTCATCTTGATTTGAAATAATGACAATTAGAATTCCATTTAATTAAATGATGTTATCTATGTATAACTTTGCTAAACTATCCACTGAATTGGTCTACTTAATTGGTAGAAAATGGGCTGACTTAGTTAATCTATCGACTAATACCCAAATACCATCATGTCCTTGCTTCATTCTAGGTAAGCCAACCACAAATTCTATGGAAATCTCCTCCCATTTCCCATTTATAATGGGAAGGGGATGTAACAAACCACCAAGTCTCTGATGTTCCGTTTTAACCATCTGACAGGTCAAACACTTAGCTACGAAATTAGCTACAATATTTTTCATACCTGACCACTAAAATAACTTCTTTGGATCTTGACACATCCTATTAATTTTTAGATGAGCATAATATGGAGCAGAATGTGCCACATAGTGTATCTCTTGTCGAAGCCCTTCTTGATCTGGAACACAACCTCAATCTTGAAATATCAAGGTGTGATGGCGATCGATACAAAACTCAAGATTCAATCCATTCATTATTTTCTCTCTAAGCTGTAGTAAGTCTGTATTCATCATTCAAGCTGCACAAAAACACGGCCCATAAGTGTAGGTTGAATTGATAGTTGATAAATGCTCGAAGTAGCTCATGTTGATATTATTTTGAGTTGAAGTTGCTCCATCTCTTGTTTTAACTCATGCTCCTGATTGACCATCCAGGCTGTATATGTAGAAGACTTTCTTCTTAAGACATGAGCGACCACATTCACCTTATTAGGGTGATACAAAATCTCCAAGTCATAGTCTTTCATCAACTCAAGCCACCGTCTTTGTCTCAAGTTCAACTCCTTTTGGGTAAAAATATACTTCAAGCTTTATGATTGGTGAAGACTTCACAATGATCATCATAATGTTAGAGCCTCCAAATTGTTAGTGCAAAAATAACTGCAGCTACCTCCAAATCAGGGGTAAGATAACTCCTTTCATGTACCTTGAGTTGTCTTGAGGTATAACCTACAACCTTGCCATGCTACAATAGATCACATCCTAATTCTTAATGTTAAGCATCACTATAGATCTTAAATCCATTTGTGATAAAGGGAATGGTGAGAATTAATGTTATTACTACGTAATTCTTGAGTTTTCAGAAACTCTGCTCACAAGCGTCAGACCATTCAAACTTAATAACCTTTTGAGTCAACTTTGATAAAGGTGCAGCGGTGCGAGAGAAACATTCAACAAATCTCTGATAGTATCCAGCTAATTCAAGGAAACTAAGAATCTCGGTGAAAGTGCTCAACCTCGGAGAATCCATTATTGCCTTAATCTACGCATGATCCACAAAAATTCCAGCATCACTAACAATGTGCCCCAAAAATTTCACTTCTCGAAATCAAAATTTGTACTTAAAGGCCTTTGCATAAATTTATTCTCTCGGAAGTATTAAGTGCTACTCTGAGATGTTGGGCATGCTCCTCTTCATTCTTGGAGTAGACCAAAACATCACTGATGATGAAAATAACAAATTGATTCAAGTAAGGCTTAAAATCTTTATTTTTCAAACTCGAAAAGGTGGCTAGGGCATCAGTCAAACCAAATCTTATCACTAAAAATTCACAGTGCCCATATCGGGATAGAAAAGCAGTCTTTGAAATATCTTAATCCTTGACCGTCAAATAATGGTAGCTCGATCTAAGGTCAATCTTGGAAAACACATAAAACTTTGTAGTTGATGAAACAAAGCATCTATACGAGGTAGGGAATACTTGTACTTCACGATCACCTTATTCAACTCTCTGTAGTCGCTGGACAATTGTATGGTTCCATCTTTCTTCTTCACAAATAGAGCTGGTGTCCCCAAGATGAGACACTATGTTAGATGAATCCTTTGTCGAGCATATCTTGCAACTAGATTTTGAGCTCGCATAACTCTATAATTGACATCGAATATGGTGCTTTAAATTGGAGTGGTACCTGAAGTCGGTCTATGATAAACTCGCTCTCACGATGCAATGGTAAGCAGGGAAATCTTCAAGAAATACATCGACAAATTATCAAGCCACCGAGACACTATCTATAGTAACACTAGATTTCTAAGAATCTATCACATGAGTTAGATAACCAACACATCTATGGGATATCAACTTAAATGCCTCAATTGCTGAAATTAAATAATAAATAACTCCATTAGTATCCCTTAAAAAAAAAGGGAACTGAGTGAGATACGCATAAGTTAACCTATCTCTTATGACTATCGATAGTTTCATGATATGTGGATAGCTAGTAATACCCAAGATTACATCAAACTAAACAAATGGGAATGTTATGAGAGTAGATAATGTCACAATCATGAACACACTGAGTAACGATCACAAGTGAGCTATATAGTAGAGTCATGGATAGAAGTAATTGTAATGGGGAAATCAATGCACTAGATGCAGATTTTCTTGATATGAATGAATGATTTTTCCTAGAGTAAAAAAAATACACTTGTCAGTCGCTTTAAAATTAGGATCATACCTGTCACCACATCAGGAGCTTCATGAGCCTCTTCATGCTTCATAACAAATGCTTTTGATGGAATTGCCTGTTTAGGTTTCTTCGGAGCTTTAGCTCGGTGAGGCTGGTACTAAACCTTTGAGGGTTGTTAATACATCTGAGGCAGCTGCAGAGGTTGCTGGTACTGTGCTGTAGGAGGACACTGCTGATACTGTTGAGATGCCACCATTTGTTGCTGGTGATTTTGTGGCAAAAAATAATTATGCTTCACTTGATCCCTTCTGTGATGCTCAGCCATGAACTTTGAGGGGTCAATCCTTAGCTTTATGATTGGTAATATATCAATTGAATCTGTTTCCAAAAACCAAATTATAAGTCCCATAATATTATTTCCAGCAATTAATGCATTGGGGATTTTCTTTTGACTTGTGTGCTTGATGACTTTGATGTTGCTTCTTTTGGGAACTCTCATTAGCTTGTGTATTTGAATTCTTTTGCTTTCCAAAATTTTTTCTTTGTAGGCATTGATTTCCATCTCTGCATGAATAGCTCAATTCACTAGTTCTATGTAAGTCATGCACTTGATTTCTAATAGGCACCATTGAATGTCCTCTCTCAAGCTAACCAGCAAGAGATATATCTTTTGGTCCTCATGTTGACTAATTGCTAGGATGAAACAGATGATCTTGGAAAACTTCATCTCGTACTCCCGAATGGTCTTCACCCCTTGCTCCATTTTTATCAAATATTTCAAGAGCTTGGCTCGATCCACCATAGGGAAATATTGTTCCAGGGATAACATTTTAAAATCATCCTAGGATACTACCACGTCTGATCCCAAAGTGTTGTGGAGGTGACTTTCCCACCAATCATCATCACCTTCACGCAACTTGAATGTCTCAATTGCCACCTTACGGTCTTCATGACATTTCATCTTAAAGCCTCTTTTAGATATCATGGAGCTATGCATTAGCCTTGATTGGGTCCACTGTGGCATTGAAGGTAGAAGGACATGTCTTCAAAAGCTGATTCATCACTTGATCCATATTACTCCCATTAGTCATCGTCATTGATTGATTGGGTTGTGTCTCCATGGCAACCACTGGCGACACAGGTTGAGTGGCTTGTACTACTGGTTGCACCGCTTGCTGGATAGCTTGGATCGCTTGTGTAAATTGGGTTGTAAAGTTAGCTTGTAATGCTTGGGTAACATTTTGTTTACCATTTTCACAATAATCGCGAAGTTGAGATTTTGGGTTCTATTAGTCTTAGTGGTTTGAACAAAATTAGCATGAAGGCAATTAAGGGAGTGAAGACCCCTAGGAATAGACACCTCATTCATAATAGCTCTTTGAACTACACTTCCAAGAGCAGTAACAACCCCTCTTCTTTTTGGAGCCATTCTAAATCATTGGAGGATACACAAAATTAAAGTTGACTTATGAGGAATAATTGACTGACTTATAAGGATAATCTATCCCCTACTCAAACCTATGAAGTTAAGGAATATCAGATGCAACGTTAAGAAAGGTTAAATACAAAACATATGATCTGATACCACTATGTCACACCCCAGATCCGAAAGGCAGTACACTCATCAATGCAAGGCATGATGAAATGTTTTTAACCAAATTTGTATTTTTAAATAAAGACTAGCATTGCAACTAAAAAGAAAATGTAAATTTTATTATTACTGAAAAATTCACTTTTACAGTTGGACTTAAAATAGAAATCAACTAAACTAAAATATAAATAACATAGAACAACTACGCAGAACCAAAAAAAAAAAAAAAACACATAATAGCTAAAACAAATTCTGCAAATGAATATCAAATATGTGAAACTAAAACTGAAAAGATTGCTCCGATAGAGACGGTCCTACTAGTGGCTGAATAGAACCTGCTATGCAAAAATATCAAAGAGTATAACAAACAAACTCAATAAGCAACAACTATTTATTAAAGCTTAAATGGCAATGGGAATGAGTCATGCTGTATCGTAACAAGGAAGAATCACTATGTGCACATGTAGAACAGTAAGACCAACCACAAAGACGTAAATATCAAATATACATATACATGCAATTATTCCTAATAAAATTTTTTTATCATTTAACATTCATTTATGTTATATATATATATATATATATATATATATATATATATATATATATATATATATATATATATACATATACATATACATATATATATATAGTTGGTTTTACCGGACACCATGCAAAATTAGTTTTTCTGTTGAGTCGTCTTTCAATGGGCTCATTTTCCCGACTAACCAACATCCAAAAGGTTACATACTTAAAATAATATATATATATATATATATACTTGAAGCACCAATGACAGACATGACAAAACATAAATAATAGATGTAATTCTGGTGTATTTAATAAGAAATAAACCCTTAACTAAGACGAGTATATTTATTCTCTAATAAACAGTAGTTACTTACTTCGAGATGGCAACCACGACACTTCAATAGGTTTCGACGGCTGGACTTGAAACCTACACCCTTTAAAAGTGAATTATTAAACAATCAAACTTATTTTTTCATTACATTAGGTTCAACCTAATCCAAAGTTATTAATCCAATTGTTCTTGTTTCAGAAAACTTGTGAATGTTGACAAGCATACTTAAAATAATATATTCTTTTATTTTAGTTTGCTAAGGAGGACAAATTAATGTTTGAAATAAGTTGTATAACTTAATAAACAATCACAAATGAATCACCTAATGTTACCTTCCTAAATCTCGATCCCCTCTCTGGTTTGCTTTAAATCCTGATTTTAGAAAATCCCATTGGGAGATGAATCAAAGAATTTAGAGAAGCCTGAGCGTTCGATAGTTTTGAGTAGGAGTGAAGCAGAAGGAAGAAGATGAGGGTTTCAATTCTCTGTATATTGCGATTCATCCATTGCCTTCCAAGCTAGTTATATCAGTGACTATATTGCAGGGGAGTTTGTTCACGAATGCGATGGTTTCGGGCGAAACCGGAAGGATGAATGATTAGGAGAAAAGGAAGAAAAGAAGATCGATAGGAAGAGAGAGAGGAGTGCAGAGGTGGAGATCGATGCTCTAGCTCACGCTTGGCCGTTTTTATTTAGTTGCGGGAGGAGTTAAACGAGCGAAGAAAACGAAACAACAAGCACGAGTGCGAGAAGAGAAAGAAAAATCGAAATTTGGTCAATCAGCAACGATCAAGGAAAGAAATCATCAATTATTGAACATCACCAATAATTATTGTAGTTTAATATTACTATTATTTCCAATCTATGACTATTATGGTCTAATTAATATCATACAAATGATGTAGCTTATTATTTTCTTCAGATTATTATTGCATGATCAATATTATCTGATTGTTGTTGTTTGGCCTAGTAACTTAATTGATGTTATCATACCACTATCAATTGTAAAAATAAAAAGGATAGATAATATTATAATCAAGTTTTCTCTAATGAAGGAGGAAACGAACTTTTATAACTTTAATTATATATCTGATTACTATGACTTGGTCGAGCATTGTAATTTTTCTCTTTTTTCGATTTATATATATATATTTTGTCTTCTTCTGTTATTTTCGCCTTTGTGTACGCTGAATTTTTCTATTAAGCTAAAACAATTTTTCTCAGCAATGGAGAATTTTTTAGCACGTAATAAGTTTGATCTCCATATTTTTTTTCTTTCGGGATCTGTAAGATAAAAAAAAAACATGATAACTCCATAGATATATTTAGGGGTGTAAACGAGCCGAACACGAGCGAGCCCAGGCTCAGCTCGTGCTCGGCTCGTTTATATTTTGAGCCCAGAAAGTGTGTTCGGGTTTGACTCGTTTGCTTAGCGAGCCAAACACAAGCTGTTCACGAACAAAGAATCGTTTTGACAACCCTAATCATGTAACCATAAGATGTTAAAGGTTAGGGCAAGATTTAAGATTATTGTATACATTAAAACATCATTTGAATCTAATTTAATAATTTTTATTTTATTTACTTAATTAATAATTTTAATTGATTACAAATTTTTAATATTTTAAATCATCAATATATATATATATATATATATATATATATATATATATATATATATATATATATATATATATATATATATATATATATGTATGTATGTATATATATAATTGATGAATACTATTTCGAGCCAAAATGAGCCGAACATGAACGAACAAATTTTTGTTCGTGTTCGGCTCGTTAAGGCTTGTTAGCTTAGCGAACGAGCCGAACACGAGCTTCTTCACAAGCCGAACACGAGCTATTCGCGAACAACGAGCCGTTTTGACAACCCTAGATGTATTCATGAATATATCTATGTTTATTAAAATTTTTTAATGTATAAATAAAAAGAATATTTGACAATTTAAATACAACTATTTTGTAGTTTTATAAATTTTGCATCTAAGTTTTTATATTTATTTATATAAAACTTTAATATTTGGTAAATATTAAAATATCACGAATATTAATTAATTTTTATGACATATATATATTATTTAGATATTATTGTCTTAAATAAATAAATAAAATAATTTCAATGTTAGTAATTTAGGTAGGGGTGTAAACGAACCGAACACAAACGAACAGAGCTAGTGTTCATGTTCAAAATGTTCGAACACATTACTGTTCGTGTTTGGTTCGTTTAACAAACCGAACGAAAAAAAATTCTTCGTGTTCGTCTCGTTTGCTTATCGGACGACTCGAATATGAACTTCCTGACGAACCAAACACGAACTGTTCGCAAACAACAATCTTTTTTGACAACCCTAGCTTTGATAGCATACTTCCTAAAAATGAAGCAAATTGATCAGGTATTCCGTACACATCAAGTAATCCATATTTCCTCAAAATGAAGCAAACCGAATAAGGGGTTGAGGATTTTATTTAAAATTTTATTTTAATATATAGTATACTATATTAATTATAATATTGTAATATTTATATTAATATAATTAATACTAAAATAATAATAATATTATTAATAATTTACGTATATTAAAATTTATAGAAGTTTAATTATTTAAAATATAATAAATTTTTATATAATATAATTATTTTTAAAGTATCATTAATTTTTTATATATAATTATTTTATTTTATTTTATATGTCGAACAATAATAAATCGAATACGAACGAACACATCACTGTTTGTGTTTGATTTGTTTAACAAATCGAACAAAAAAATTATTAATATTCATCTCATTTATTTATCAAACAAATCAAACACTTACGAACTTGAAGTTTTAGCAAACCATGAGCTTTTTTACGGCCCTAAATTTAGGTGTTAGTAAATATAAGCAAGGATGTGCTCAAAATATAATACAAATTTGCTGATTAGCTTGTGTGAGCTCTTGTTGGTCCACCAATGCCGCTGCTCACAATCTCTACTCCACTACATAGAACGTCTTTCGCCTTTCCCTCTGAATTGCCTTTTCATGAATCGCCTTACGATAGGCAAAGGGAAGTTGCTATCCGCTCTCCCATAACAACAGCCGGTGCGCTTCGCTGCAATTCTCTGGTAATTGGAGAAACTCTAGCTCCAATTTTTGTTATCCACCATCCAATAGTCGGACATTTCGCAGCCAATAAAGCTTCAGTCTTTCCACCTTCTTCCGTTGATTCCTTTTTCACTTTCTGTGTCTCTTCTGACTCATGATTATTTTCACCTTCATAATAGAAATTGAATAAGGAAGTTAGATCTCATGTGACTAGAGTATCTGACGAAGACTCATCTGGAAAGACGGCTGCAGGTTGGATTTATTTATGCTTATTTTTTGTTTTCTAACCTTTTTGTTCCCAGTTTATTTATATCTCAATTTGTTCCAGTTGAGTGCCTTTCAGATGAGGAATCCTTCGATTTAGGCGTTAGGGCTGCATTGTCTATGCTTAAATTTTACAAAAGTGAGTTTATATAGTTATTTTTTGTAATTTTCCAGTTTCTTCTTTATTCCTGCTTCTTTAGCTGGAACTATCAACGAGTGTGATTGTTTAAGATTTTCTATTGTTTATAATTTGGTTTTAAACTTGGCAGGAGAGATATCACCAATACTTCCCTTAAGCTGTCGTTATGTGCCAACCTGCAGCGTATACTCGATGGAGGCATACAAGAGATATGGTGTTGTGAAGGGAACAATCTTGACTGCTTGGCGGCTCTGTCGTTGCAACCCTCTTGGTGAGTGCCATTTTATTCATTTTCGCGCTTTTAAACAACATCAAGTCTACTCATGTATTATTGCACTGTTTTAACTGTATTTTACCTTTTGTTTTTCTGATGGAATGTGAATAAAGCTGATATAGTTTTGGGAAGATTTATGCCCATTGCACTAAATTTTTATGTATTTACATATCTAAGGCCTAAAATTCAATTTTTACATATATGCCACCATTCCTATTGATGTATAAGAAATTTGTGTTGGTTTTTTTTTTCTTTTTTTGTGTTTTCTTGGTCATTTGTATCATTTTTATGTTTTTCCAGGTAATTTGTATTTTTTTTGCAAAGTGTAGGATTATAGGTTAAAATGGGAGCATTCGGAGCAAAAAATACCTAAATGTTGGTCTGGTGACGCGACTCACGAAGTGGAGATTCTAAGCTTGACATGCATCCTTCGACCAAGTGAAAATAGAGATGCTGAAACTTGGTGCTCGACCCAGTGATCTTGCACTTTAACAATACATGTTTAGAACAAAAAAGCTGGAACTCCAACGTCGCATGTGAAAACCAGCTGCCTGACCCGACGTTCAAATAGGTAACTTGGTGCTAGCCTTATATCCCACGTTAATATGCTAACCTGAGCGATCGAAAGCCCATCTCTCAAGGGAGAAACTTGACACTCCCAAACTGACGTGGGCGTTACTTCGGTTTCTTGTCTACGTGGCTTAGAGAATGACTTAAATTCGACATAATCCATGTAAGGAGGAGCCCCCAGTGTCATTATAGTGTCTGAAGCGTGGTGGGAGTATGTAGAAAAGTTTGAAGGGGATCAAAAGAAAGTGTTAGCAAGACTTTGGGAGAAGGTTTTCTTATAATTTGTGCACTTCCAAGTATATATACTTGTGCAAGGGATAAAGTTTGGTGGCTAGTAATTCTTGGGAAGAACGGTCGTCTTCTACTTTATTTTCTTTTTCTCGAACTCTTATATTTTTTTGGATCTGAAGAATAAAGTCATATTTCATTGTTTAATATTATGAGTAGCACATAGGTTTCTTTTTTCCATTGGATTGGTAATTTAGAAAGCTAGATTTAACAACGTTATGTGATTGATTTAATCTCGTGGATGAGTGATTATTTAATTCTTTGCACTTCATTTACTTTCATATGACCAGTTGATCTGTTAAAAATTATTTTGATATGAGTTTCAGAAGAAAGCTCAATAGAAAGATTAAGTTAAAACACACAACCTTTGGAGAATAAGAATATTGCTGCTGGGATAGTGCTATCACGAAGGAAAACACAAAATCCTGGGGATTTTTTGTATGATATAGGAAACTAAAGTGTAATATGAAAACCCAAGCTTTTTTATGACCCTGGAAGAGGCTATGGAGAAAATCTGCTCTTGATTGTCACTAATAACTGATATCTCTTTGTTAAATTTCGATTTCTTGGGTTTAGTCCGGGGGAGAATCTTTCACTTAATAGAGAACTCCTGTTTCTTCACCTAGGATTCTTTTTCTTTTGCAAAAAATATGATTAGTCGCTTTTATACTCTCAAAATTTTAACTCTTCAAACTAGATTTACGACTATTAAACTAGAATATTCACTTTTTGTAGAAATTAATAAATTTTCTAAAGGATCGATATATAGACTCAAATCTGTTTATTACTTGAGCGACACATCCATTTGTGTGGTTAAAGCGTGCTTCACATCATTGTGAAAAAGTTTTTTGCCCTCTTACCAAGGAATGATGTTAAATTTTCATTTTAGGAGAATTTTAATTGAACTTTTGATGTTTAGATTTGAAGATTGTAGTCCAGAAGAGTCTGACCAAAATGCAGACCAAAATGTTAAGTAGGTCAAGATCATAAGATTAAAAAGTGAGAAAGAGTGGAAAGAAATAACCGGGAAGGGGTAGTCCATAAGAGTCTGAACTTGAGCCTGAAAGATTTAATGAAAAACTTCCCTCATAATTAGGAAAATTTGACTAACTTCCTTGAAAAGAATATGAGAGACCACCATCACATTTTCCCTAAAGACTCCAAAAATACAAATTAGATCACCAGTTCTCCCGATTCCTATAAGTATTCAAGAAGCTTACCATTAATATTCTTTTTGCTGAAGCTTTAAATTAGATGCCTAGTTATACAAAATTCATGAATGATATCTTCAATAAGAAATAACAACTAGGTGATTTAAAGACAGTGACCTTAAGAAATGAGTGCAGTGCCATTTTCAGAGGAAACTTTCATAGAATCGTAAGGATTTGTGTAGTTTCATCATTCTTAATGCTATAGGAGAAAGATTATTTCGGTAGTCATTTTGTGATTTAGTGGCCATTATCAACTTTATGTTTTTGTTTAACTTTAATAGATTAGGACTAGGAAAATCCAGCTAACCACGATAACTATTTAGTTAGTTTATCATTCTCTTACCTATCTTAAGGGGGTGATAGAAGATTTGCTTATTATGGTTGATAAACTCATCTTCCCTGTTGATTTCATTATCTTAGATATTTAGGAAGATGAGAAGATCTCTATTATCATAGATAGACTGTTTCTAGCCATAGTAAGAGCAAATACCAATTTAAAAATGGGAAGTTAACCATGAGGCACTTAATCAAGAAATAATGTTGAAAAATTTTAATCCAATTAAGCTCCCTATATATCCTCAATAGGTTTGCTGGAAAATTGAGATTGAGAAATTGCAGGAAATTTTAAATAAAGGTTTAGAGAAGAGTAATGATAATCATGAAATTCAAATTTGGGATTGAAATTTGAGGCTTTAGGAGAGTCTCTAGGGACATGGGGTGATTGATCAAGGACTATTAAAATAACAATTTGTTCCTTAAGGAAAACTCTAAGCATGATTTGACTTTGTCCGGCCGAGGATACTAAATGTAGCGCTAATTGGGAGACAACTTGAGCATTATCTTCATTGCTCATTTTCCTTAGAGTTGGCTTTGTTTTACATTTGTTGATTCTTTTGGAGTGTGTATGCTTGATTTGATTTGATTCTAGTTCGTGTGAAGTTGATTTGGAAATGTGCTTAAAAAACTACGAAAAACCTTTAAAAGAGATTTCTGCCTCTAGATCAGCCCCATTGAACAAACCCGACGTTACTCCTAGGTCCCAAGCGTTGCTTTGCCACTGTGGAAACACAACGCCCGCTCAAGTACGAGCCATCCAACACCCATTCAAGCAACTCAATGTTGCCCTGTATCACACACTTATTTACAGATCTAACCAAGCTGCTTTGTCCACTTTAGAAACCTGTCGCGCTCAACCTCTCTTTCCTTATTTAGCCTCTCGATTGCTTTTTAATTTCCCTTAGCCCTAGCACTTCGAACCATAGAAGAAAAAGAAGAAAACATGAAGAATAGAAGATTCTTAGAGCCTTTTATAAGGTTTGAGGTAAGATTTCTTTGCCATGTTCTTCCATTTGTTCTTACATCTCTTGTTCTCCTTTCTCTTCCATTCCTTGTCCCAAGAGTCAAGAGAGAGAAGAAACCAACCACTTTTGATGCCAAGAAATTCGTTTGTCAAGATTGTTGCCCAATAAAACATCTTATTGGTGTCAGAAATTTATTCAAGAGCGAGAATTCCTGGAGCCTGTGGGCGGGTTAGAAGGCATCATAATGAGTAGGAATTGAGAGAGGTTTTGCTACGAGACCGGGGTAGCTGTGAGTTCATGAGATCCTTGAGTTTTATGCAAATGCTAAGCATCTTAAGGATGAAGTTTTTGTGATGGAAAAGATAGTTAATTTCAAATCTGAAAATATTATACTCCTTTTTGCCTTCCCGATATTGCCCATGATGAGTAATCTCTTTTCATTGCTTCTGATGGTGATGTAAATGATATTTTTTCTTTTCTGACTGTTTCCTATGGTTCTGGCGTACTCGTGATTATAGATTGGTCAATTTTTCTGCCTTTGCGATGAATGCCGAGTCGAAGGCATATCACTTTTTTATTTCTGTTAAACTTTTGCCTGTGACCAATGTGAGTGAGACCGGGAGTGGGCGGTGCTTAATTATTTTATTCTAAAGTAGAAGTCCATAGATGTTGGGGAGTTCATTAATAGTTCTATCCATAGCAACATAAAGGGTGATTCAATGATTGGACTAGGACATCCAGCTGTCATTTTTGCTTTATGTTTAAAGTTAGGGGTGAAGTTTGAGACTTGGGAGAAGCAGCTTCATCCTTTGAAAGCTGTCATGAAGAAGACTATAGGGACTTAAGTAGGAGTTCCTTCGAAAAAGGAGAAAGTTTTATATCTGTACCTTTGAGACCTCGATCTTCCACCTCTTCATTTACTGATCTATCTAAGCAACTTAAATCCTAAGGTGAAGACATTGCAAATTTGCAATGGTGGCAGCATTATATGGAGAAGAAGATGGATTCTTTTGTTGATCAACACCGTAGGAAGTTTGATTATAAAGTACAGACCTTCCACACCCTTGCTAATAGGATCAGGCATGGTCAGATACATCAGGGGCCTAACGTTGATGGGATGTTGGAGGTACCACCTTTCAAGTACTGCGGTAAGGCTGTTGAGCCCATGGAGGAGGATTACGATGACGACAATGGTGATGATAAGGTGTAGACGTCTTGTCGGCGTTGTTTTGTGCGTGAAGTGCCCGTAAGAAGCTGTCGGTCGCCGGAATCGGAATCCCGTCGCCCGCTTCGGAAGGATCCTTCAACGAAAAGAAAGGAAGTCAAACTGACCTCATATTTTTCATAGTTTGAATGAAGAAGCATTACACCTCAGTCGTGCACTTATCCCGAAAGACAAACACAAGACTTAGGGTGAGGCTCGATCAAATAAACTAAGAAATATATGACGTCCGTTTGGTCTGCGAAACCAATTTATTCTGTCGACAAATTCCACTATTTAATATGAAGAATTAAATAGGGTTTATTTTAATTTGAGTTCGGAAAATGCTTCACTATGAAGTGCAGTTCTCATAGTTAATTACATCTTAAATGACCGAAATCATCTAAAAATACTCTTGATAAAAATCGGAAATATTATCTTCAGGAGGTTAAAAGGATAGGACTTTTCAACGAAATGAGATGTGGAGGTGTACGAAAGGAGTTAGCTCAAATTTGGAATGCGGAATCCAAAGGAGAGGAACTGGGGATGTCGGAGGTCCGAAAGCGAACCTCAATAACTTCCGAGCTATCCTATGGTTTTCTTGACGACGACAAACTCCATTGTTGAAGACGACCGTCGTTGCCCACTATACTAGCTCCGAGCTCCTTCATGTGAAGAAGCTGAGTTTTCAAGGTGACGAGTCAAAATGTTCAATCAGGTGACTCTATGGTCGAAGTTCTCTAAACATCACTATGTCAATATGTTTAAGTGTTGTACGGTTTATAACGGGATATTTATATAACACAGGAATAATGATAGAAGCATGCAACGATATATAATGTAACGTCTTAAACGGGATAACATGCGATGACATATGTATGAAAAGTGACTACTAAACAAGATATAGCATGCGAAGTAGCGAGTATAAAAAGTGATGCACTAAACGATATAACGTACGATGACAAGTATAAAAAGTGACAATTAAACAAGTATAACGTACGTAGAGAGCGAAAGGCAGCGATGTAACATCGCAAATGTAAACAAACCCGTATACCCAGGAGGCCCGTTATTTTCTTTCGTCTAGCCATGAGAAGTGTGCCACATGGAAGCCAAGCAAGCAAAATGAAAGGTCGTCGAAAAACTCGAAAACAAAGTGATCGACCCACAACAGAAAGCTCGAGAAAAGTAGTAAAAGTCACCAAAACTCCGAGAAAATCCTAAAAAAAGACCACGAGTGCTTCTAACAAAATCAAATGAAAACAAGAAGAAAACCGCAAGCACTCGGGTCGGAGCTAAGCTCGAACGCAGTAAGATCTTGCTCGAAGAGTCGTTGAAGAGCTACTCTCGGTCACACGAGTGTATAAGCGCCTGCTACTCGACGAAGGGTGTCCAACTAAACCTAACTCGGGAGAGTGTTCCCCACCCTAGACTGATAATCAACAAGTGGACAATCAAATTTTATAATGTAGTTTTGAAATTTATATTTTTAGCATGCATATGGATTTCAGACATACAAAAGAAAGTTTATCAATTTTTTTGATTGTGGTGGAAAGATATTTTTGTTGCGAAATGTAGTATCGTATTTTTATCAGATTTTGAAAAATATAATTGTCCACGAGTCGATCATTTCGTAGGGTAAAGGATCGCTAACAATCCTAAGAAGGTACGGGTGCCCGCTTGCGCTTATAGCGATGAATAATCGATACCGTCATCCCGCGGTTCGCAGGAGCCCAGAGCGAGTCACGATGTCGTAGGATGGGATATCATTCTACTTCATCACGCGTGCGCTTTGCATCATCGCCGTCATCGCCCCAAAACAAAACAAAACAAAACCTACTCCGAGTGAAGCGGGGAAAACGTGTCAAGCAACGAAAAGGGGGAAAGGAAAATTAACCCACCCTCGAACTTGGAGGGGTAGGACGACGAGTGAGTTAATTTAAAATTCCCCTAACATATGTAATAACAAGGCGTTTAAAAACAAAATCCGAGTTCCAGAATCGACCCAGAGGTGTCATTTTCTCGCTCAAGTACAATTATATCAGAAGGAAATTTAAAAGCGAAATCATGGAAAAGTCGATCAAAAACTTTTAAAATCAAGCAAAAAAGAGAAAAATGGCTCGAGACAAGCACCAGTTGCGAACATTTCCAAACCCATAAGAAAGTGGATGGACAAGCTTCCCAAGAACATCAATTTAACTCCAATTCATCAAATGAGGCACCTAAGAAGTGGCTCAAGCACAATGCTCAATATCTCCCTCTCAAACAAGCAAAGAGCAACTATAGGTTCATTTTTTATCAATTCCCAATTCAAACACAACAGATGAACAAGGCCACCATCACATCGACCACCAACAAAAAGGCTCTCGCCAAGCCCCAACAAAAGGGCAACAACAAGTAAAGTTTCTATCCAACCTCAAAACTCACAAATCACATCAATGGATCGACGGCCAAGCCCCAAATTGAACCCAACTCCTTCCATAAACATAGAGTTCAGTTTTCACCAAATGAGCACAAAGCCCAGCCCTCACTAGAGCCAAACCCGAGCACAACCCTGAGCCCACCAAGTGAATCAAATGAATTACCCCAACTCCAATTACAGCAGCCTTTTAAAAAGCCGAATTCAAACTTCCATTGGGCAAGAAACCGAGCCACAACAAGGCCAAGAAAGCCAGCCCAACTCCAAACCAAAACAGCCCTCAAATAAACAGGTTCCAGTCTACAAGGAAGCCAAACCCGAGCCACCATATGGCACCTAGCCGAGCCGACGACATCCCCGACTTCAAGTTATAGCAGCCAAGCATAAAGCCAAAGTCGTGAACATTAAAAGGGCTAAAACCGAGCCATGGCAAAGGTGAAAGCAAGCCCGACTCCAAATTAAGATAGGAGAAATAGCAAAGCTAGCAAGAGACTAAATCATGAAAGACTAAAATCGAGTTTAGATTAACTTTAAAGCGAAGCATACAACAAGACTCCACAAAACCAAGCCCTACAAGGCCAAAGAAAATCCGGCTAGAATCAAGTCCAAGGCAAAGGCTATAACAAGATTTCAACAAAACCGAGCCGTATAAAGCCAAAGAAAATCCGGCTAGAATCAAGTCCAAGGCAAAGGCTATAACAAGATTTCAACAAAACCGAGCCGTATAAAGCCAAAACCGACTCCAACCATAATTAAATCCAAAGCCAACACGGAGTCGAAGCAAACTCTCCTTGAAATCTCAATTAAAATGAAGCACATGTATATATCCTTTAAAAGCTTCACCACCATGTGCTTGCTAGCAATAATGAGTATAGAATGGACATGGAAATCTTTCAAATTAATAAATCATGCTTCATGAAGGGCTAGAATGCAAGAAGCCCAAAAATTAAGTTTCCACATATTTCAAACATAGGGCCACAACATGTTTTATATAAGAAGCATGAAGCTTCTCCAACTGAACTAAGCTTCTTTCATAAAGCCACCACATGCTTGTAAACAAAGATGAGCATAAAGAATTTCCAAACTAGCTAGCCATATCTTCATGAAAGATTAGAATGCAAGAGGCCCAAGAACAACATAAACCTCTCCAAGCCAAGCCTAAATTTTCTCTCTAGCATGCTCAATCGAAACCTTTTAGCCACATTTCAGATTGTAAAGAAAACATTCCCAGCATTTATACAAATATCACATTAGCATGCTGTTAGAAGAAGAAACCCATAGGAATCGATATTTCAAGCAACTAAATAAGACTTTCCATAGCATACAAGTGCTTAACCGAAACTATGAACGGGCAAACCGAGCCGAAGGCACAAGTGAAGCCTCCACGGGGCCAAACCGAGAATAAGAAAGGGGTAGAGGAGAGTTACGGATTGTGTAAAACACACGGGAAGCAAACCGCAAGTACGGAAGCGTTCAACGACGACTCCCTTCTCTTCACAAAGGTTTCGGGCCAACCCCAATCCCACCCCAAATGGGGTTTAAATAGGCGAGAGAAGGGGAAGCGAAGTCAGAGATCAACCTACGGGATCGGGCGCAAGTGGGACCGGCGGCGGTGCCGCGAGGAGAGGAGCGAGAGAGATCGGTAAGGGGCGCACGCAGGGGCAAGTTGCTTGCACAGGGATAAGGATAGGATCGCGAGCGGCTCGAGGAGCAAACGGCCGCCAAGGGAGCACGCTCGAGCGCGGGAGGGACGAAGCTTCCATGGAGCTCGCGCGGGAGAGACGAAGCCGACCGGTCGAGCGTGAGGAGAGTTAGGGCAGATTTAGTTTAATTAGGTTTTTTTTTTTTTTTTTTAATTCTTTTAAAAGAAGTTTTAAAATATATATTTTTTTTATTTAAAAAAAAAACTTAAATTACGAGTTTTGCCCCCCCGACAGGCTATCGTTGAAATCGACGTTCCGGACGCATCGGCGCAGTCCGTTTCATCGTCCGAGGTCGTCTGGGCAACCTCGTCGACGAGCGCGTTAAAATTGCGTCGAAATTTGGTATCGTCGCAAAATTTTGACGCGAGCGCGATCGAAAGCGAGGTCAACACGTCTATTCTCTAGACTTGCTGAAAGTTTGATGTGACTACATGCATGCTGTCATTTATTTTCTTTCTTTAATTTATTTGTAGTGGACATTTACATGATTGTTGGATTGTGATTCTATGATCCATATTAAGATGCGGTAGATGTTATTTTTTGTGGATTTTAGATTTGTTTCTTGCAATGCGATGCTCTACTTTATGATTCTTGGGATCGTTGCGACTATGATGTGATGTCTATTTTCTGTTTTAAATTTATATATTTTTGTATTAGTTATTTAGTTTATTTCACTTTCATGTTATATACATGTGTACTGTAGACTAAGTTTAGGAGATGAATATTTGTAAAAAATTATGCCCTAAAGTAAAGTAAATATCTGAACTTTAGAAGTCCTTTTAAAATAGTTAAATTAATAAAAGATTCGAGGTGATTTAATGAGAGGCGAATTAAATGAGTAGGGATAACATGAACTTTTAATAAGATTTGAAAACTATTAGAGATTCCCAAATAACTAACATTTAAGTTTATTAATCAGTCTTCTATATAAAAATGAATATTTGGAGCAAAAAGCAAATGTGTTGGTTTGGCTATCTAGAACCCGAAGTGGAGATCCGACTTTTGAAATGCATTTTTCGACTTGGTGAAAACAAAGAAGTTGTAAACCTGATGCTCAACTCAGTGATCTAGCGCTCAAATAGTAAACACGTGCATAACAGAGAAGCTGGAAACCTTACGCAGCATGCAAAAATTCAGCACCCGCTAGGGTATGGGCGACTCGGAGCCCATATTGAAACCTAGTGCCAACCTTACATCCCGCGTTGACATGCTACCCCGAGCGATCGTAAACTAGACGCTCAAGAGGGACACTTGGCTAGTTGACATATGGGAGTTTTTTTTTCTATGTGGCTTGGAGTACGACTCAAATTTGAAATAATTCATGTATTGAGTACTTGGTGTCATTAGAGTGTTCAATGCGTGGAGGAATGTTTGAAGGGGATCGAGAGAAAGTGTTAGAGAGATTTTGTGAGAAGATCAATAAATTTGTGCGTGCTTTCAAGTGGATATTATTGTACAAGGGAGAAAGTTTAGTTGCTAGCAATTCTTCGGAACAACGATTTTCTTCTAGCAAGTTTTTCTTTCCTACATCTTATATTTGTTTGGATTTGATGAACGAAGTCATATTTTCATTGTTTAATATTCTGAGTAGCACTTATATTTCATTCTCTCTCTTGTATTGTTAATCTAAGAAATTAGATATTAACAATGTTATGTGATGAATTTAATCTTGTGAAATAGTAATGTTTTAACTTTCTGTGCTTTATTTACTTTTAATCTTACCAGTTGATATGTAAACATTTATTGTGAAAACCATGTTTTTTTTTGTAAGAAAACTTAGTGAAACAATTAAGTTAAAGAACACTGTCATAAGTTAATATGAATTTGTTGCTAGGATAGTGCAATCACGAAGGAAAATACGAAATCTTGTAAATTTTAAATATTATTGGAAACTAAATTGTAATATGAAATCCCAAGCCTTTAATGATCTTAGAAGGTGCTAAGGGGGAAATTTACTCTTGATTGTCACTAAAACTAACATCACTTGATTAAATTTAGGTTTCTTAAGTCCAATTCATGGGAGAATCTTTCACTTAATAGAAAATCCCACTTTATCTACTTAGAATTGTTTTTCTTTTGCAGAAATCAGGATTAGAACTCCCAAAATTTTAACTCCTTAAAATCTACTTAGGACTAGTAAAGTAGAATATTTACCTATTTTGGAAATTAACAAATTCCTTGAGGGATCAATACATAGACTCAAATCCTTGTATTCCTTAAGCGACGCATATACTTGCATGGTTGACGCATGCTTTACAACATCGCGGCATCATCTATGCATGAAAATGCATATTTCACTTTTAAGAGTTAAAGTAATGATATTGTTGATGTGATATGAAAGATTTAGGTTGTATAAACGTAAAAAAGTAGAGTTTAGGTGTTAACATAATAGGAGTCATCTTTTAGTGTTTTCAATGTGCTATATGTAGTGTGGTTTACTCCTAAATTTATAACTCTTCAAACTAGAATTATGACTAGTAAACTAGAATATTCACTTGTTGTAGAAATTAACAAAATTCCTGAGAGATCTATACACGGACTCAATTTCATATTTTACTTGAGAGATATGTATACTTATCGTGGCATCAGCTATACATGAAAATATGTATGTATTTTTTAAATATTAAAATAACATTACTTTGATGTGGTATGAAAGATTTGGGTTGTATTAATTTAAAAAGCAGAGTTTAGGTGTTAACATAATAGGAGTCATCTTTTTATTTTTTCGATGTGTTATATCTAGGGAGGTTTACTCTATGATTCCATCCAAGTTCCTTAAATGTTAGATATGATGTATGTTCTGCACGAAATAATTACAACGTCCCTATCCCTTCACAAGGTACTTCTAGTATGATTATTAATTAGAGTTGAACGAGATCTACAAGGTTTGGAAATTTGGATGTAACAAAATATCGTGACAGTTAAAAATTGATAGAAAATTAGTTCGTGCTCTGTATTGGAAATGTTTGAAGCTATGCCCTATTTTGGTGTAAAAGTTGCATTTCATCAAGGATACTTTACTCTTTGAGTAGTTTTGATTATCTTGAATATGCCAATAAGTATACCAAAATACTGAATTGTTCTAAATACTTTATTCTTATTTTTTTTTTATCATGGTGGTTTTGAAGCTAGGTAGTTCGGTGGGAGTCATTGTTATATTTTTAGCTACATCCATCCTCTATCGACCCTCATGAGGCATTCATATGGAAGCTTTGGTTAGCGTTGTCATTTATGAGCAAAATGATCAACAAGAGAAACGACATTTACTTTAAAACATGCTATTGTCAGTTGAACTCTTAGTTGAGAGAAGCTGAGTGTTAATGCTTGGTGACAACCAATGATAAAACTAATGCGAAAACTAATGAAATTGTCTTGAATTATATTAGTGCTAGAGTTTTTCCTACAAGTGGCATGCCATGCAGTAACATAATTTTTGTGAGAAGTAGGAAAGGACTTGCTAGGGTGTCAATTCGAAATAATACACTATATAACTTTGGTCAATCATGGTGAAAGTAGGGTAGGGTTGGCTAGAATTTACCGCTAAGTGACATGCTACAACTTATCTCGATTGCAGTGTAAGATAAAATAAGGGCTAAGAAGTTATAAATACATGAAATTGAAGACTTTGAATGGTAGATAAGAGGCATTGTTGACAAAATGGCTAGAAGAATAATTAATATTGCTTGTTTGCGAAAATTAGATTGAAAGGAATCGAGGAAGGATGTAAATTGTTATACGTTAAGAAGGATTAACAATTAAAATGAGGCTAAAACTGAGTAAATTAGTAAAGTATAGTATTGAGCATCAAGATATATTTGTTGAGGTTAAAACTGTTAGTGATACGGCGACAACTATTAAGATAGATTTTTGTGTGGACATTATAAATTAGTTTAAGCTAATGCTCCTTAAGTTGTTCAATCTATTACAATTCATGCTTGAGGAAGAAATGATGTTATGAGAATTGACTTATTTGTGCATAGAAGTTTTAGCATGATGAGCTATGGGAGGATTTCTAAAAATATGAGATCGAAATTAAAAGTAAGAAACTATATTTAAATTTATAGCCGCCTATGAAATTACAGTAATGAAAGCATTTTAAGAACCGAGCCCACTTAGTTGTAAAAGTGGAGACACCAAAGCATAAATAGATTTTCTTTTTTTAAATTTAGAAGCAAAGAAAAACTTTCTCAAATGATTATATGGTGATTACGTGAAAAATTCTGATTATAGAACATAGAGTTATGACTACGAATTTATATCTATAAAAATTAATTATACTAGGATAAAATATTTCAATTTAAATGTGAAATTGTTAATCTTCTAAAGAAGGTTGCTAAGGGCGGTAGCTTGGAATTCTTAATTTGAGCTAAACTTGATTCGAGATAAGATGTCTTGTTTGATTAGGAAGATTACTATATGAACATTAGGAGAGTTTAGAAATAGTTCATATACTGATAAGGAGATTTGATGGTAGAGTCAGAAGGTATAAAATATGATTAATAAAAATAAATGGATTTTAGGAGGTGACAATAATTGAATATTTTTAAGGCTTAAAGTTTATATAAAACTTAAAGGCTTACAAAAACATAGTAATCAATTGACAAGCAACATCTTTTGACCTCTTATAATACAAGTTCACTACTTGGAAAGAAGCAAAATATATATATGCAAAAACTAAAGCAAAGATAAAAGAAATATGTGGACTTTGATTTAGTTGAATGAATTAGAAGCTAAAATAATAGGATTTTAGTTGAAGATGAAGACATCTTTAAAAGATCGAGATACTATTTTAAGAAATCATTAATTAAGAGCTAGAGAAGAAATTATTTCGGATGTGTATTTAGAAATTTTATAAAGAAAGAATTTTGGGTTGAGATGAAATATTTATTGAAAATCAGTGTTGTTTGTGATGTTTTGAAGACTAAGAGGACACAAAAAAGATTAGAGAATAAATATTTTCATATCAACATTTTAAAAATGAAAGTGATATTCATGATTGCATTGCCCGTAAAGAAATCAAATTTATAAGAGGTTAATGAAATATAGGCTTAGAAAATTTGCATTAATAATGGATAAGTTTTTTTTTATAACAGGTTTATCTACTATGAAAGTAATTTTCGTATTAAAAAAATTAACGAAAAGGTATAGAGTGCAATTAAATAATCTTTCTATGATTTTAATTGACCTTACGAAGATGATATAATGATTAAGTCTCACCAAAAATCAATATGCTCCTTATTTACAAAAAAATATTATGTTAAAAGATAAATTGAAGTTATTAAAGATACATGCGATAACATTGACTGGCATTATAGGTTATTGTGGAGAGATTAAAGAGGTTTTTAGTTCCGGCTATTATGAGATTACATTAATGATTTGCATTGAGTTTGTATTGAGCATTTGACTACTCTACCAATTGAAAAATATGATATTTTTAAATGTTATCACAACAAAAAGCGTAATGCGATGCGTAAGATTTTATTTTTTATTTCAAAGCATAAAGTGAAGCAGGGCTTTTATTAACCAAAGCGTTAGTAGGTCATATATAAAACTATTAACATATATATGTGTTCATGTATACTTATAAAACAAAAATTGTGTTAGAAGTTGATATAAAATGGAAAAAATATGTTACAATACCTAATTTGAAGGCAAACATTGAGGGAAAATCTACAAATAAAAATTTTGAACAATTTCTAATAATTTGTTGCAACAATTAAAAACTTGAAAATTGTAAAAATACTTAAAAATTAAAAAATAAAATATAAATGTTAAAGCATAAATAAACTAATAAAGTCTCAAGTTTCATAAAATAAGCTAAAGTAATTTAGTAGTCTTCATCGTTTCTTTCATTCACAAAATCATTCTCTTTCAAGTAACATTTCATCATCCGCAAAATTTTCTCCCTCATTATGTTCATCTTCAACATCTTCTTGTGAATAAATTTTATTGTTGAAAATCCTATTTGATTTATAGCATTAATGGTTTTCCTTTTTTCAATAATTGTGTAACTATACAAATCTTGCATAATTGCTATGTAATTTAATAGGATATAGCTGTTAACATTTAAGTAATTTCCTTATATAGGATGTGGTATTCCTATAAGATGTTGTATCTTGTAAAGCATAAAGTATGAAGAAAGTTTTTACCTTTTTGTTTCTGTTTTCATGGTATCAGAGAAGGAATAAAAGTTATAGGAAACTTAGCCGACAAATTGCTTCCTCTCTGGCCATAAAAAACTCGCCAACATCCTGATCCCCTCTCTCTATAGATCTCGTCGCCCAAGCCTTCATAGCCGAACCCGGGCGATACAGAGCTAACTGGAAAGGCGACGACGGGATCGCGGCGATACAGAGCCTGGGAAGGCAATGACGGGATCACACCCTACAGAACCCCAAATGACGGGATTGCGGCCTACAGAGCCTGGGAAGGCAACGACAGGATCTCTCTTCTTCCCCCACACCATATCTACCCAAAATCCTAGCCTTCTCCTTGTTCAGCCGTGAGGAAATGCTTCTTCCCTTTCTTCTATTATGTCTAAAAATACAAATGATTCTGCTACCTCCACACAGCCCTCCACCATGCCGTCTGCTTTCGCACCACTCTCCTCTAGAACCGCCGAAAATCATCCAGTCCAGATCACCACAATCCGATTCAATGGTGACAATTTTCTACGTTGGTCACAATCGGTGAGGAAGTATATTAGAGTAAGAGGTAAGATTGGCTACCTAACAGGGAAAGTCCGTGAGACAGCCACTACAGATCCATCCCACGCAACCTGGGATCCAGAAAATTCCATGATAATGCTTGGCTGGTGAACTCTATGAAGAGGAGAGGCGCAATTTACATGTGTTACTCTACTGCCAAAGAACTCTGGTAGAATGTGGCCCAAATGTATTCGGATATGGGTAACCAATCTTAGGTTTATGAACTCTCCTTAAAACTCGGTGATATTCGTCAAAGTAATGAAGATAATGATTCTGTCACAAAATACTTTAATTCTTTGAAAAGAATATGACAAAAATTAGACTTTTTAAATGATCAAGAGTGGAAGTGTCCTGATGATGCTAGTAGGTATAAGATCATTGTTGATGCAAATAGAGTTTTCAAATTTCTTGCTGTTCGTAATGAGGATTTTGACGAGATAAGGGGTAGAATTATTGGGAGAAGTTTCCTGCATCAATCCACGTGGCCTTCTCAGAAGTCCACCGTGAAGAAACTCGAAGAGGAGTGATGCTCAACAAAAAATCCACTCCTTCCAGCATACTTGAGACATCGATATTCAATTCAAAAGTTCATATCAACAAGCGGAATGTTCCACATCCAAAAAAGAATGAGGAGAAACTCCGGGTGTGGTGTGATCATTGCAACAGGGCACGCCACACTAAAGAAACCTGCTAGTATCTCCACGGGAAGCTTGCAGATTTGAAGCCACGAAACAAGCACCAGCCACTTACCGCAAACACTGCTGTAGAACAGATCAGCCCATTTAGCAAGGAACAAATCGATCAACTCCTGAATATGCTAAACCCCAATTCGGCTACTGATACTCCAAATTGTTCCAGGTACATGCATGTATAAAATTAAATCATTGTATTATTGAATCTGGAGCTTCTGATCATAAGACAAATTTACACCATTTTTTTATTCATATAACCCAATGTTCTGGCCATGAAAAAATTCATATTGCGGAAGGTAGTTTCTCTTCTATTATTGAAAAAGGAAACATTAACCTGTCCAAGAGTATAGGCCTTAAATCTGTGCTTCATGTTCCAAAACGCAAATGTAACTTTCTATCCGTCAGCAAACTTTCAAAAGATTCTAATTGTCGTGTATTTTTTTTTGTGAATCTTCTTGTGTCTTTCAGAACTAGAAGTCGGGGATGTTGATTGGAAGAGCTAAAGAGATAGGAGGACTTTACTACTTTGCGGACACTATTCGTAGTAATAAAAAGGTTCAAGCTTACAACGGTATGAGTTTGAACTCTGCATTAGAAAAAATAATGGAATGACATCTTAGATTAGGCCATCCAAGTTTTTCTTATCTAAGACATTTATTTCCTCATATGCTTAAGGGTGTTAATTGTACCTTGCTTCAATGTGAAGCGTGTTATTTGGCAAAAAATCATCACATAAATCTTGCTCCAAAATCATACTATTCTTCGAAACAATTTTTTTCTCCATAGTGATGTTTGGGGACCTTCAAAAATCAAAACTTAATCTGGAAAAAGGGGTTCTGTAACTTTTATTGATAATCACACTACAATATGTTAGGTCTATCTCATAAGCAAAAAATCAAAAGTTGAAAAAATCTTTCAAGATTTTTACAACATCATTGAAACTCAGTTTGAAACAAAAATATGCATCCTTAGAACAGACAATGGAATTGAATACTGTAATGAATGTATGAGAGTTTTTAAGAAACAAGGGCATATCAATCTACACTTGACACTCCACAACAAAATAGAATTGCTGAAAGAAAAAATAAATACTTACTTGAAGTTGCTCAGGCTTTGATGTTTTCAATGAACTTTCCTAAATATTTATGGGAGGATGCCATTTTAACAACATTATATTTAATAAATCGAATGCCCACTCGAGTTTTAAAATATACAACTCCTCTAAACAAGCTGAAAACAGTTTTTCAATTCTACGAATGCCTTCAAATATTCCTTTAAAAATTTTTGGATGCACATGTTTTGTTCATATTCCGAATAAATTTCGATCAAAATTGGATCCAAACTATGAAAAATGTATTTTTCTTGGATATGCTTCAAACAAAATGGGTAATTTTTAATCCTGTAACAAAAAAAATCTTACGTTAATATGGATGTGATCTTCATAGAAAAAAATCTTTTTTTTTAAAAAGTCCACTTCAAGGGGGGTATAATACCAGATGGAGAAGATGATTTATGGTGCATTTATGATCCATTACCTAGAATTGTTCTAACACAAAATGCACCTGAAGTTATCTTGTCTAACACAGGAGAGAAATACTGCAGAATAAGACAACAAAACCTCTGGTTTATTCAAGGAAGATACTCCATAAAAGGAAAAGTGTTCAAATTGAATCTTTAGCCCCCTCCCAATCTGAAAAACCGAATGATGGTCCTCAAGAAACACAGGTAACTTCCAATCCTGACCTTATTTTTTCATCAACAGAAGCTCATGATCTAGAGGTTATGAATTTAGATCTTTCTATAGCCTTTAGAAAAGGAATACGTTTTTTGTACTACCAAAATCTCATTACAAAATATGTATCCTACAAAACAATCTCACACAAACATAAAGCCTTTTTGTAAAAAAATTTCTAATCTGTCTGAACCGATACCAATACAGGAAGCACTTAGTAATCCGAATTGGAGAATAACAGTAAAGGAAGAGATGGATGCTCTACTGAAAAATGGAACCAGGGAAGTTGTCACTTTGTCTAGAGACAAGTCTACTGTTGGGTGTAAATCATCTTCACTGTTAAAATCAAAGCTGATGGGAGTGTCGAAAGATATAAAACTCGACTAGTAGCGAAAGGGTTCACTCATCTCAAGGAATTGATTATCAGAAGACATTTGCTTTGGTAGCCAAGACGAACTCTATTCGTGTTCTACTGTCCATAGCAGCAAATCGTGATTGGTCCTTACATCATCTCGACATTAAAAACGCCTTTCTAAATGGTGAATTAGAGGAGGTATTCATGGATCTTCCATTTGGGTTTGAGAAGAAGTTTGGAGAAGACAATGTGCACATATTGAAGAAATCCTTGTATGGGCTCAAGCAATCTCCTCGTGCTTGGTTTGAGAGGTTTGGAAATGTGATTAAAAAGTATGGATATGCTCAGAGTCAAGCTGATCAAACTATGTTCTACAAACATTCCGAAACTGGTAAACTTGCTATATTTATTGTCTATGTCAATGATATTATCCTTATAGGAGATGATACTAAGGAAATTGAGACATTGGAAGAAAGATTGGCCACAGAATTCGAGATTAAAAATCTGGGGCCGGTAAAGTACTATCTCGGTATTGAAGTTGCCAGATCAAAGGAGAGGATTTTTATTAATCAACAAAAGTATGTACTCGACTTGCTCAGTGAAACCGGAATACTCGAGTGCAAAGCAACTAAAACCTCAATTGAATCAAATAAAAAGCTACAAATAACAAATGAAATAGATGATGTTAATAAAGAACAATATCAGAGACTGGTGGGAAGGCTAATCTACTTTTCACACACTCGTCTTGATATAGCTTTTGCTGTTAGTATGGTAAGTCAGTTTATACACTCTCCAAATGCTCATCACTTGGCGGCAGTGTATCAGAGGCTTGTGTATCTAAAAGAAATGCCTGGAAAATGACTACTATTCAATAAAAATGAGGACTTACAGATAGAAGCATTTACAGACGTAGATTGAGCTGGGAGTGTTAAAGATAAAAGGTCAACCTTAGGGTACTATACTTTTCTGGGAGGAAACTTAGTAACCTGGAGGAGTAAGACGCATGTTGTCGTGACAAGAAGCAGTGCTGAAGCTGAATTCAGATATGTGGCTCACGAGATATGCGAAGTTCTATGAATTAGAAGAATTCTACAACAACAACAACAACAACAACAACAACAAAAACAAAGCCTTAATCCCATTAAGTGGGGTCGGCTACATGAATCATTTTTCTCCATTGCGTCCTATTTAGTGTCAAATTTTCATTTAATTCTAATAAATTAAGATCATTTTTTATGCAATAAGTTCAAGTCTTCCTAGGTCTACCTCTGCCTTTCCTAACATAAGTTGAATCTAATACATCTACTCTCCTAATCGGATCATCAGGTGGTCGACGTTTAATATGACCAAACCATCTAAGACGACTCTCTCTAATTTTGTCCGTCACCGGTGCAATACCAACCCTATTACGGATATATTTATTTCGCATTTTGTCTCTATGTGTAAAGCCACTCATCCACCTAATCATTCTCATCTCGGCAACACTTAGCATTATGCTTCTCTTTTAAAGGCCAACATTCAACACCATAGAGCATTGCAGGTCTCACCACCATCTTATAAAATTTTCTTTTCAATCTAAGCGGTACTTTTCTATTAGACAAAAGTCTGGATGCATTCCTCCACTTCAACCAACCAAGCTGACTTCTGCTATTAGCATCCCCATCTATATCACCATCGCTTTGAACAATGGTCCCGAGATACCTAAATCGTTCACACCTTTTAATAATTTGATCACCCAAATTTATACTTACGTCACTAGAGGTACTATTACAAAGTTACATTCTATGTATTTAGTTTTAGCTCTACTCAAACGAAGACCTTTAGACTCTAATGTAGACCTCCACAATTCATGTTTTTCCTGGGTTTTTTCTCTCGTCTTATCCACGAGGAGGATATCTTCAACAAAAGGCATACACCAAGGTACATCCTCTTGTAAATGTCTAGTAAGACCATCCTTAAATAAAGCAAAATTATATGGGCTTAAAGTCGATCCCTGATGTAAACCAACAGAAATAGTAAAATATTTGGTCAATCCTCCTTCAGTTCGAACACATGTAACAGCTCTAGTATACATACCTTTAATGACTTAAATATAAGTCTTATATACATCTTTCTTCACAAGGACTCTCCAAATAACATCTCATCATTAAATTATGTGAGTCCCTTTTTTTTTTTGCCTGACTAAATTTATAGATCATCTTCAGTCAACTTTCTCTAAAGTTTCTTCAAATTGTCTCTAAGATATTCATCACCAAATTGTTACTCACATGCCTTCTCTATTTTTCAATCAATTGCTCACAATTTTTATCCATTGAATCCAATCTGCTTTGATCAATAATATCTTTCAAATTGAATCCTCTTTTAAAGCTTGTATTTGATGGAAGTTAAATCATTCAAATGCTTTTGATCTACTCAATTTCTCTTTTTCATATGAATCCATAGAAGATAATAAAAATTTAAATGCACAAAATATATAAATTATTTAGTATGTTTAAAATTTATAAATTATTAATTTGTTCGAAGACACTTCAATTTCTCTTATAGCCAGCAGCGCTGCAGATCGATCCTAGTAGTTTGACAATCAATTTTGGTGAAGTTGAAGTTGATGCACTATACATTTCCTACCACTGCGTTGTTGTAATTATATTGTCTTGTTAAACAAATATTATTTAATTAAAGACTGAATTATAGTACAAAATTTAATTAATCACACCTAAAACTTGTTTTATCTTTATTGCGGTTAGCGTACTTAATTGTAAAAAGACCACTAACATAATTTTAAATATAAAGTTGTTGATTTATTATTATTCATTCATTTAGATCTACTAACATTGGTAATAATTGCATATTCTTTTCATCAATTATGTGTCTGATTATTTTTTAGAACTATTCTTATAAAAAAAATTCTCGATTAGGATAATATCCAACTTGATGCAATGACTACCGAAGTTGATACTTCTATCTATTATAAATGATACGAAATCTTGCTTATACATCTTTTTTATCTCTTCTAAAACAACCACTGCTTGTGTCTTTGACTTTTTTCATTGCATCATAAATATAACTTATTGCAGGTCGCTTCTCATAGCCTACTAATTTTAACATCTCCATAACTAGGTTTGCAACTTTTAAAGTGTAAGACACGTCATTCCAAAAGCTTAAGGGCGATTTACTTGGCCTTCTTTTCTTTATAATCAATATTAAATTTAAACTTTTTCCAATCGTTTGAAACAAATCAAAAACTGTGATGAATTATCAAAAACTGTGATGAATTAGACCTATACATTGATTAAATTAGGTCAAAGTTAGGATATAAATTAGATATTATATATGATAAAAAAAGAAGAAAAAAATCTCTGTTATTAGAATTTAAATCTTCATATCTTGGTTTAGTCTTGGATTTTTTGGTTTTGTATGCTGACCTGCTGATCTCATTTGCCACACAAGCCCTTTCATCTTCATCACCCCCACCCCCATCAAAGAGAAAAAAAAAAAAAAAACTAAATCATGCATGGCTGAGACTTCATCTCAGTTAATTCACATATATTTCCCCTTCATGTCGCTCTCCTCTTCATGCACATACCTAGAGCCGTAGCAACAAAAAGCTGACATTCCCCGCTCTCACCTCTTCGACTATTTTGCGCATCATCTCTCCCCCTCCCTTTTTTCTATTTTCATGTAAATCTCAAAACCCACAACCCAAACCGGAATCCCAACACCCTAACTGCCAATCTCCCCTCTACAACTTTGATCCAAATCAAAGTTCGTCGTCTAGCCAATTTATTGTTGTGTCTTACAAGCTTATTAGGTATCGTTTCTTGTACATATTGTGTACTTGTGCACATTGTTTCAATGTGCGGAAAAAAAATCAATTAATTTCTCATGAATGCTATTCCAACATGACATAAAAAACTTACAAATTAAGTATTTGTGCACTTCGTTCAAACACGACAAGAAAATTCATGCTTTTCTTGGGCAGGCACCTAGAGGCCTATGTGCATAGTCTTAAGCACCATAAGTGCAAAGACCGGTTGCAGTATAACAAGTCACGACAATATTCTCTTTTTTAAGCACGATGACAAGACCTAGCACCCTAATGTAGCATATAAGTGGGGATGACACCGAGGGACTGCTAGATTTCCTACTAATAAGGGATGCAAATAGAATCTTAACTAGACCCAAATAAAACTTAAATGAGACATTTATGGACTTAAACGTACACAAAAATGATTAAATAAATGGAGAAATAAATATAAGCATTTAATAACGTAATGAACATTAAATGAGATTTGAAGTAGGACTGCATGGAATTTTGAAGAACTTGAAGACTAACACAACATCTCTCTTGTTACGCCTAAACGACACAAAGCTCTACATACTCTAAAACAAACAAGCGTAAATGGGATGAATTAAATCATAACACCATTTTTATTTATAGAAGGGGTAGTAATCTCTTATGAGGGCCACCCCAGTAAAGTCCGAGTCATATGAGAAAAGAAGGAAAATGCCGCTCTACTATTACCCAAGTATACAACAACAAATCCTTAATCCCACTACGCGTGGTCGGCTACATGAATCCTTTTTATCCATTGTGTCCTATTTAGAGACATATTCCCATTTTGTTCTAATATATTAAGATCATTTTTTATACAATTAGCCCAACTCTTCCTAGGTTTAACTCTGCTGTTCTTAATATAAGTCGACTCTAGTACATCTACTCTCATAATTGGATCGTCAGATGGTCGACGTTGAATGTGACTAAACCATCTAAGATAACTCTCTCTAATTTTGTCCGCCACAGGAGCTACACCAACCTTATCACAGATATAATCATTTCGCATTTTGTCTCTAAGTGTAATGCCACTCATCCACTTAATCATTCTCATCTCGACAACACTTAACATAGTATTATGCTTCTCTTTTAAAGGCTAACATTAGCGCCATAGAGCATTGCAGGTCTCACCATCGTCTTATAAAATTTTCCTTTCAGCCTAAGTTGTACTTTTCTATCACACAAAAGGTCTGAAGCATTCCTCCACTTCGGCCAACCAACTTGAATTCTACTATTAACATTCCCATCTATTTCACCATCGTTTTGAATAACAGACCTGAGATATTTAGATCGTTCACATCTTTTGATAATTTGATTGCCCAAAGTAACACTTCTGTCACTAGAGCTACTACTACTAAAATTACATTCTATGTATTCAGTTTTAGTTCTACTCAAAGGAAGGCCTTGAGACTCCAGTGTAGACCTCCATAATTCAAGTTTTTTCTGAGTTTTTTATCTCATCTTATCCACAAGAAGGATATCATCAGCAAAAAACATACACCAAGGTACATGCTCTTGTAATTGACCAGTAAGACCATCCATAACTAAAGCAAAAAGATATGAGCTTAAAGCCGATCCTTGGTTAATCCAACAAAAATAGGAAAATCTTTTGTCAATCCTCCTTCAGTTCGACAAGTAACAACTCTAGTATACATATCTTTAGTGATTTGAAAATAAGTCATATCAACACCTTTCTTCTCAAGAACTCTCCAAATGATATCTCTTGGGACCTTATCGTAAGCTTTTTCTAAATCAATAAAAATAAAATGTAGATCCTCCTTATTATCTCTGAACTTCTTGTCGGCCATGAGAAATTCATAAAATAGAATTTAAATTTGAAAATAGTTTTAATATATGTAGAAGATTTTGATTTTGAAAATAATATTTTAATTTTGAAAAATAGATGAGACCAAACGGGTCTCACATATTTGATAGTTTGGATAGTCAAGCGTAATACCATAAGTAATACATTATCCCGAAGGATAGGCATACTACTTGACAGTATGCTTAATCACTTAAACTAAAGAGTTTTGTGACATCCGTTTGATCTACGAAATCTTTTATGTGAGGCCGACAAGTTCCCTTATCTAATATAAGAATTAGATAGGGTTTATTTTACCTAAGCTCTTAGTTCCCTATAGAGGTAAACTCCTACAGTTAATTACATCTTAAATGACCGAAGTCACTTAAGAAAACTCTTGATTAAGATTAGTGGTTCTGTCTTCAAGATTTTCAAAGTTTAGGTTTTCATGATTGGACAAAGGAAAGTTAAATGGGAGTGGCTAAAATAGGAATAATCATTTCCGAAATCCAATAAAGGAAAGAGTAGGGGAAACCATAGATCCGAGGGAAAATCCCGGTGATCTCTCAACTATCATATTATTTAGCTTTATGTCTTTGAAATGATTTTATTTAAAGTTTAATCCTGTAATTTATTTTTGAATTTAGGACTTACATTCACACAATATCCGATCATGCAAATAGTCTAAGAAAATAGAAGGATTTACGCCGTACCGCACGAAAACCTCGAAATCCTAAAGATGTTTAGACTTATATTGTACAACAAAGTTGTGCGAAGCCTAAAAGATAAAGTGAGGATTTATGTCGTGCTAGGCGAACTACCTCAAAATCATATGGCTTGTTATTTAAATTAAAGGAAGATTTTTCTGATGTAGACTTGTTCTGCTGCTTGCAGATTGTCATATTGTGCTGCCCATGAGAACTTGCTTCATGCTCCATGCTTCACGTTGTAGCGATTGCAGGTTTAAGGTTTATGTTTTGTATTTACATGTGCAATTATTATTGAGTCTCATGGCCTGCCGTAGGGTACCTCCTAAACCAGGTGTCCAACTGTCCTCTATCTTAAAGGCCCCTGCAAGTCTATGGAAGTAACATGAATAATGAAAGGAAACATGCTACGAGGCGCAATAAGTAATAACATCACAAGTATGAACTATATATATATGCAGTAAAGTATGGTAAGGAAAAGCGGTAACCTCATTGGTCTGCTACCCCTTAAGATCTTGAGGAAAACCACAAATGACCCACAGTAATCCGAAGAAAATTTAGGAAAAACACGAACGAGTAAAACAAAAATACAAAGTCACGTATAAATGACCAGGGGTAGGTGATTTATATGTGACAATGAGAATGCCCCTTATTACCAAGAAGATTTGAGTCTTCCCGGATGATTGGTTTTCACAGTAGGTTAAGTCATGATGAGAATTTCACAATTGATTTAATTAAGAAAGTGTGAACTACCTCTCATTGCATCCTCGTGTCTTAGTGTCTTAATCGGTTTGTGAATTAGGGTAAAGTGTCTAGCTTCATTATTTGAAAATTAGGTGGATGATCTCTCACGTAGGGTGCGCCCTAAAATCTAGGAAGCCTACACTGAGGATTATGTAGATAGACTCTCACCTAGGGTGTGCCCCTAAAATCTTGGAAGTCTATACTGAGGAGTAGGTAGATATTCTCTCTCTTAGGGTGTGCTCCTAAAATCTAGAAAGCCCACAATGAGAATTATGTAGATGGACTCTCACCTAAGATGTGCTCTTAAAAATCTAAGATGCCAACACTTAGAATTACGTAGATGGACTCTCACCTAGAATGTGCTCCTAAAAATCTTGGAAGTCTACATTTTAACTTGTGCTTGAAATGATTTAAGGTATTCTACTCTCAATTAAGTATTTTTCCAAATAATCTTCAGATATCTATAGGTGTCTTCTGAATAATTAAATCGGAAATTCTCATTTTTTAACTTAACTATGGCAAAAAAATAAAACCAAATAAACAAAGAAAGAGGCCGGCTCATTTTAATACAAAGATAGCAAAACACGGAGCGAAATCGCAAGTGAGTCGGCCTAAAAACGTTTAAATTCTTTCAAAGGAAGTAATAATCAATCGACTCACAAAAAGAAAATCAAGCAAATCAGCTCGAAAGAAACATTTGAAGTTTTCAAGACAACAATAATATAACATTTAAAATGACGTAAAAGCAACATTTTGAGACTTCTAAATCTTAAAAGAAGATCCCAATGTAACAATTTAAAGAAACTCCAAAGACTTTAAAATCTTAAAAAATCAAAATTGTCATAATAAAACATTGCCATTCTCCAAACTTTTCAAATGAAACATGAAAAACTTCAGATTTCGTAAAAGGTAAAGCGTTGAAGCTTTCAAAATGCAACTTAATTCTTACCGAATAGAGCTTCGAAATGCGACCCAAACATTACTAAAGAGGGCCTCAAGTGCAGCACCAAACCAAACTAAAACAATGCTTTAAGGTCTCCAAAATCGTAGCCACACAAGTAATAAAACAAGTCTAGAAAAGCTCCAAAAAAAAATCGTAGCCAAAGTGAGCTAGAAGAAAGTCCGAAGTGCGGCTCAAAAGCCACCAAACATGTCCAAATGGGGCAGCCCAAACGGGGCACAAAACCAGCCTCAAAATCTTCCAGAATCGCGGCTCAAATGAACCGCAAAAGCCTCATAAAGTTGCAAAAATATGAGCAAAGAATATCGCATAGAATGCAAGTGTGCAAAGTACTTTAAATTATACCAATTTCAGGTTTCATAAATGATCCAAGTTCTTTGAAAATAGAAATTTGCGCATATAAGTAACTTTATAGTTCCATACCACTATTAGAGACCATCCAAATGTAAATGCCCACAAAACGCCCCAAAAACTTCATCAAAACAAATGCATCACTCTTCCCAAAATAGTATCCAAACTGCTCCAAAATCAGCCAACAAAAGCACCACAAAATTGTGCATAAATTGCCCCAAATCTTAAAGCAGTGTCAAAATAGTGCCAAAACGGTGGCCCAAATTTCAAAGTAGTGCCAAAATAGTGTCAAAACGGTGCCAAAACCGCTTGAAAATCAGCCCGCAAACAACACTTTAAAGCACTTCAAACAATACTTGAAAAATGCCCCAAACATCAATTTTAAATTTCTCAAACAGCTCTCATGTAAACCTAAAACATCAATTTTAAATGTCCCAAAAAATCAGCTGGAAAACCCAGCCCAAAACAATGTGTAAACCCTTCAAAATCAGTTAACAAACCGACTCTAAATCGGTAGGCAAAGCCCTCAAGATAACTTAGAAAGTATGACATTTAATCCTTCCAAATAATAGACGAACGAACCCCAAGAGAGGCTTTTTAAATCCTTCCAAATAACATCCATATTAGTCCAAAGTGTGCCACAAAAACATTGAGAAAAGCCCTCTAAATCAGCTAACAAACAATAGGTAAAACCATCAAGATAAGCTATAAAATATGGCATTTAATCATTCCAAATGATAGGAAAACGAACCCCAAAAGAGAGTCATTTTATACCTTTCCGAATAACATCCATATTAGTCCAAACTGTGTCACAAAAAACATTAAGAAAAGCCCTCCAAATCAGCTAACAAACAGTAGGTAAAACCATCAAGAAAAGCTAGAAAATATGGCATTTAATCCTTCAAAATGATAGAAAAACGAACCCCAAAAGAGAGAAATTTTAAACTTTTCCGAATAATATCCATATTAGTCCATACTGTGTCACAAAAACGTTATTTTACACTTCAATGAAGCAAAGAGTAAGTAAGGAGCAAAGAGAGCTTCAAAAGTCACTCCAAACATGCCAATAGAGAACTTTTGTCATACTTAAGGATGTTTCGGCAAGAACAACGAAGTAAAGGGACAATTAAGGGGCAAAGAAAACCCCAAAACATTACCTTAAAATTGCCAATGTAAAATTTCAGCCATGCTTACATATATTTCAGCAAACAACTATGAAACAAATGGAGCAAGTAAAGAGTAAAAAAGCTCCCAAAACATCACATTTAAATTGCCAATCTATAATTCCGGCTATGCGTACATATATTTCAGCAAAACCATGAAACATAGGGAACAAACAAAGAGTAAGAAAGCTCCTAAAGCATCACTTTAAAATTGCCAATATAAAATTTCTGTGCTCTTTTATCTAGAAAACAAGTTAAGCCAACTTACCACTTTAAGTTCGAAAACATATTATTTTAGAATGCACAAAATCATGTCTTAAGATTCAATGGAACAAGAATAACATATTCATGTACATGCACTTCCCGAATAAGCGTGTCAAATTTCAGATTTTTATAAAGGTAAAACACCGAAGCTCTCAAAATGTTTCAAATGTAACATTGAAAATTTCAGATTTTTGTAAAAGGTAAAGCATTGAAGTTTTCAAAACTTTACAAATGTAACATTGAAAATTTCAGATTTTTGTAAAAGGTAAATAAAGCATTGAAGCTTTCAAAACTTTGCAAATGTAACATTGAAAATTTCAGATTTTTGTAAAAGGTAAAGAATCAAATTTCTACAGATTTTCCTAAAGAAACATGGAAATTTTCAGATTTCGTAAAAGGTAAAACATTGAAACTTTCAAAACTTTGCAAACGTAACATCGAAAATTTCAGATTTTTGGAAGTAAGACACCTAAAGCTTTCATCTTTTTTGCAAGTAACACACACCTAAAGCTTTCGGACTTTTGCAAGTAACACATACCTAAAACTTTTACATTTTCCATTAACAGCAAAGATAATTGGTGATATTCCAAATTCTAACTTAAATAAGAGCTTTTGAAAGAACATTTCAAAGAATATTGCTGTCCTAAACGTAGAACCAAAATCGAGCCACACCTATCTTAAGATTGAGCCTTACTTTCTTCCCATAGCCTAAAAAAATAAAAAAAAATTTTTTTTCTGCATTTTGCCACATTCCCACAAGATCATCTATTTGACAAAGATGATTTAGTCCGAATGCGGACTGCATTGAGTTCCATTCAGGAATCTTCAACTGAATAAGAGACTTTGTAAGAAATTAGAAGAAAAGGGAGGGCTTAATTGCTCGATAATAGACACAACAACAAGCTAAAATTTTAAAAAACTCCAGTCAACCTAAGGCCAAGGGAACAAGAAAGGAGGCGGCACTTCAAAGAGACCCAGCACACTGAGGAAGGACCGACCAAGCAATCACAAAAGAAATCGGCAGCTCCTTCCCTCACCAGAAATTTTTTCAACAACCCAATCTCACCCTCGCTAGGGTTTTTTTAATAAGCAAAGAAGAAGAGGAGGCACCACCTACCGCGATGATTCGGTTGAATGAGGCAACAGGCGCATTTAGGGATGGAGAGAGGCGGCATGGGGAAGAGCAAAAGTCGAGTAGCTCACAAAAAAGAGGAATAGTTCGTCGAAGCTTCGAGAGGGACGCAGGCTCTAGGGCTCGACGAGGGGCGAGACGTAAGCTTGGCGCGCCTGGTTCGGCCTGTTCGCAAATGGAGGGGGCGAGGGCCATCGATTCGATCAGGCCGAGTAAGGTAGAGGTGTGAGCGAGATATTGATTTAGGAATTTTAAGGAGAAATAAATAAAAGAAAACTCTCTTTTTTTAATTTTTATAATATTTTAATGTTAAAATTTCCCGATTCGTGCACTTTTCACTCGTTCATGAAATCATAGAAAAATGGATGTCTCCCCTAGGTAAAATCAACGTTTCGGGCACGCGAGCCCAGTCTGTTTCGTCGTCCGAGGTCATTAGGACAAGTGCATCGATTTGCGTGTCATTTACTCGTGTGTGGATTTATAGCAATATTGGTGTTCTTCTTGGGTAAAGTCGACGTTCCGAACGCACCAGAGCAATCCGTTTCTTCATCAGGGGCCAACCTGACAACTTCATCGACGATCTGGTCAAAAATTACGTCGAAGTTCATTCTTCTTTAAATTTTGATTTGTGATCGATCGTTGCAAAAATTGATTTATATTTCAATTAACTGTGACGCCTTTACAGGTGTAAATAATGTTAATTTTGGTGTTTATGTGCATGAGAATTGGTGTGCTCCGCAGAACAGAATCTCATAAATCTAAGGGTTTTCTTAGAGCTTTCAAGATCCCTATAGGAATTCTCTTCGAGTCTCCAAATGGTGGTCCTTAACCACTCAACCAAATGATGATGGTTCGTGAACACAACCACTCGATCAAATGGTGATGGTTTGAGACTACCCATGCGAGACACTGCAAGTGAAACAGGAAGTGACTTTAATTTCTAATAGGGGTGGGTCCCAACACTAGTCCTCTAAGAGAGTCAAACATGAAAAAGTTGAGTCTAGATCCTAGGCTCTATGAAAAGGAAGGAAAGACCTCATAAAAATGAGGTCAACAAATGAACCTCCAATAGGTGTGGTGTGCTGGATAAGCACACCGCGCGTATTTGTGTTAACCAAATGGATCAACAAAACCGAAGAACCGTCTAAGTAGACAAACTTAGATCAGAGCTCGAACCGGAGTTAGAAATGGATTTGAGTTGGGGCTTCCACTCAGGAGTTCCCGACACGGTAGTAAGGTATGAATTACGGAAAATTTCTGCTGGGGATGATAGGATTTATTTTTATGGTTTTAGCGTATTGCTTCTTTCGTTGTGTAGTTTGTTTTGTTATGATTATTGTGATTTGTTTTGATTTATGTTTTGTTATATATATCTTTATGTTTGTGTTTTGTGGGAAATTTTATAATGAGTTCATGTAAAAATGTATGAAATGTTGTGGGAGCTAGAATCCTTGCACTAGCCTCGAAATGTTATATGGGTGGGAATCGAAATACTTACTGAAGATTTGATTTAACTTGATTGGAATCATTGCGATAGGAAATGATAAGCGATGCGGAATCGGATGTATGAATCTTCATCCTCTAAAATTTGATATGGACCATTGCAAAGCAATGCAGAATCGGATGTCAGAATCCTCATCCTCTAAAATCTGATATGGACCATTGCAAAGCAATGTGGAATCAGATGTATGAATCATCATTCTCTAAAATTTGATATGAACCATTGTAAAGCAATGCAGATTCGGATGTATGAATGATCATCCTCTAAAATTTGATATGAATCATTGCAAAATAATGCAGAATCGGATGTTGGAATCCTCATCTTCTAAAACTTTATATGGATCATTGCAAAGCAATGCGAAATTGGATGTATGAATCTTCATCCTCTAAAATTTGATATGGACCATTGCAAAGAAATGCAGAATCGGATGTCAGAATCCTCATCCTCTAAAGTTTTATACGGACCATTGCAAAACAGTGTGAAATCGGATGTATGAATCCTCATCCTCTAAAATTTGATATGAACCATTGCAAGACAATGCAGAATCGGATGTCGGAATCCTCATCCTCTAAAATTTGATATGGACAATTGCAAAACAATGCGGAATCGGATGTTGGGATCCTCATCCTGTAAAATTTGATATGGACCATTGCAAAGCAATGCAGAATCAAATGTATGAATACTCATCTTCTAAAATTTGATATGAACAATTGCAAAACAATGCGGAATCGGATGTCGGAATTCTCATCATCTAAAATTTAATATCAACCATTGCAAAACAATGCAGAATCGGATGTCGGAATCCTCATCCTCTAAAATTTGATATGAACCATAGCAAAACAATGCAAAATTCGGATGTCGAAATCTTCACCTCTGAAATGTGATATGAACCATTGCATAGCAATGCGGAATCGGATGTATGAATGTTCTTTCTCTAAAATGTAATGTGAATCATTGCGATAGGAAGGATTCCTAAAGCAATGTGGAATCGGATGTATGAATCCTCATCCTCTAAAATATAATGTGAATCATTGCGATAGGAAGGGTTTCTAAAGCAATGCAGAATCGGATGTATGAATCCTCATCCTTTAAAATGTAATGTGGACCAAATGTAATGTGGACTATTGCGATAGGAGGTAGATCCTAAAGCAATGCGGAATCAGATATACGAATCGTCTTCCTCTAAAATGTAATGTGAACCATTGTGATAAGAGGTAGATCCTAAACAATGCGAAGTCGGATGTATGATCTTCATCCCCTTAAATGTAATGTGGACCATTGCGATAGGAGGTGGATCTTAAAGCAATGCGAAATCGGATGTATGAATTCTCTTCTTCTAAAATGTAATGTTTTGAATTTGTGGGAAATTTGTGAAATTTGTAAAATTTATGGAGTATGTGAAAGTTGTGAAAAAATATCTGTAAAAAGGAATCAAAATGAGAAGAAATGTCAGAAGACTCAAATCTAACTCAAGAGTTGATCGAAGAAATGTCTGTGTGAGAGGAGATGCGGTTCTATATCAAATAAACCGCCAACTCTTATACAAATGAGAAAAAAGAGAAATAAGAGTGCGTTTCCAGGTAGATAAAACCAGCTAGCCTCTTCGATTTTGTAGAGATTGTTCACATTAACTTGAGAGATTGTTTTGACGTACTTCAGATTGAGGATGGAGTTGTATCATCTGGGCATTGAGAGATATTTCTTTAGGATTTAATTTCATCAGTTGCTAATAACATGCCCCTTTCTTTAATCTTTTTCTTTTTGGGCCTAAGCAGATTCCAAAATTTTGATAATGTGATTAAACAATTTTTCATTCACCGAAGTTATTTCTGAGTCAATTAATAGCCAACCAAAAGACACGAGATCACTTAACTTTTTTCAGAGTATAATATCAAAAGAAGTTTCTTAAGAGAACTTTCAAGTTTTATCAATTAAGGGAGAACTCAAAGACTAATTTTTGATTTTATATTCACCTCAAGCTTCTTCTCATGGAGCCTTTTTTTCTCCTTTTTTGCTATTTTTTATTGAGAATTACTATTTCTGGTGGAGAATACATTAAAGATTTTGAATGTTTGAATTGAGACACCAATTTTGATTTTGTACCCACCTCAAGCTTATTCTCAAGAACAATTTTTTTTATTTGTTATTTTTTTCTTTTTTTTCATTTTTCACTGAGAATTATTATATCTGGTAGAACACATTTTAATAATTTTGAATGTTTGAACTCAAACACCAATTTTTGATTTTATATTTATCTCAAGCTTTTTCTCAGAGAGTCTTTCACATTAATTTTTTTTTATTTGCTCCTTTTATTTTTTGAGAATTACTATATCTAGTAGAGCATGATTTAAAGATTTTGAATGTCTGAACTCCCTTGATTATCAATTCTCAAATATTTCTTAAGACAAATCTTGGGATATTATAACTCGTTCGAAAGTCAGGACCCAGTCACTTGGCAGAAATTAAAAGTCTCGTGATATCCTCGGTAAGTTACTTGTATTTTAAGCACACTGTTTCATTTTGGAATTTACTCAGAACCCAGTTCAAAATTTTTATAGAAGAACCCGGTCATTAGGGCATTAATTTCACTTTCCCCTGAAATTATAGAATGTATGCAGCAATATATATATATATATATATATATATATATATATATATATTCTTAAACAAGCATTCTAAACATTGGAACAAAATCTGACAACAGAACAGTCTTTTATTGTGGTGGAAGAGTTAGGACAGACTAACATTGATATCACTATCATCCATTTTGATAACAAAGTGGTACAATGTTAATCAAAAGATGTTCAATCATTTGACAGCTGTGTAGGAGTCAAGCGGAGCACCGGGATCGACTGAAATCATATTGATAGAACCTCATTCAGGTTCCCTCAGATATTCTTCTAGTTTCGTTATGCTCCCATTCTTGAAGTTCTCCTTAAGCTAGTGTTTGAAACCAAAACACTTCTCTATGGTATGTCCAATGAACATGTGATACGGGCAATATCTCGGGTGTCCTTTTTTGTTGACTTTGTCTGGCCTCCTTGGTTTGGGCAACCTGAAATCAAGCTTCTTAATTATAATGCGAAACATTCTTTTGACCGCTTCATCTTTAAAAGGTTATATCATGTTTAATTAATCGACCATGGTTGGAACTTGATGTTCATCCATCTAGTAAGGTCTTTGCTGAAATGATGGTTGTGCATTCCGTCGAGCGCGTTGGTAAGTCTGTCGAGGCTGTTCATCTTGCATTTGCAACGGTCGCTTGCCCCTGCTGACCATTGCAATTATTCTAGATTTCTTCTCAGATGTCTTCATTGGACCTAGCCCCTCGATTTTCTCTAGAAAACCAAGTTGCTGAGTCTCTTCTTGGAGATTTCTGGTTTTGCAAAGCAACTTCTCGAATGTTCTAACGGTGAATCCCTTAAAGTAAATAACCCACTAGATCATGGATGCTCTTTAGAAGAATTTCGACTGCATGCCGCTCCTGGAGTTGCGGCTCACACTTCATACTCAAGTTTCTTCATCGCAGAATGTAGTACATCAATAGTTCGGCCAGCTTCTGCCGCTCTACCACAAGATCACCGACGGTGATATGGTGCTTAGCTCCAACAAACTGCTTAACAAAGAGGTCTTCCAATTCTGCAAACGTTTTCACTGAGCCGTTAGGCAACTCAGCATACCAATCAAATGCGACCCCTGAAAGACTGTTCACAAACTGGCAGCATAACAATGCTTCGTTACCCCCGCGTTGCAGCAACTTGCTCGGAAATGTGCAACATGCTGTGGAGGGTTTTCAAGTCCATCAAATACTTTGAATGTCGGTGGCACGAAACCCTTCGGATATTGAACGACATCGAACTCCTCCGGGTAGAGTCTACCCTTTAGAACTGATGCCTCCCCTAAATTTTATTTTTAAATTTTTTAGAATTTATTTTCTATTTGGACTGGGCTAAGGCCTCCTTCGAAAAGGTTTAAAAATAACAAAAAAATAAAACCAAATAAACAAAGAAAGAGGCCGGCCCATTTTAATAAAAAGATAGCAAAGCAAGGAGCGAAACCACAAGTGAGTCGGCCTAAAAGCCTTTAAATTCTTTCAAATGAAGTAATAATCAAATCGACTCACAAAAAGAAAATCAAGCAAATCAGTCTCGAAAGAAACATTAGAAGTCTTCAAGACAATAAGAATATAATATTTAAAATTACGTAAAAGCAACATTTTGAGACTTCTAAATCTTAAAAGATGACCCCAAAGTAACAATTTAATGAAACTCCAAAGACTTTCAAATCTTCAAAAATCAAAATCATCGTAATAAAATATTGACACTCTCCAAACTTTCCAAATGAAACATGAAAAACTTTCAGATTTCGTAAAAGGTAAAGCGTTGAAGCTTTCAAAATGCAACTTAATTCTTACTAAATAGAGCTTCAAAATGCATCCCAAACATTAGTAAAGAGGGCCTCAAGTGTAGCACCAAACTATACTAAAACAATGCTTTAAGGTATCCAAAATCGTAGCTCACACAAGTAATAAAACAAGTCTAGAAAAGCTCCAAAAAAAAAAATCGTAGCCAAAGTGAGCTAGAAGAAAGTCCGAAGTGCGGCTCAAAAGCCACCGAACATATCCAAATGGGCAGCCCAAACAAGGCACAAAACCAGCCTCAAAACCTTCCAGAATCGCGGCTTAAATGAGCTGCAAAAGCCCCATAAAGTTGCAAAAATGTGAGCAAAAAATATCACATAGAATGCAAGTGATGCAAAGTACTTTAAATTATACCAATTTCAGGTTCCATAAATGATCCAAGCTCTTTGAAAACAGAAATTTGCGCATATACTTTATAGTTCCATACCACTAATAGAGAACATCCAAATGTAAATGTCCGCAAGAGGCCCCAAAACTTCATTAAAACAAATACATCACTCTTCCCAAAAAAGTATCCAAACTGCTCCAAAATCAGCCCACAAAAGCACCACAAAATTGTGCATAAATTGCACCAAATCGATCAACAAAAGCATCTCAAAGCAGTGCTAAAATAATGCCAAAACAGTGCTAAAATGGTGCCAAAACCGCTCCAAAATCAGCCCGCAAACAGCACTTTAAAGCACTTCAAATAACACTTGAATAATGCCCTAAACATCAATTTTAAATTTCCCAAACAGCTCTCATGTAAACCTAAAACTTCAATTTTAAATGTCCCAAAAAATCAGCTCGAAAACCCAGCCCAAAACAATGTATGAACCCTCCAAAATCAGTTAACAAACCGACTCCAAATCAGTAGGCAAAGCCCTCAAAATAAGTTAGAAAATTTGACATTTAATTCTTCTAAATAATAGGCGAACGAATCCCAAGAGAGGTATTTTATACATTTCCGAATAACATTCATATTAGTCCAAACTGTGCCACAAAAATGTTGAGAAAAACCCTTCAAATCAGCTAACAAACAATAGTTAAAATCATCAAGATAAGCTAGAAAGTATGACATTTAATCCTTCCAAATGATAGGAAAACGAACCCCAAAAGAGAGTCATTTTAAACCTTTCCGAATAACATCCATATTAGTCAAAACTGTGCCACAAAAATGCTAAGAAAAATCCTCCAAATCAGCTAACAAACAGTAGGTAAAACTATCAAGAAAAGCTAAAAAATATGGTATTTAATCCTTCCAAATGATAGGAAAACGAACCCCAAAAGAGAGACATTTTAAACATTTCCAAATAACATACGTATTAGTCCAAACTGTGCCACAAAAACGTTATTTTACACTTCAATGAAGCAAAGAGTAAGGAGCAAAGAGAGCTTCAAACGTCACTCCAAACATGCCAATAGAGAACTTTGGTCATACTTAAGATGTTCCGGCAAGAACAACGAAGTAAAGGGGCAAGTAAGGGGCAAAAGAAACCTCAAAGCATTACCTTAAAATTGCTAATGTAAAATTTCAGCCATGCCTACATATATTTCAGCAAAAGAACATGAAATATAGGGAGCAAGTAAAGAGTAAGAAAGCTCCCAAAACATCACATTTAGATTGCCAATCTATAATTCCAGTCATGCCTACATATATTTCAGCAAAACCATGAAACATAGAGAGCAAGTAAAGAGTAAGAAAGCTACTAAAGCATCATTTTAAAATTGTCAATGTAGAATTTCTGTAGTCTTTTATCCAGGAAACAAGCTAAGCGAACTTACCTTTCTGAGTTGGAAAACATTATTTTAGCATGCACAAAACCATGCCTTAAGATTCAATGGAATGAGAATAACATATTCATGTACATTCACTTCCCGAATATGCATGCCTTAAGCATCGAAGCTTTCCAAATTTTGCAAATGTAACATTGAAAATTTTAGATTTTTGTAAAAGGTAAAACATTGAAGCTCTCAAAACTTTACAAATGTAACATTGAAAATTTCAGATTTTTGTAAAAGGTAAAGAGTGAACCTCTCAAAACTTTATAAATGTAACATTGAAAATTTCAGATTTTTGTAAAGGGTAAATAAAGCATTGAAGCTTCAAAACTTTGCAAATGTAACATCGAAAATTTCAGATTTTTGTAAAAGGTAAAGCATCGAAATTTTCCAGACTTTCCAAATGAAACATGTAAACTTTTAGATTTCGTAAGAGGTAAAACATTGAAGCTTTCAAAATTTTGCAAACGTAACATCGAAAATTTCAGATTTTTGTAAGTAACACACCTAAAGCTTTCAGATTTTTTGCAAGTAACACACACCCAAAGCTTTCGGACTTTTGCAAGTAACACATACCTAAAGCATTCAGATTTTCTATTAGCAGCAAAGATAATTGGTGGTATTCCAAATTCTAACTTGAAGGAGAGCTTTTGAAAGAACATTTTAAAGAATATTGTTGTCCTAAACGTAGAACCAAAACCTTGCCACAATAACATTTGCCTATCTTAATATTGAGCCTTACTTTCTTCCCATAGCCTAAAAAAATAACAGAAAATTATTTTTTTTTTCTGATTTTGCATTTTGCCACATATTCCCACAAGATCATCTATTTGACAAAGATGATTTAGTCCGAATGCGGACTGCATTGAGTTCCATTCAGGAATCTTCAACTAATAAGAGACTTTACAAGACATTAGAAGAAAGTGGAGGGCTTACTTGCTCGATAATAGACACGACAACAAGCCAAAATTTTAACAATAAAACTCCAGCCAACCCAAAGCCAAGGGAATGAGAAAGGAGGCGGCACTTCAAAAAAACCCAACACAATGAGGAAGGACCGACCAAGCAATCACAAAAGAAATCGGTAGCACCTCCCCTCACCAAAAATTTTTTCAACAACCCAAGCTCACCCTCACTAGGATTTTTTTTTTTATAGGCAAAGAAGAAGAGGATGCACCACCTACTGCGATGATGCGGTCGAATGAGGCAACATGCGCATTTAGGGATGGAGAGGGGGCATGGGGAAGAGGAAAAGTCGAGTAGCTCACGAAAAGAGGAATCGTCCGTCGAAGCTTCGAGAGGGACGTATGCTCTAGGGCTCGACGAGGGGTGAGACACAAGCTTGGCGCGCCTGGGTCGGCCTGTTCACAAATGGAGGGGGCGCGGGCCATCGATTTGATCGGGCCAAATAGGGGAGAGGTGTGAGCGAGAGATTTATTTAGGGATTTTAAGGAGAAATAAATAAAAGAAAAGTCTCTTTTTTATTAATTTTTATAATATGTTAATGTTAAAATTTTTCGAATCGTGCACTTTTTGCTCGTTCATGATATCATAGAAAAATTGATGTCTCCCCTAGATAAAATCAACGTTCCGAGCACACCGGTGCAGTCCGTTTCATCATCCGAGGTCGTTTGGACAAGTGCATCGATTTGTGTGTCATTTTCTCGTGTGAGGAATTATAGCAATATGAGTGTCTTTCTTGGGTAAAGTCAAAGTGTCAGACGCACCGGAGCAGTCCGTTTCGTCATCCGGGGTCAACCGGACAACTTCGCGACGATCTGGTCAAAAAATGCATTGAGGTTGATTTTTCTTCAAAATTTGATTTGTAATCGATCGTTGTAAAAATTGATTTATATTTCAATTAACTGTGAAGCCTTTACAGGTTAAATGATGTGAATTTTGGTGTTTATATGCGTGAGAGTTGGGGTGGACCACGAAACGAAATCTCCTAAATATAAGGGTTTTTTTAGAGCTTTCTCAGTCCATATAGGAATTCTCTTCGAGTCTCCGCTTGATGGTCCTTAACCACTCGACCAAATGATGATGCTTTGTGAACATAACCACTCGATCAAATGGTGATGGTTTGAGACTACCCATGCGAGACACCGCAAGTGAAACATGAAGTGGCTTGAATTTCTTAGAGGGGTGAATCCTAGCACCAGTCCTCTAAGAGAGTCAAACAAAAAAGCCTTAAGGCTAGATTCTAGGCTCTATGAAGTGGAAGGAAATACCTCATAAAAATGAGGTCAACGCTTCTCCATCAAACCCCTCAATAAATGTATAGCTTCCATAGTAGACTTTCCTGGCATAAATCCAAATTGTTTATTAGAAATCTTTGAAATACGTCTTAATCTATGTTCAATTACCCTCTCCTATAATTTTTAAGTATGACACATCAACTTAATTCTTCTATATTTTGCACACTCTTGTGCATCCCCTTTATTCTTAAAAATGGCGACCAATATACTCTTCTTTCACTACTCAAGCTTCTTTTTAGTTTTTAAAATAATATTGAAGAGTTTGGAAAGCCAAGAAACTTCAAAATCTCCTAAATATTTCCACACTTCTATTGGAATATCATCAGGTTCTACAGACTTTCCAACTTTGGTTTTCTTTAAAGCTTATTCAACTTATTTTTTACTAATGCGATGACAAAAATGAAACGTTTTATTATTATTAACGATATTAGGATCACTAAGGTCGATCATATTTTCAGAAACTTCATTAAAAAGTTTATTAAAATAACTCACTACATTTATCTCTGAATATCTTTTTTAAGAAAAAAGCTTTTTGATTTTACATCTTTAATACACTTAACTTGAGTTAAATCTTTACTTTTCTTTTCTGTTTATATAGCTAGTTTATACATATATTTTTCACCCTTCTTGGTATCTAATCTATTATAAAGATCACTAAAAGCGAAATTTTTAGCATCACAAATTGATCTTTTAGATCCCCTACGGGTTGTTTGATATTTATCACATTTCTCTAAACTTTTACATTTAAAACAATTTTTATAACATAATTTCTTATATTTAATCTTTTCTTGCACATTATTATTCCACCACCAACTTTTTTTATTTACAGAAATATTTTCGTTTAATTCCTCAGGTACATCTTTTGCTACTTGTTTAATAATGTTGGTTACTTTATCCCACATAGCGTTTGCTTTTTCATGAACATCCCAAATTTTGAAATCTTGAATTTTACTCATAAAAATAACTTTATTTGTGTTTTATAGGTTCCCATATCTAATTCTACAATGATTAGTCCTAGTATTTTTTATTTTACAACTCTTCATCTTAAAATCTAAAACTAATAATCGATGTTGGGTACTTAAACCTCACTTGGAATGACCTTACAATCTTTACAATCTCGACGATCTCTTCTTCTCATAAGAAAATAATTAATTTGTGTTATATTAGATCCATTCTTATAAGTAATAAGATGCTCATCTCTTTTCTTGAATTAGTAATTACAAAATCATATGCTAAAGCAAAATCTAAAATGATTCTACATTCTTTATTAGTCACTCCAAAATCGTAGCCACCATGAATATTTTTGAAATCTTTTGCAACATTACCGACATGTCAATTTAAATCTCCTTCAATAAAATTTTTTTCTTCGAGAGGTATTATTTGTATTAAGTCCTCTAAGTCATTCCAAAATTTATCTTTATACCTTATATCTAAACCTACTTGAGTAGCATGAGCACTTTAATATTAAAAATTGTGGGGTCAACAATAATCTTCAGGGCTATAATTCTATCTCCAACTCTACTAATTTTTGCAACATTATCTTTCAAACTCTTATCTATAATTATACCTACACCATTTCTAGGGCGACTTTTACCATAATACCGAAGTTTAAAACTTAAGTTATCAATCTCCTTTGCCTTTTCTCCAACCCATTTAGTTTATTGAATACATAAGATATTAATCTTTCTATGAATCATAATACCAACTAATTCTATTAATTTATCATTGAGACTACCTATATTCTAAGATATTATTCTAATATTAGTTTCATCGACTAACTTCTTTACCCGCATTCGTCCGTAATGTGGGAACCCTTGCTTGTTTGAGACTGCACCTAGGCGGCGGTGTAGCAGCCCTTGCATACTTTTCACTGTATTCAAGTCACACAGCACGTCGCTTCCAGGGGACGCCCTAGCACTAACACAATGATCAAAATGATTCATGTCATGATTTTTTTGACAAGTTATACGCTGGTTGTCGACCACCTAACGCAACCCTCCACTTTTCACATCCGGGCTTGGGACCGGCAATGACTGTGTTTACTATTACCCGAGTATATAAAAAATTATCATATCAATATACTTTTTAGATTCTAATTCTCCTTTCGTCACAACAGAAGCTGTAGCACTCGCCGACAAAAAGATAAATTCAATATATCTGAACTGTAACCAGGAGGATGGTTCTTATATTAGAATATCATGCTTTGTTTTAAATTTGTTGAGAACCAATAATAATGGTTTGGTTCTAAAAATAGAGAAATTCGAACTGAACTGAACCATGCTCACTCTTATCGATTAGCTGTCAATATGGTCTTTCTTTCATGAAATTAGCTTGTTAGTGAGTTTGAGCTCAAGCTTAAACTCAATTAGTTTGTTAAGCTTCAAGTCAGGTTTTGAGAGCTTTTGATCTATATATAAAGGGTTCAGTCTTGTATTTTTGATAAATGAATCAATATGATGAATTGTTTGAGCGTGCACTGTGAATGCTTTGCAAATTTACATTAGTAGAAATCCTTTAGACTGTAAAAGGTCCATTTTGTAATTATTCACTATCAGCCTTCATCCGTCCAATTCTTTCACTATTGCTTGTAGAGTCCGGAGCTTATGCCTCTGATATCAACTTTGTTGCTCAGTTTAAATTATTTATATCCGTTTTTTGGACAATTTTTTGAATGGACGCATTATCTGATATCTAGTTTTTTTTATATATTTTTTCTTGACACTTTTATTCTATATTGTGCTGCTGCTGCTATCAATTTTATACACTTCAGGCGGACATGGATTTGACCCTCCAAGGTGGTTTGGTGAAGAAGAAAAACTATCTGATGATAGTTGAATATTTTGTAAGAGAAGCCTGAGTGCTGTATATACCCTTTGTCTCTTCACTTTAATGGTATCTGGTAATATTTGTAAATAACAAATTGTTTTCTTTGATTGCTCGTCTCTCAATTCTCCTTTGAACATTGGTGTGCAGCATAATGTATTCTGAAATTAACTTCACTGGAAACTGTTAAGATAGTGATTTGAAGAAAATGCTTATAGATATTGGTTTTTTATTTATTTATAAATATTGAGGCTTATTATAGTAAAAAAGTTAAGATCTATGACTTAAAATATTATATCAGTTATTATAAAACTATACTTTTCTTCCACAAAGTAGCTCTTCGTTGAATGTGTGATAGGCTGAAAAGAAAAGTGAGTCTTTTCCCAATCCACCCTACTGAAGGATTTAATTTTTTTTTTTCTATAAAAATAAAATAAATGATATTAGTATTTTCCTTATCCAATTCTTTTCTGCTTAGAAAACACCACCAATCATAGTTCATAATTTTTCTTTTCATATTTCAGTTTAGAGGATTACTGAGGAAAATTTAACCCAAAATGTAAAAATGTTTAAAATAAAGAACATAAAATTGATAGATTTCTATATTCGTCTAGAAAAATTTCACAACTATCCCTTGTTACTACGAGAAATTATTCCATACGGAACACGTACGCAGTCGCTAGGTGCAGAATAAACTCCCAATACTCTCATTTTTCAGGGTATTGGGAGGGTATGGAGAGAGTATTGGTCATTGAGGTATTTACAGGGTATTGATTATTGGGTATTGATAGGTTATTATAGGAGTACTAGATGGGTATCGAGGAGCTGTGTGCGGACTGCGTACGTGCTCCGTATGGAATAATTTCCCGTTACTACAAAGTGAAGATACATCTCAGAATGAAAGAGTTTGACAATAAATTCTATTATAAGTGATAAGCTAGCTTCTCCTAGCAATACAATTAGGCAAAAAAAGCTCTTAAATGTTATTTTGGAGGCCTGAGATCTCCATCAAGAAAAAATAAAAAATCAACGCTTTTAACAAGATTGATGAAGGTGAGGATGGGAAGGGTTTGATGGAAGGAAGCTGATCATTGTGTGCTCTTCTTTTATACCCTAAACATTTTCTTAAAGGTTTTTTCTGTGGTGCTTTTTAGTAGTACTTATATCTGATATTTTACTGATTGCTCATACCGTACAATTCAAATGGTATGGTGATTAGTTCAGTTTAAAATGTGCTAATCATTAACGTATATGAATGATAATATTTAAATTAGGAAATAGAACGTATGATATGTTTAGTTCAATATTTGAATAATGTTTTAAGGTTTTAAATGAGAATTATGCATTGCAATATTGTTAGTTTAAATTTTCAATAATTTCAATTGATGTATAAATTATTAGTTTTGTTTATATATTTCTAAAATAGGGCAGATGATATAATATGATATTAATATTAATTTTTATTAATTATAATATTCTAGTCTCAATAAAATTTCTCACTTATAATTTTGAAATTGAACCAAATTATACAAACAATAATGTTCGTACAATCTTATTTGCTGTATCTTAAAATTTTAGTCAGGTCATACTCAAGGGATAGAGCGTTGGTTGGATGAGAGGAATAAGAGAAAGCAGGTGAAAGGAAGAATAAGTCACTCAGAAATAGCACTAATTTTCTAGGGATAAATCAGGTAGTCTTTTTTTGTAGAAATGTCCCTCTTATTTATAAGTAACAGATGAGATCTAATAAATTACACAATTGTCTCTCATTTAATAGAAACATTATAATTATTTATGAGTCATTACACTGTTACATATTTGTAGCGGAATCGAGCATAACTTGACCTTGTAATCACTTTTGACGTCATTTTATATTTTCAATTTCCCTTGGCATCGTTTCATATTTGAAACTGTTTTGCTTGGTCATGTGGTATTCGTTTGATCTGCAAAGAAGTTATTTGGCGACTGAATTATCTTCGATCAATTTTTTTTAGGGGATACATTGTGAAGAATCATGCAAGAATTATTCCATTAGCCAGAGTGCACATTATCGTAATCTGACAGGCAACCCTCCTTTGTCGATGAATCTACATAGGAGTCCCCGCCAGGTGACTGTTGATCTTGTGAATACCTTGGTTTGGTGGGACTAATGCTCGGTCAGCCCAAAATGTGGTCGACCGGAATAATACTGGATTGCTCAACCTTTCGTTGCTCTCTTCGTGCACCTCATTGGATCCCTTTGAGGCATGTTCGTCCACATTTCTGATGTACATAGTAGTTCCCTGATTCTCTTCTTTGAAAGTAACAACTTACATAAGAACATGAGAATTAATGAAACAATTATTTATGTAATCAAAATAAGTTTTTTCAATAGTTGTACTCCCAATATTTTTGTGTCACATTTCCCTATAAATAAGGCGTGATCAGCAATTTCCTTCTTAATTTTTGGAATTATCTTCCCCTTCAGTCGTTTATAGCAGAGAGCGAGGATGTTAGATGTTAAGAAGACTGTGAGTGAGGAAGCATTGATGAAGGCCTTTGAGCTTCCCACTTCAAAGTCTAAGGGTGAGAAGAGGAAGAAATTGATCTGTCTCGAAGGAAAAAGCTGGCAAAGAGGGCTGATTGGCTGAGAAGATGCCGGGAGATGAGAGGAAAATGATTGACAATAAATGGGTCGATCGAAGGGACTAGGTATAAGGGATCCAAGTTGGTGAAGCAGCTGGTGGTGGGTGGAGGAGATCAGAGAGTCTTCTGACTCTTTACCATTTATGGAGTTGAGGAGCTTGATGGGAGTGAACACTGCTGATGCATTTTCTTGCTCCGGACCTAATCGACCAACAAATGGTGCAGTTGTTGCCTCAGAAGTAGGGGCAAGTGATGACCACACAAGCTTCTTTGTCGGTAGGTGTCCTGACTCAGCCATCGGCCGGAGAGGCTGTCTAGGGTGATGCCTAGTTGTTGGATGGTGCCTTGCCTCAGCCTTGACCGAAGAGGCTGTCCAGGGTGATGCTCCACCACTCTTTGGTCAAAATCTTCGTACATCAGAGATGGAACAAATTATTGGTAAATTAAATTTTTATTTATTTGGTTCTTTAGTTTATTCTAATGGCATCAACTCTAATGTTGTAGATGTGGCTGTGAAATCCATCTACTCCTTGCCCTCAAGGGTCGTGCAGCTTTCAAAGCAAGAGGTACTTGTTGGTCCTTCTAGATCAGCCTCGGTTGAAGTGTCGTTCGACCAGCTCCCTCCTCCGGCTGATCCTGAGAGGGAGTTGGATGACTGACAGGGTCACAGGAGTCGTTAGTTCAGCATATGGACTACACCATGAACTCCTTGTCTGGACAGAGAGCCTTTAAAGTGAGGCTGCCATTTTAGAAAAATGGGTGGAGTTAGCGACCCTTTAGGCTGATATGATGACTCACCGGGCCAAGGTGTTATGTCTTTGAGGCGAACTTGCTGAAGTTCAGGCAGCTAGCACGATTTCCCACATCCAAGTGAAAGAGAAGATAAAAATATAAACTTGGTGGGTGTGGATTGTATATGACTTTAATGAGTTAAATTTGGTGGGTGTGCGTTGTATATGACTTTAATTAGTTGAGGTCTAGTCTTGCCCAAGGCAGTGGATGACCCCGCTATAAAATAGTTTTTATTATAAATGAAATTTTAACTTACACAAAATTTTAAAAAATAAATCATCATATGTTCTCGATTCTCGCACAGTTATGATGTATATTTGAAGCCCAATGTATGGTTTTGAGGCATTTCATCTTCCTTATGCACCCTATACATAGGATTGAATGAAGACTCAGTAAAAACCTTTCATTTTTAGTTTTCTTGCCCTTGAATTGGTCTTTCCTAGAGCTCAATGGCTTCCAAATATTCTCCCCAGATGTTTGGTTCAGTGAGGTTGACTATGAGATTGATCCTAACATAATTTGATGTCGTGCTGTTGGATGATGCATGCGTACAACAAAAGTGTCTACCTCCATCCAGTGGATGCGGAGTTTCACTCCATTGACTATCTAGGCAATGATCGGACCAGTTATCAAGATTAATTGAGGCTTTGGCTGTCTTTGTGTATAGAGCACCGATCGATCTTCAACTACTACAGAGTTATACAAGTGGAGGTCTCATGGTTTTGGGAGTTATTCTCTCATATGTTTTTTTAGGGTTGAACTGGACAAGTATGCTGTCATTGGCACCACTAAAGTTTTACCTGATCGAACTAGAAAATAAAATAAAGAACTGGATGCTACGGTTATTGAGAGGTAGCCACAATGATTGGGCATTTTGGCTAGGGTGGCTGGTGGCCCTTACAAGAAGAATAAGGCGGTTTCTCCATGTCTTAAGTTGCTAGGGTTAGTCATCCTTTGTACCTAAATGTTGTTGTTTAGTATACCGACGTTATGACCATGAATCGGGTGTTGAACTAGAGTGAGTATGACCTGATGACCGCCTCTGATAAGGCAAAGGAAAAGTGACAGCTTGATAAGGCCACCTGACTCTCAAATCAGGAGCAGAGGAATAGGCAGAGAGAGAGAGAGAGAGAGAGAGAGAGAGAGAGAGAGAGAGAGGTTCTACCAAAAGAGGACTAGACAAGAAAATAGAGGAAGGTGGTCCATCAAGGGGCCAGATTCCAGGTTCAGACTTTATTTACTCAGTGTCCAAAACTTTGATAGCTATTCGAAATATAATTACTGGTGAACTAGTGTTAACTGAATAGAAACCTGCTCCACTAAATTTATGTGGTTTGAGGGATGAGCCAACTCCTTCCTTTTAATCAGAGATTGAGGAATCTTCTGAGCGTCCTTCTACTTAAGAGTCCTGAACATCAACTTCGGGCTTCATTCCTCCGTCAGAGAGAGGTGAGAGAGGCAGACAGTTTCTCCAATCACTTTCGGCTCTAACTGTGCAAGCTGAGGAAGATTGAGAGGGAAGTACATGCAAAAGTTCTGAGTTAGTTGAGGAAACCAAGCATAGGTGGAAAGGTAAGAAAGTGGCTTCCGAGTCTGACTCCTTCCTTCCCAGACCTCCAAGGAATATGAAGGGACTTAAAGACTGCTGGATACCTCTATAAAAGAAGCAAGTAAAGGTCTTCATGAACTTTGATTCTGGACTCGGTCTAATAAACATTAAGAGGGATTGGTTCCCTTTGAACTCCAATTTAGCTGGATATGCTTCTACCATGCATATATCTTAGGATCAGTTGGCTTCAAAAATCACTTGGTAGTCTCCACCTGGTTGAATTGTGCCAATTGATTGGCTGTTTCCAGCTCCCTGGCCACGCTTTGACTCATCAATTAACTTCAATCAACCAAGTTTTGAGGGAGAGGGCTACAAAGTTTGAGGTGAAGGCCAGAGATTACGAAGTGCAGGCGGAGTTGAGAATAGTGAGGGTCTTCGAGGCTGATGTAGATCTGGAGGACACCAAGGTGGAGCTAGAGATAGCGTCTGAGGGGTATCCATATTCCCGGAGGGAATTGCTAATATAATCGAGCAAACATCCACCATGAAGTCCGCTAATGAACTCCTTGAAACTCAAATTGAGTATTTGGAACAAGGAAAAAGGATTGCCTTTGATCAATTGGTTAATGGGGGATTTGAAACCCTAAGTATTCTGATGTTAAAGAGTATAAAAGTTTTTGATGCTCCCTCTGCATCCAAACAACTGATGATTTCGAGGGCAATAATATGGTAGATTAAGGTTCATTGACATGTATATGAATTGTGCTTATTTTGTACTTTATTTTTCTATTTTATATGTTTATAGTATGCTTTGAGGAAGGTATTGTTGTTTTTTCACAAGATTCAGGGAGGGGGAGTGAACAGAGCTCGAAACATTGCTAATCGGAGCAAAGTGGAGTTTTGGCACTTAGGCACTAGCTTGAAATGAATAGGTGCCAGATCCGGTCCAGAATCATACACAAGAAGAGAGCTTGAAAAGTAGCACCTCAAAAGTGGCGCCTAGCTAGAGATTAGGCACTTAGGCGCTACACTTGGGCACCTAGACGCTATAAGATCATAAAGTTTCATAAGAAATCTGAGAACCTGGAAATCAGGTGCCACGAAATTAGCACTTAGGCACTCCTCATGGACAACTAGGCACTAGAAGATTCCAAATTTTCATAGGAAAGCCAAGAGCCTGGAATTTAGATGTTGCATTCATAGTGCCTAAGCACGCTGCTTTTACAATGCCTATGCAACACCTAGGCTTTGTGACACCATTGCCTAGGCACTGCGATGACTTAACAATATATGACACCTAGATGTCGATCTGGCAAAACTGACGGTTCCTGTAGTTGGATGTGAATCTTCACCGGGAGAACTATAAAAATGCTATACACAAAGTAATAGGTTCTTGCTCTCTTAATTTTTGTACTTTTAGTGCCTAAGGAAGGGATTTCTTTCTTTGGAATTGTTTGAGAGAGGAAAGTGAGCGTGATTGTAAGAGTTTAGTGAGGATTTTATGCGGAAGTTTGTAAGAAGTATTGGAAAAGATCAAGAGCATATCAGAGGGGAGACATTGCTATCTTTTGTGGTCATTTTATTGACCTCACTTTTATGAGGACCACAAATTAACAGCCACAGACAAGACATGTCTTGAGTCATTTGGACTAGCTCAAGATCTCAAGACACCTTAAAAACCTAATGATCATCATGATCATTGACTTCATCTGAGGAGGAGGTCTACCCAATACTGACCCCTTTGAACTCATTTGGGTTTCTCTAAAACTCTAAAAACTGAATTTGACCCCAAAACACCCTTTTTAGGGTCATACCATGATGACATTCCAAAATGTTTAAATCAGCAATGACAAACCCTGATTTGGTTAAATCTTGACCCAAAAGTCATCATATGCTCAAACCTAAGACCAAATTGGTCAAACTTGGTCAAAATAGTCAATTTTAGACCCAATGACCACCACATGGACTATTTGGTCATCCCTAAGACCAAATTGGTCAAAGTTGGTCAAGATGGTCAATTTTGGACCCAATGACCACCAGATGGACCATTTGGTCAGCCCTAAGACCAAATTGGCCACATGGACACTTTGGTCAACTTTAAGACCAAATTGGTCAAACTTGGTCAAAATGGTCAATTTAGACCCAATGACCATCCCATGGACCATCTGGTCAACCCTAAGACCAAATTGGTCAAACTTGGTCAAAATGATCAATTTTGGATCTAATGAACACCCTACGGACAATTCAGTCAACCCAAACACTAAAATTGGTCAAACCTAACCATTTAATCAAATCAAGCTATCCAATAACCCTCCATGACTCATCCAACCATCACACAGTAAAGTAAGTCATCATGGTCAAACTTGGATCTAAATTGGTCAACCATGGTCAACCAAGGTCAACCTTGGTCAAACTAGGTCAACTTTACTATTTTTGGTCAAACTTTGGTCTTTTAATCAAATTATATTATTCTCTTAATTAATTAATAATTTAATTAATTAATGAGAATGAAATTAAAGTTTGTTAGCCCTAGGGTATAAGTTCAAAATTTTGGTCTAAGCCCATGGCAAGGCAAACCCATGGCAACCTTAAACCCATGCTTTATACTTAAACCCTAAATTCAATTCGTGAAAAATTAGTAATAGGTCACCCATTACCATGAGACTTATCATGACATGCCAATACCTATGAAACACTCATGAGCCATAATTTTTAACCTAGGTTAAGGGCCATGATGAGACCATCATGACGGGGGGAGGAGGTGTCATTCCTTTATGTAAAAATTGAAGAAACATTTTGTGAAGTCATCATTCACCTCACTCTCCATCCTATGGAAGAAAAACATTACTTAAGTCACCCTCCACATCATAAGTGAACTCATCATGACCAAAGAATGGAAATGAGGAAAGAGGAGGCTATGTCTCATTCTTCCCTAAATTCACTACATGTCTCATATGTTTACATGGAAAGAATTAGCCAGCTCAATCCAAAAATTCTATCCACCTCATGAGCTACCCAATGTAAAAGGGCCAAAACCAAAATCCAATCTTTGTCTTAGTGAGTGCTCATAATGGAAGACTTGGGGAGATTCGACCACGGCTATCCTCAAGTCCAAAAACTTATCTCCAGGCATCATGAGGCTGTTGATCTTCATCCAAAATCAATTCAATGCATATCCAAGCTTAGCCATGTCACTTTCATAGCTATAAATACGAGCTAACCTGAGGGCTCCCATAAGGAAGAGAAACCAACCTACAATGCCTAAACTCTAAAACATTTAAGATAAAAATGTTCCCCTCAAACTAGGCATTTGATTCCCCATAGTTTCAGGCCTTGAAATCTACTGACCTGTTCCAATTTCATGCCCTAAAAATAAGAGACGTTTTCGGGTTGACTTGAAACTCTTCCAAAAATCAAATAAACTATCCCCACACCATCCCTAAGCCGCACGAGGAAGTTCCAATCAAAATTGGCCCTTCCTGTAAGCTCTAACCCATTCTAGACCAAGCCGTGAACCCATTTTAGTGAAATCATACCTTGAAATGATTTCACTTCAAATTGAGCATAGGAGGAGCTTCGAAAGGACCTAGCGATTGTTCCTTTCAAGCTTGATAGAGGCTACACTCATCAAGACCAGGTATGGCAATTTTAACTTCATTCTTACTCAAGTTTAGACCTTTGTGAAGTAGACCATTTCAAAACCTACATCACCGTGTGGATATGTTCGTCTCTCTGAGATAATGTTTTAGGAACAAACTTCACTAAAATCCATGATGATTCAAGTAAGATCTTATGTCCTGAACATGGACAGTCTACGGGTTATACCAGGTTGGGGAAGACGCGCGAATCTCGTCCATTTTTGTGTAACACAAATAGATGGTCAAGATCGACGTGAACAGACATCATGCGAAGGGGAGAACAGTAGATCAGCACCACCACAGAAATGATCCAGCCAACCAGACGCTGCCGCGTGGGGACTTCGACGCGTACAATGAAGACGTGTCGCCATGAGGAAATTAGTTTAAATAGGATTTAATTAAATCCAAAAATCTTATTTAATTTCAAAAATACACATCCTCACATAGAAAAATTACAAAAAAAAATTAAAAATCCCCCAAGCTTCAGGAGAACAAGAAAAAAATTATAAAAACAAAATTTGGAATTAGTGAATTAGAATTAATTTTTAATTAATTAATTACTCTCTGGAGTAATTTAATTATTACGAAATGATTATAAATCTAAAAATTTTAAAATTTTCATAAATTGATCCTCTCATCCTTGGGGATATTCTAGGATTTTTCCAAGTTTAGGGAAAGTTTCTAGCATGAGATATCTGATTTTTAACCTTCTATGTGATTATTTTAAAAAATAATTACAATAATTAGACAATTGGAAGATAAAATTTGATAGTGGTCAGAAACTTTAGCACGATGAATTTTAACCCCAAAATGACATTTTCTAAACTTTGGGAAAAAAATATTTGAAATGAATTTTAGGCTTTTTAGGTAAAATTTGTAATATTGGAAATTTATAAATTAAACCCTAAAGTTTCAATCTTTTATAAAAAGGATAATTAGGATTAACTAATTTCTAATATTTAATTTTAAATCACTTTAAACCTAAGATGCACCCCTAGATTTTTGTTAGGATAGGTTTAAATATAACCTAAACCTCTAAAAATCCTAATCAGGCTTAATCAACTTAAACCTTACACTAGGTTTAAGTAAAATCAAACTTTAATTAGGTCTAATGCTTTATTAGACCAAATTAACTTACATAAACCTTAATAACATGAGGTTTAAGTCAAATCAAACCCTAATTAGGTTTAATCCCTTATTAGATGTAATTAACTTACTTAAACCTTCATAACATTAGGTTTAAGTCAAATCAAACCCTACTTAGGTCTAATCGCTTATTAGACCTAATTAATTTACTTAAAACTTAATAACATTAGGTTTAAGTCAAATCAAACCCTAACTAAGTCTAATCCTTTATTTGACCTAATTAACTTGCTTAAACCTTAATAACATTAGGTTTAAGTCAAATCAAACCTAATTAGGTCTAATCCTAATTAAGGCTAATTAATCTAATTAAACCTTACCAAAATTAGGTTTAATTAACCATAAACAATAATTAGGTCTAACCCTAATTATACCTACTTAATCTAATTAAACTTACTTAAATTAGGTTTAACTAACCCTAAACCCAAATTAGTTTGAATCCCTAGTTAGACCTAATTAATTTAATTAAACCTTATTTAAATTAGGTTTAATTAACCCTTAACTATAATTAGTTCTAATCCCTCATTAGATCTATTTAATCTAATTAAACCTTACTTAAATTAGGTTTACTTTACCTTAAACCCTAATTAGGTCTAACCCTAATTAGACCCTAATTAGACCTAATTAACCTAACTAAACCTTACTTACATTAGGTTTAATTAACCCTAAACTATAATTAGGTCTAATCCCTAATTAGACCTAATTAATCTAATTAATTCTTATATAGATTAGGTTTATTTAACAATAAATCCTAATTGGTCTAACCCTAATTAGACCTAATTAACCTAATTAAACCTTACTTACATTGGGTTTAATTAACCCTAAACTGTAATTAGGTTTAACCCTAATTAAACTTATTAACCTAATTCAGCCTTACTTACATTAGGCTTAATTAACCTTAAACCTTACTTAAGTTTAACCTAAGTTAGACTTAAATTACTTAATAAACCTTAAATAAAACCCATCAACATATACCTTAGGTTCAACCTATATTGAACATAAGTCAACATATAATTTAGGTTCAACCTACATTGAGCCTAAGTTAACATATACCTTAGGTTCAACCCACATTGAATCGAAGTCAACATATACCTTAGGTTCAATCTACATTGAACCTAAGTCAACATATACTTTAGGTTCAACCTACATTGAACCTAAGTCAGCATATACTTAAGGTTCAACCTATATTGAACCAGGTCAACATGTACCTTAGGCTTAACTTACATTGAACCTAAGTCAACATATACCTTAGGTTCAACCTACATTGAACCTAAGGCAACACATTCTCTAGGTTCAACCTACGTTAAACCTAAAGTCAACCTAAAACTTTAGGTTCAACCCAAATTGAACCTAAACCAACTTAAACCTTAGGTTCAACCCAAATTGAACATAAACCAATTCAAACCATAGGTTCAACCCAAATTGAACATAGATCAATCTTAATTTTAGGTTCAATTCAAATTGAACCAATGATAAACTAAACCTTTTGTTCAATTAAAATTGAGCTAAATCAACTTATACCTTGGGTTCAATTTAAGTTGGACCTAAAAGAACTTAAACCTAAGTTAGACTAAATCTAAACAATTTTAAATTTTAGGTTCTACCTAAATTTAACCTAAATAAATCATATCTTAGATTTGATCAAAATCAAATATAAGTAATATCAAACTTTAAGTTTCACCTGAGTAACAATGTACCTTAGATTCTACTTAAATTGAATGTAAGTGGCATCAAACTTCAGGTTCTGTCTAAAATAAACCAAAATTAATTATACCTCAGATTCTACCTAAATTTAATCTAAGTAACATTGAACCTAAAAAAACCATACCTTAGATTCTACCAAAATTGAATATAAGACAATTTGAACTTTAGGATCAACCTAAATTGAATATGAACAAATCATATTTTAGATTCTACCTAAATTTAATCTATGTAATGTTAAACTTTAGGTTTCACCCAAATAACTTTAAACCTTAGGTTCAACCCAAATTGAACCTAAGTGATATCATATATTTAAACTAAATTGAATCTAAGCAATATTTATGTTCTACCTAAATTAAGCCTAAGTCACGTTATACTTTAGATTTTATCTAAATTGAATCCAAGTAATATAAATACTTTGGTTATATTTAACTTGAATCTAAAACCACTATATACTAGGTTCTAATTAAATTGACCCTAAACTAACTTAACGATTTCGACTGAATCATTCAAAATGAAATAAATGACAAAAAAAACTGTATTTAATCGGTTAATAAATCATAAAAAAATTAAAATTTTCCAAACTTTAAAATATGAAAAAAGATATTAAAATTTAAATGAAACTTTAATCAACAAAGATCACCGAACGCAACTTTAAACATAATATGTTTTGATCTACGAAGATTTCTTGGACGATGCAATCCATGGTTGTTGACAAGAGTCTTCCGGTCCAGGTTTAAATACATTTTGGACTAAGTAGATCAAAGCATCCGATGAACCAAAGATGAAGGAGCCATAGACATCTTGACTGAGTTGTTTAAAAATTAAAATTTAACTAAATAAATCGATAATATAAGAAATAAAATCGACATTATTCTTTAATAAATCTGACACTGTTTTCCTTTCATGTTAAAGGCAAGTTTAGTTTTAAATTTACTTTGCATGTTATTAGGATGTGTAAACTTTATTTTGGAAGATAGAATTTTGAAGACAAGATAATAAACTTCAAAATAAAACCAAATCAACAATAAAATAAAGCAAAACAAAAATAAAATAAAACAATGACATCAATATATAACAAAACAAAATGAAATGACAACAATAAAATGAAACAAAAATGATAAAACAAAACAAAACTAAAACTTTAGGGTAGCACATGACACTTAGAAACAAATTGCCCTTAAGGATAAAACAACTGACATTTGTTTCCTTGATCTTGACACTTAAAATTTCTAAGAGAATGAATGTTAACATTAATCAGAGTTTTCTTAAGTAGTCCTGATTGCTTAAGATGTGATTAACTATAGAAGCTTATTCCTATAGGAGAATAAAGAACTCATAACATGTATCATACCTAAAATCTCTGGATATTAAATTTTTTTTTGTGGTCATCCTTATACGGGAATCTCCAGAACTAGACATTCTATAATTTTCTCTGTATGTTCACCACAATCCCGACATTTCCTTTTTATACTATTTTCTAATATCATCAGCCTTTTTCTTTCTTCTCCAAGCTTCTTAATATCTAAGGATCTCTTACATGATCCAAAAGAATAAGATTACTTAGAGATTAGAGCGAAATGATAGATAAACAAAGTGGATACTCCTCGACAATGACACCGATAGACATCAGACATTTGAAAAATTACTCAGCAAAGCTGTCAATCTTCAGGAAGAAGTTAAGCATATAGTGTAACATAAAAAATAGAGAAGACAAAGCTGGTTAAGATGTTCGAAAAGAAATCAGGAAATGTTTCAACAGTAGAAAAGGGTAAACAAGTGATGCATGTGCAACCCAAACAAAAGAAACAACGATAGAATGTGGGTCAACCACAATCTCAGTTACCTACACAATTACAATTCCAACAATCAATCTCATCACAATCATACAAGAAATCAATGTCCGAGAGGATAAACAAAGAATATCCATTCAAAAAAGAAGATGTTGCAAAAATATTCTGTAGCTTGTTAAAAGTGCCAAAAGTTAAATTGCCTGAAACTAAAGGACCGAGAGAAGTTGATTTGAAAGACCATCCCAACTATTGTCCTTATCATAACATGCTCAAACATAAAATCGAAAAATGTTTTTTCTTCATATAATGGTTGGAGTGAAACTTTAAAGAAAGAAATATAATAATCCAAAAAGAATATCTAAAAGAACCTGAAAAAGGTTCAGTCAATATGAGTTCGGTTAATGAAGTTATTCCTAACAATCATTCCTATAATGAAGATAGAGAAAATGCTGCTCAAGGTAAATCACTTAAGAAGACCTTTATAGACTTATAAATAACAAAAACTTCTAAGAAAGAAAAGAAAAAGAAAAAGAAAATAAAGAACCAAAAAGGGTTAGAGGTCTTCTAGATATAGGGACTACTGTTCCTTTTGTATCTTCCAGTTTCCGTACTCCTTTACCTTTTACTAGGATAGTTGTCTTAGATGAAGGGAGGAAATCCCTCGAACCACTGACTTTGTATGACTTCCTTTTTATCCCTACTGTGAATAATAATGCTTCTAGTTCTGCTTAAATTTTGTCTATTTTTGATGCTACTTCTAAAAATGATCAATCCAATTCTATCTTGTAAACATTACTCAAATCATACTCAATCTCGATAAGCCCAACGACAATCAAAATGATAATGATACCAACAAAAATTCGATAATGATGAATATAAAGACGACACTGTTACACTTGAACTGCAAGGGACACCAATTTCTATAAAATTGGAACCTTCTGACTTAGAGACAAAAGAGTAAACTATAAACTAGAAGAAATAATTGAACTCAACTTACAAAGTGAAAGAGTTCTACCTCCATGAATGGCTCCTAAAGAAAAGTAAAAATAAATAGTTACACCAAAAAAGATCATTCCTCCAGTACATTAAAAATTATCTGAAAGAAATGAAGACAATCCTCATAACAAAGTGGACTACAATGTACTAGCCCATTTGAGAAAATTACCAGCAAAGTTGAGTATCTACGATGTTGATCCCCAAATATTTATGCTTACGTTTTTTCCTTTATATTTCTTTTCAATGATAATATCTCTTCCTTTACAACGACACCAAAAACTTGACTCCAAAACAAATAAGAAATATATTTTAATTGTTTTGTAATATGAGATTCTAAGCAAGTATACGTATCATTTATCAAGTAATATAAGATTTTCTGATTAAGCCCCGAGATATCGAGCCCACAGGGAAATGTCTAAAACTTTAAAGAAATAATAAAAATAATTTTTTACTTTTCAAATTGATTTTGTAAAGTATGTTTTAAAATAGAATGTTTAAAAATTGCTTTTTAAATTTTCTTTTAAGAAAAAGTAAAGCAAGCAATTAAAATTAACAAGACTCTAAAAACGATATGAAAGCAATGAGAATAAAATATATTTTTCCTCTTTTATGAACCAGTAATAATTATGAAATTTCATTGTGAAAGTATCAAAATGTGTTGTGCCAAATAGGAGCAATTATATTCTTTACCCTTACTTGGTTCTATAAAGAACATTAGTTAATTTGAAGCTTTGAAATTTTGTAGATGGGTTAGGCAGGGAAGATACCATCTCTCACTCTAGAGTTCCCTCTTTTCCCTCCACCTGGGGGCTAACATATCATAATAAAATTTTTCACCTCAAAAAAAATTAAGGGGCTTTAACTTGTCACTCTAAAGTCCTCTAATTTTACTCCCCAATAAAAGCATATCTCCCTATTTATTAGCACTTAAATATGTGGACTACAATTCTCACCCATATAAATGCATGTGATTCACTCCAATTATTGATTGAGACAATACTGCATTGGTTCTTATATGATCTCACAACAAATTTTAACATCTTAATTGGCCAAATCAAGAAGTAAATGAAGTGTAAGGTAGTTGAATCATCAGAACTTCTTCTAACATTAAACATCTATACTTTACACAACTTCCTTCCATAATTTAATTATTTCTTCATTTGAAAGGAAAAAGATAAATAAAACTACTTAGAACTCTTAGAGAAACTACAAACACAACTTGATTTGAAAGAAGAAAACATAGTGAAAACACACTAAGTCTTACTTAAAAAATAAATGTAAAAACAAAGATTAACACTTATCTGAAAATCCTCTCCACAAGACTCTGAAAGTTCCTCTGAATCTTTTGCTTTCCACTATATAACTCCTTAGAGGTTGGCACCCAACTCTAAGGATTGATTCTCCTAAATTCTAATACAAACTATGATAAATTAAAGTAGAAGAGTAAAGAAAATTTGGCGAGAAGAAGACTATCTTCCTTCCTCTTTACCTGGAAACAACTTAAAGCTTTTCTTCAACTTCTCCAGCCAAATTTTTTCTTCAAAACTCTTCTCTTGGGTGTGGCGCCCCCTTCTGATCTTTAAGTCTTCATTTTTAATAATTCTTCAAAAGGTGCTTTCGTGTCTCTTCAATTTATGTCCAAATTCAATGAATCCACCAAGGAATGCATCCATCCATTTAAATTTTAAATAATATTTGACACTGATGGGAATTTAATGAAGTTTAAACCAAAGGATGCTTCAAAAACCCCTTCAAATTTGTGCCAAAATTAGTTAAAATTCGTCACTTTAAGTGTGGCGCTTATGCGCTAGCCATCCGGCGCATGGGCGCTAGAGGCTAAATTTGCACACCTTCCAATTTTTCTTCCAAATTTGATCCATTTTTGCTCCTTTCATCACAATCACTCATTTTAATCATACCTACAAGAAAAACATAAAAAAGACCTTCCATTAAAGTGCAATATCATCAAAAATAGGTCTAAAAATGTGCTTAAAAACACTATATATTTTAGGTGTATCAAAATCCCCCAAAATTAAAATGTTACTTGTTCTCAAGTGACACTATAATCTTATAAAAATCAAGCATGCAAATTATGTAAATGAGTTTCTTTAGGAAGGTTTCAAAATTTTGTTCTGGAAATGAAATAGTCCAATTTAGAAAAATATAAGTTCCTATCTAATTCAGAAATACTTGTAGATTTTTCAAAATATAGGATTTAAACATTTTATTTTTCTCACTTAAAAATTTTTATTGGAAAATAATTTTACTCACTATATTATAATCTTAAGCTTTAGATTTTATCAAAACTTATATTTTAAACTTTAGGTATGAAACCAATTTCTGATTAGGCCCTTAAATCCTCAAGCTTCTCTTTTCTTTTCTTTTCTTTTCTTTTTCTCTCTTTCTTTTTTTTAAAAGGCAAGGATTACTATATCTGGATAGGCCTTTAATAATTTTGAATTCCAAAATTTCATTTAAAATAAAGGTCCGATATATATCTTTCACTTAAAAGTCATAATAATAGTGTTGAAAATTATTTTTTTAATAAAAGAAATTTAGGTTTTGAAAAATAAAAGTCAAATCTTCTATCTTTCCACAAATACAACATTTCTTACTAAAGATAGTTTAAATATATTTAACATTTCTTTTTTAAGAAATTTTAACTTTAAAATTTTCATCATTACTATAAATTTTAACTAAATTCTGTTACTCATTTCTATATTCAAAATTTTGCTCCCCTAATATAACTTCATCTACAAAATTTTTTTCAATCAAAAATAAAATTTATTTATAATATTCTTGAGAACAAATAAAATTTTAATTTTCGAAAATTTGTTTTTTAAAATTCCACCAAAAATTTAAAATTTTAGTTAGGATAAAACTTTTAAGCATAAAAAATGATACAAGGATAAGAATAAAAACTAGAATAACATGCTAGCAGGAAATTTCATAACCTAAACATGCAACTATAACAATTTAAAAATAGGAGTAAAAAGAAATCAAATTTTGTTTTTCAGTTTTCATAAAAATTTTAAAGGACTTCTATAGTAGTGGAGGTTTTCCAAGCAAATACACACCAACTTAACATAACTAAAATCACAACAATATTAGATAATAGATATGGTAACAGATTTTGAAAAGTTTGAACATGCAATTTAAATAGTGGTTTCTATTAGTGCTTTAAATTTCCTAACAGTTTTTGGAATTAAATAGAACACTATTAAAAACTCAAACACTAGATACACATTAAAACATTTACAAACACAAACATATCACAAACTACAACATGAAGCATTAATTCATCATAGAAACATGAGAATGTGCATAACAGAAATAATCCAACTACAGTCTACACAATATCAGAGTTCACAGAGAAATACAACAGCAAATAAAACTCCAGACATCATACAACACAAACACAAACATCACAAACTCAACAGCACATAAAACAAATCCTACTCATCATCCTCATCATCATCATCTCTCTCATTCCAATCTCTAGATGGCACATAAGGTATATAAAAAGGATGAGGAGGCATCTTAGCACTGTGATCACCTCTAATTAGTCTATTCATATACTACTGATAGTTCTCCTCAACACACCATATTGCACAGTATATCTCTCAATATTCTCCACCTTTTCATCCATATCTCTAACATGTTCTCTGGTTAGACTTACCTTCTTCAAAATCTTCTGTAACAAACTAGTCTGTGAACTAGTAAACTCATCTCTAGAGGATGATGCATATGAAGTAGAAGAACGAGAAGTAGAAGCAGCATAACTAGGAGCTCTAACAGATCCTCCCTTCCAGCCAAATTCTAAATGCATTGTGTAAGTATTCACATTTACACTGGTAATAGGTCTAAGTGGCTGAAGGACTTCTTCCCATGTTTCAAACTTAACACCAGACCGCTTTTAAAGTAAATGAATAAGGGAAGGAAATCCCATACCTGCAGTAGTAGTAGCTCTGTGATCCCCGATAAATATATGTGCTTACAAATATGATATGAAAATTGGTAACGGCGCCAAAAACTCGGTCCTGTCCGGTAGATATATGTATGTGTGCCAAAACTTGACTCCACACCAAATATATGTGATTTAGATATGAAAATTATGATTTTATAATATGGGATACTACGCAAGTATACGTATCGTTTATCAAGTAATATAAGACTTTCTGATTAATCCCCGAGATATCGAACCCACAGGGAAAATATGAAAATCTTTAAGGAATCAGAGAAATTATCTTTTTACTTTCTTTGATTATTTTCAAAAAAGTATGTCTTGATTTTGAAAAGTTTTGAAGGTTGATATGTCTTTTGAAATTTTCTTGATAAAATGCTAAACAAGAATTTAAAATTACAATAACTAATAACACTGGATGTAAAATACTATTAACTAGAATATCTTTTTCTTTTCTTTCATGAAGTAGTAATAATTCTTAAAGTATTGTTGTGGAAGTATTCAAATTTTTGTTGTGACAGATAGAAGCAAATGTGTTCTTTACCCTTACTTGGTTCTATAAAGAACTTAGGTTAATTTGAAATTTATATTATTTTGAACATTGTTAGGCAGTGAAGATACCAGTCTCTCACTCTAGAGTTTCCTCGATTCCCACCACATGGGGGCTAACTTCTCATAACAAAACTCAAAACTTCAAACCAAATTAAGGGGTTTTAGCCTGTCAATCTAAAATCCTCTAATTTTACTCCCTTTTATAAAAATATCTTCTAATATTACATTCAATTATATGGACTAAAGCTCTCACCCAAATAATTTCATGTGATTCCTACTAACTTTTATGAGACAATACCGCATTGGATCTTACATAATCTCAAGAAATTTTACAACTTAACAGGCCAAATTAAGAAGTAAACAAAGTTTTTAGAATCAATCTTCACAACTTCTTCCAACTTTTAAACACTTAAACTTTCCACAACAATTCTCTTTAAATTAATTACTTCTCCATTTAAGAAATAAAAAGATAAAGTAAACTACGCAGAATGCATTGAGAAAATATAAAAATCATTGATTTGAAATTAAAAATAATAAGAAAAATAATAAACGAAAACAAGTATTAATAAACTAAATAAAAGTAAACACTTATCTGAAAATCCTCTCCATAAGACTAAGGAAGTTCCTCTGAAACTTTGACTCTTCGCTAAACTATTTCTCAGAGCAAGTCTCCCAACTCCGATGACTCAAAATACAGACTTCAGACTTCAATAAAAATAAAACTAAAAGAAAGAAAAGAAGTGGGAAGAAGAAGACTTCACTCCGACCCTTTTATCCTTTCTACTCTCTACTCCTACTCTAAAATAAAAACTCTTAAAATGCAGTGGAAAAACAAAATAAAGAAAGAAAGAACCCTTCAAAATGCAAAGGAAGAGTCTCTTAATCTTTCTTAAGACTCTCTTTAAATAGTAAACCAAAAGGTGTCTTGGTGTCTCTTCAAAATGTGTCGAGATTCAATGTATCTACCAAGGAACACACCCCTTCATTCAAACTTGCCGCCCAAAGGAAGTTATGGTAGTTAGCACCAAGAGTTGCATCCCATCCCCTTTGAAATTGGCGCCAAATCCATTTGAAATCCACTTGAGAAGTCTTAAAACCGACCCTAGACGTGTTAAAACTCCCAAATAACTCCTAAATTTACTTCCCCACGACTTAGGCTACTAGAAACCATTTTTTCAAGTTTTTTCAACTCCGGCGCCTAAGAGCCAACCTGCGGCGCATAGCCGCCAGTGCTCATTTTAGCATAGGTCTGCTAAACGTCCAATCTTCATTGTGACTCCTCTAGCCATCAAATAAGGTCCAAATAACACCACTATAGCATGGAAACTTCAAAATACTACCACATAATCTTAAATCAAATCAAACCAAGCACAAAAAACAAACATAAAGCAAAGCACACCGATAACTATGGGTTGCCTCCCACAAAGCGCTTGGTTTATCGTCGTCAGCCTGACATACCCAGAGCTTATTTTGAGTGACCCAACATCAGATTCTCATCAGGTTTAAATTGATCGATTGAAAAATAAGGTTTAAGTCTATGTCCATTAACTTTAAATATTTTTCCAATCTTAGGATCTTGAATATCCACAGCTCCATAGGAATAAACTTTCATCACAATAAAAGGGCCTGTCCACCTGGACTTATGTTTTCCAGCAAATATTTTAAATTTAGCATTATATAGCAAAACTTTTTATCCTGGCTCAAAATTTTTAGTAAGAATCTTCCGATCATGCCACAACTTCTTCTTTTCTTTATAAATCTTAGCATTTTCAAAAGATTCATTCCTTATCTCTTCAAGCTCATTCAATTGCATAATCTCTTTTATTCAACATCTTTCAAATTATAATTGAACACTTTAATATCCCAATATGCTTTATGCTCAAGTTCAACTGGTAAATGATAAGCTTTTCTAAAAATCAGCCTATATTAGGACACTCCTATAGGAGTTCTGTAGGCAGCCTATAGGCCCACAAAGCATAATCCAGTTTAATTGACCAAACCTTTCTGTTTGGATTAACAGTCTTTTCCAATATTATTTTAATTTCATGATTAGATAATTCAACCAAACCAGTTGTATGTAGATGATAAGCAGCAGCAATGCGATGATTAATATGATATTTCTTTGCTAGTTTTTCCATAATCGCATTTGTAAAATGACTTCCCCCATCAGTTATGATAACTCTTAGTATTCCAAAACTGAAAAATATATTCTTTCTTAAAACCTTTGTAACACTTTGAGCATCACATCGAGATAAAGTAACAACTTCTATCCACTTGGATACATAATCTACTGCTATCAAAATGTTTGTATTTCCGAAAGATGGTATAAATGATCTTATGAAATCTAATCCCCAAACGTCACATATTTTAATTTCCAACATATAATTGAGGGGCATCTCATTTCTTCTAGAAATATTGCTTACACATTGACATCTATCACAATTTTTAATATAAGCATTAACACCATTAAAAATTGTAGGCCAATAAAATCTAGATTGTAAGATGTTATATGCAGTTTTATCAACTCCAAAATGTCCCACATAATTAGAATTATAACATTTTTGATAATTTCATAAGTTTATTCTAAAGGCACACATCTTCGAATGATTAGATCCTTTCCTTGTTTATATAAAAATGGGTCATCCCAAAAATAAGTTATAGGTTCAGATAAAAATTTCTTCCTTTCCTGGTATGTCAAACCATAGGGTAAAATATCACTGACAATAAAGTTTACAATGTTGACATACCACGGAACACGCCACTCATTAATAGTGAACAATTTTTTATCAGGAAAATGTTCATTGATTTCTTCAGTATCACAGAGAGATTTTTTCAGTTTCAAGCCTAGACAGATGATCAAGAATTTGATTTTCAGCACCCTTCCTATCTACTATCTCAAAATCAAATTTTTGTAACAGAAGAATCCATCTTATTAGTCTCGATTTTGCATCATTCTTCTTCATTAAATATTTAATAGTAGAGTGATCATTATGCACCACACATTTTGTTCTAATTAAATATGATCGAAATTTATCAAAAGCAAATAATATAGCTAATAACTCTTTTTCAGTAGTGGTATAATTAGCTTGAGCTTTATTAAGATTATTACTAGCATAGTAAATTACTTTACAAATCTTATCATATTTTTGACCTAAAACAACTTCAATAGCATAATCACTAGCATCCTTGTGATATATTACTTAATGAATTGGCAATTTGTCCCGATTGATTCTCAATATTTCTGATTGTAGCTCCTTGACTTTGCAATTGATTTCCCAGTTGTAACACTTCTTCAATAGACAACTTATTCTCCTTAAATTGTGAAGTATTTGTTGACCTCATTTTTGATGAGGTCTTCTCTTCTTCTTTTTAGTACTTAGGATCTAGCCTTAGGCTTTTCCTTTGACTATCCTAGAGGATTAGAATTGGGACCCACCACTTAGAAATTCAAACCACTTCTTAACTCCCTGCAAACTCCACAAACTTGATTGTAGACCCCTAATCACCTAGAGGGTTGAAATCAAATGTGGAAATTTAAAGGATGAGTTCCTATAGGACTCTTTGGCCTTAGGACCGCCTCAGGTGGCCCGGTCTGGTGAGGGTTGACTTACACACACACTACACTTATACACTACACTTTCACACACCTCCTAAAACCACACCCATACCCAACTTGACCTCATGACTCATGCGAGGTGATTCACATGGATGGTCCTTAACCCTTAAGCCCTCGGCTAAGAGGTTAGGAACAACATAGTGAATGCCTCAAATGAGTCCCTTCATGGCTCATGTGGGCTTGATATGGCTTCATGGCTCAACCAAAATGATTTCATTCCACTTACATTTACTCAATCTTCAATTTTCTAAATTTTCAATTTTTGACCCCGGACCCCGGACCGCCAGACTTACCCAAAACCCTCGAAATTACCCAAAATTTTCAAAATTCTCCAAAATCACCCAAATTCCTCAAAATCAATCTCAAACATTCTCCCACCACTCAAATTGACCATTTTTACCCAAAATACTCAAAATTCCAAAAAATACCCCCAATACCTCCAAATTACCAAAATGCCCCTCTTGACCCAAAAATCCAAAAATTCAGAAAATTTCCAGAAAATGCCAGAAAATTCCAAATATTTCTAATTTTATTTTGTTCAACTACACCATGGGCCAATTTTGTCAATCTACCCCACTTTTGTCAAAATCCCCAATTTGACCCATTTTAACCCAAAATGAACCCAATGTCAAACCAAACCTACCCAATTGACCCAAATTATGGTCCAATTCAATTCTAAACTTCAATTCAACATCCCCAACACCAATCTAGACCAAATCCAAGCCCAATTTGATTGGCATTTGAATCCAATTTCACTTTTGACCTTAAAGCCCAATTTGGACCCATGACCCAAACTTAGCCCAAGCCAAACCAATTCAACTGCAATTGACCCCAAACCTTTTCTAAACCTTCCCTAACATCCCCACAAACAAAACACTAACATAATTTGCCCAAAATTTGAACCCAAACCCCACTCAAATTCAACCCAAAACCAAAAAAGCCTAATTTTGACCTAAACCCAAACTTAACCCAAATAGACCCAAACCCCAAAATCCAACCCCAAAAAAAGTTGAAACCTCTTTGAAACACTCCCATAAACATTTACCAACATTAATTTTACATCAATTTCAACCCTAGCCCAACATTGGCCCAAATTAGCCCAATTTGACCTACATTGGTCCATGTACCAAATGAACCCAAATCCAACCCAATTCAAGCCCAAACCACCTCAAATTTATTTCAAATTACTCATGACACATCCCTAAAGCAAACCCAATAATTATTTGGCCCAACCTTTTACAAAAAAATTCCCATCCATAAAGGCCAAAGCCCACTCCCTTAAGCCTTCCTAAAAGCCCACCTTTTACCAAATTTTAAAAGCCCAAATCAATCTAAAGCCTACATGACACTCTCCCTCATCACACATTCAATTTAAAATCACCCCTAAGTTTCAAAATAATCATTAAACCATTCCAAATTAAGCTTCATGAAAATTCTCTACCAAAATACCAAAATTCCTAAATTCTACTCCCATGAAATTGACCAAGCTTTATCCTAAGCCATAGGCAAGCCATGAAGCCATTCTTAAGCCACATGAAAGCCATGTAAGTTGTTCACATGTGACCTTACCAAATTGGGAAAAAGGAGGAGATCCTTTACACATTCCCTTAAGGTGATTAACCATTTCCATGTCTCCCCTAAACCATGTTTAATTCTAATTGTACTTGGATTGTGACTTGACCCCACTAATCAAGCTGATCCAAATCACTTTCTCTTCGACCTAAACCAAGCCTTGGGTGGTGCACCTAGCCCAAAAGGATGGGTTGACCCATTTAGAGCCAAAATAACCATGCCCCCATGCCATTTTGATCCAACTCCTTTACACATGTCCAAACCCAATTGACTTCACCATTGCCAAGCCCTGACCTCCCTGGTCAAGATGGTGACTCATGCCTGGCCGGCCAGCCACCAGGCTGCCAGAAAACACCATGGCCGAAAGCTCCCATGTGAGCCAACATTGAAATTCCCCCTTGCTGAGTTGTCCCAAGTCCAGTGGCCAGCATGGCTGTTCTTCTCTTGCATAGAGCAACTGATCCCAAGCCTTAAACCCCCCTGGGAAGCCCTCCAGCCTCTCCTATTTAAACCTCACCCCTCTCGGCCATGAAGAGGTGCTGAAACAAACCTTGAGGAAACTCTGCCAAAATTGTTCCAGACTACTCCCCACACATAGAGAACTTGATCCCCACTGAAATCCCCCTGCCATTTCCTCTTTGTGAGCTCAATTTCAGAGTTAAAATCTAAGCCCAAAACCAGGACACTTCTCTAGAGTGAGCCAATCCCCAAATTGATTGGTCGTACACCCGCACAAGACCAAGAGAAGAAGTTTACCGAGTGAAAGCCCCCTCTCCGAGCCACCCATCTATTCCGGACTCCAAGCTTTGTAATCGGTCGTGGTCGAAATCATACTCGGACAATTCACTGGGCCAAGGACTTCATCCGGAGCTTGCTTGGACCCAATCGAAGGTGACACAACTCTCAGATCGAAGCTTCACTTCTCTGAGCAAAGGTATGGACTCACTCTTCTTCCCGAGCTTACAGAGATTCTCTATTTAGTTTGGGTTAATTTCAATACATGTTTACCGTATGGATGTGTTCGTCTCCTCGAGACGAATCCATAGAGCATAAGAACACAAAAATCCGTTGAGAATCGAGTGAGAAATTAGGGTTAGAAGGTTGACGGTCACGGTGCACACCAGTCGTAGACGATGATCGGGAGCCGTCGGATCGAGCGTGTATCGAGCGGACGGTCCGGATCAGCCGGACGGCGCGGTGGTGCATGAACCGCGGGCCCCGGAGCGCCGAGTCGGATGGCGGCGCCGAATCGGAGACAACGCGTGGCCTTTCGGAGTCGCCGATGATGGCGTGGCGCCGCGTGGATAAGTAGGAAATTAGGGCTATTTTCTATTTATTTAATTACCGTAACTTAGAAAATTCATAACTTTGTGTAGGAAAATCCTAAAAATAAAATAAAAATACCCTCTTGCTCAGTGAACAGAGGAGAATAATGTAGAAAAGAAATCATGTAATTTCATCAAGTATTTTATTTTTAATTATTTATTTACTCTCTGCACTATTTCAATTCTCCATGCATGTATACAATTCACCATGGCATGAGACCATAGGGCTTTTGAAGCCTCTGAATTTGGGGACATTCCCTGAATTTTCCAAAGTCAGAGGCCATCCCTATGAAGAGTTATTGATTTTTCAATTCTAGTCACTATTCTGAGTATTTTAATTCCAATAATTAGCATGTTGTGAAATAAATTCTAGAAAAATTTGGTGATGTTTCTTATGACCAGAGAACCCTAGGGAAAATAGTTTTTGAGTTAATTCACTTGTAATAACCTTAATTGGCTTAAACACCCAAAATGGAGCTTTAATTAACTAGAGCTAATCATACATCAAATTGACTTGAAATCAATTCTCCACTGACCTTTAGGATCAGAGGAACCCACTATAAAAGTTTGAAGTCAATTGGACTTGGTTAGCCCTATCAAATGGGTTGATTAAGCCATTTAGCCAAAATTAAACTTAAAAATTCATAACTTTCAAAATACTTTTCAAAAATTCACCAAATTGGTTTTGGAGCCTCTATGATATCAGGGGAATTTAATAAAATTAAAATTGTAATTTTCTAAAAAAGTTGATTTTTTGCATTATTTTAATATTTTTAATAATTAAAAAATAATAAAAATCACAAAAATAATAAAATTCACCAAAATGTCACATTTTGAATTTTAATCACTTAGGAACAAACCCCATATTTTTCTTAAGTCTCTATGATGAGATATTAAATTTTAAAGCCCTAAGGTAATTTTAAAATTAAAAAAAAATGCATTTTCTAGCATTTCCACTAAAATAATTCTAATAAATCAAAGAAAAATCAAAAAATTGTAAAAATTGGTTCTCTGATTTCCTTGATATCAGAGAGATTTTTGAAAAATATAAAATTCATTTTTCAACCTTTATTTTATTTTTAAATTAATTAATACTCCAAAACTCAAAATAATTATAATAAAAATAATATAATTCAAAAAATCACCAAAATTGGTCCAAGTGGTCCTCTTGTCATTAGTAATGTCCCATAATTTTCTTAAGGACAGAAACTTTCCCTTGGTCATGTTGTTAAATTTTCCTTGAAAATCCTTATTTTTCACCAAAAATAATTACATAAATAAATTAAATACAGAAAAATCACATTTTCTCCTCTAATGTCTTGATTGATATATGAGTGAAGTCACATAAAAATTTCAAATTCATTTAAGCTCAATTTAGTGAGTTATGGAATTAGTAAGTTTAAAGGGCAAAATGTTAATTGAAATTTTAGCCTATAATTAAAAATTTTAGGTTTAATTAAAAGGGTGGGTAAAATATTTGATACTAAGTTGATTTTGGATGTTTGAAACTTAGGCAATTAAAGGGTAGAAGCCTACCAAACAATTTGAAAATAATTAAAATAAACCTTAGTTAAATAATTAATTAAATTTGGAAGAATAATAAAAAAATTGGAATTATTAAAATAGGGATGTTATTAGGAAGAAATTTATTCTTTAATTCAAGAATCCCTAAATTAATCACCTCAATAATATTTAATTCGTAATTAAAATGATAATCCAAATTCAAAATTTAAAATGCTAAAAGACTTAATCATTAAATTAAATTAAAGTTAAAACATTTAAATTAAATCCTTCTAAGATTTCAATTAAATTAGTATTTTAACAATTAAAATTATATCATCCTTAAAGCATAAAAAATAAAATTAAATTAAAATTTAAATTAAATTAAATTAAAAATAAAATTACATTAAAATTTAAATTAAATTAAATTAAAAATAAAATTAAATTAAAATTTAATTAAATTTAAATTTAAATTAAATTAAATTGAATTAAATTAAAAATTAAATTAAATTAAATTAAATTAAATTAAATTAAATTAAATCACATTAAATTAAATTAAATTAAATTAAATTAAAACATATTAAATTAAATAAAATAATAAAATCAAGTTAAAATAAAATTAAAATTAAATTAAATTAAATAAAATTAAATTGAAAGTAAAACTAAACCAAATTAAATTAAACTAAAATTAAATTAAATTAAATTGAATTAAATATAACATCATCAAAGACATAAAGAATTCAAAATAAATCTAAAACAACTTGAACACTATTCCAAACTTGAACCCATTAATTGAAATTAAATTAAAATCACAAATCACTTGAACATCGATTTGCCCTCAAAAGCTCTGGTTGTCATAACTCCTAAACGGAGTATTAAGTGAAGTGTTACTTCACTTATAGGATATTCAAATGTTCTAGTTCACTGAGCAAGATAACAAAACTTGAACTCCTGGATGATTAATTCATTTGTATAATTAAATTCTCTTGAACTTAAAACAATCCTAGAGGTATTGAAAAGATGTTTAAGATTCGTTTTAAGCACTTCCTCAATATGATAGGATATTTATAAGAACAATTGAACTTAATTGTTCTTTGATGAAGAAAATCGTCCTCAAACCAAAACACAAGAACCTAGACGTCATAGGAGATGACTAGCTATAGGAGTAGGACCTTGGTAGAAAACCATAACCCTTCCTTTAGCTTTACCTAGAAACTTGCTTTAAATGCTTAAATATTCTAAATTGTGTTTAAGTGCAGCTTAGGATGACGGGAAGACCCTCCAGGTACGCTTTTGTTTTATTGCAATTTACCTCCTTGCAATTTACTTTATTGCAAATGCACTTTACTTTTCTCGCATGATAAACAACTGTTGCATGAAAACCCACACCTTTAGGATAGTCCCTCAAACCGAAACCAAAACTAAATTAAAAGTCATTACAAGATAAAATTCACCGTCACAACATTTCAAAATATAAAACAACTCAAAATTTAATCACAAACAGAACAACAAAACTACAACTACAACTAAATAAAAACGTCTTGTTGGATGATCGGGAATACCTCGGATGATGTAACCTACGTGTTGCTAAAGGTATTTCCCACGGTCTAAATGAAAGTGTGGAACTCATTTAGTTGAGTTTAGCAAATTCATCTGGACTAAGTGAATCCGATAAAAATAACGATGCCGGAAGGATGGAACCGTGGGATCTTAACCGGTGTTGTTATAATAACTTTAAGATTTGTTTTAATTAAAACACAAAAAACACTTGGAAATTAAGACCTTCTCTAAACCAGAACACTTCTCTCATCTCCTGATTTATGACTTCTAAAACTAAACCTCTGCAACAACAAGGAGCTCGGGGCATGGTGGGCAGCACGGACATCGTCATCAGCAATACCTGAGTCTACTTCAGCAAAACTTTCTTAGAATTAAATAACCAAGCCATAGGACTTCGAGGTAGTTTGCCTAGTGCAACATAAATCCTCAACTCTTTGTTAGGCATTTGCATTGCAAATTAAGCCCTAACCGGTCTTAGGATTCCGAGGTAGTCGTTCGGTACGACATAAACCCTCACATCTTCGAGGCTATTTGCATGACTGTGTCATACGAATATAAGTCCTAATTAATTAAAATTGGCAAGATCAAAATGTTAAATAAACATTAGGGCTTTCCTAAATTCAAGCCAAACAATAGGATAGTCAGGAAATTACCGAAGTTCGCTTCGAATCTGTGATTTCTCCTACCTTTCTTCCTTTGAATTCCCAAAATAAAATGTTCCAAATTTGATCTATTCCCTATTGAAATTCCAAAATTCAATCCCTCGAAAACTTAAACTTTGAAATTCTTGAGAGCGTAACTACTGATTATTATCCAGAGTTTTCTTAGGTGATTCTTGTCACTTAAGATATAATTACCTATAGGGGCTTGCCCTTATAGGGAATTTTAAGAACCGGTAATATAAACCCTGCTTAATTCATTTACATTAAGCAGGGGAACTTGTCGGCTTATAAAATTGGTTCGCAGACCAAACAGATGTCACAAATCTTCTAGTTTATTTAACCGAGCCCCATCATCAAGCAGTGTGTCTACTCTCCGGGATAGATATACAGATTGTGGTGCGGTGCTCATTTATATAAACTATTCGGGATGTGAGATCAGTTTGATTTCATATCTTAAAATTTTCAAATTTAAAATTATTTTCAAAATCAAATACTACTTTTCAAATTATTTATTTAAATTAAATTAAAAATTCGCCGACAATTTCTGTTAGGCGACCCCTTTTTCTAAAATACAACACAAACCTAAAAATATGCCGACAGTATTATTAAATCCTGGAGGATAGGTTGGTCTATAATTATTATTCCCTTGATTGTTCCAGTTCCCCAATGGATTTACTTGATTGTTCCCCATTGTTGTTACTACCACCCTGATTATTGGTATTCTAGTTAAAATTTGGATGGTTTTTCCAACCTGGGTTATAATAATTTGATTATGGGTTATTACGCTCACTTATAGAATTCAAAGTTTTTGATGAAGTCTGAGAATCAACCATTTGGCCTAATGCCTAGATCATGGAAATTGACTGAGAAAAATTCATTCCAAATTGGTCTATCTTTCTTGAGATTACAACAACTTGATTTGCTTATATTATAAAAGCATCATTTTCATGAATGTTGGCTACCTTTTTAGGATTTAACCTTTCAGAAGCCCATTTAAAATTATTAGTAACCATTTCTTCAATTAAAGCATAAGCAACAACAAACTGTTTAGACATCCATGAACCACCAGCAGTGGCATCAGTAATAGATCTAAGTGATCAAACTAATCCATTTTAAAAAGTTTAAATTATTAACCAATCTGGTATCTGAACCGCGACTTTCTGTATATACAAGAATTTATGAACTTATATTTATATATTTATAATAATTTCATAAATTCACAATTTTAAACGCAAGTATACGTATCATTTCAAGTAATACAGGGCTCTATTGGAGTCCTGGTTATCAATCCCACAAGGAAGATTAAGGGAAGATTAATTAAAAAAGTTAATAGATTTTCAAATTAAAAGTAATTATAATTTTTATTACTTTTCAAAAATCAGAATTTAGGTTTAATGAAATTTCTACTAAATGTAAGTAAAGTAGCAATAAAGTAAAGGTTAATGCAAGTATAAATAAAACAACTTTCTCCTTTTCAACTAATCTAAGATTTTTCACAATAATTATCATTCGTGGAGAACTTGAGAATATGGTATTGCGCCAAATAGAAGCATTCCTATTCTTTACCTTCACTCTATAGTATAAAGAACATTGACTAATCTATAGGTTGGTTCGTGATGTATTATTAGTAGAATGGGTTAATCTAGGCTCACACTTTTAGATATCCAAGGGTGGCTATGGTCGGCCCTAATAGTTACCCGTTCCCTTTCTATAAACCAAATTATTAGAATTTAGTCTGTCACTCTAAAACTAATCAATTCTACACCCAATAAACAATATCTCCCTATTTATTTGCACTTCACCTTGAATAACCCGCTCAAGGCCTTCAATTACCCAAGGATTCATGTGATATCTACTAGTTAAGAACTCATCTCCGGATAAGTCTCAGAATTCTTCAACAGATTTTAACAATTTAAATGGCCAGTTTAAAATGTAAATTAAGATCATGTATGAACATCATCGCAATAATTTTAAAATTTTAAGTTAAGTTCTCTCACGAAATTAAATTATCTTATTATCTTTTCATAGTTGAAAGGAGAAAGAAAAGTAACTACTCAGAACACATTGAATTCACACAACAAAACATATTTATAAAACTTTGAACCAAGTTACAAATACTTATCTGGAATGTTCCTTCAAGTGATCCTTTGACTCCTACTGACTCTAATGCAAAGCACAAGACTTCAACAACACTTACAAACTCTCACTTACTACTCAAGGAAACTCACTAAATACTTAAGAAGAAAATATGGTGGCTCTCTAAAACTATCTCCAGATGCTGGAGTTCTAGTGGGGCACCATTCTCTGTAGAAATGTCTCCTATTTATAGAGCTTCAAAAATGGCCAGGGGTTGCTTAAGGCACTTCTTCAAAATTGGTCCAAATTCAATGAATCTTCTCGAAATTAACTGTGGTGCCTAGGCGCCGGAGTTTGTGATTAATTCTTCGCACCTCTTCACTTTAGATCGCACCCCTTCGCGATTAAAACTGTTTTCCTATGTCCAGATGCATTGTATCGCATGTCCTTTGTATTAGGAGTAACTTTCGGTTTTCTAGAAGGTCTGATAACCGCTTAACACCGTCAAAATAACTGTCCAAAGTTGTCAAAAATCTTATCTGCATTAGTATCGGACTGGCGCTTAGGCGCCAGATTCTGGCGCCTAGGCGCCGGATCTATAATTTCGGCAACTTTACGTTTTAGCTATATTTTTGCTCCTTTTTGCTCATTTTTCCTTCTTGAACTCTTTTTTCATTGCATATATCCAAAAACATAAAAATACCTTTCATTAAAGCATAATATCCTTAAAAATTGAATCATAAATAAAGCATAAAAATAGGTACTTTTTAAGTAGATCAAATTCCCCCAAACTTAAATGTTACTTGTCCTCAAGTAACCCTTTTTATTATATAAAATGTATAACTTCTGGAATGAAGTTTAAATATTTAAGATTCCTTGTAATTTTTTGTTTTATAAATGTTTTAGCAAATCATTAACCAAATTTCACTAATTAAGTTTAATTTTAAGAAATTAAAGAATACTTAACTACCAAATCGTAAGACTTTCAATTTTTCATTTATTTCAAGAATAATTGTAATTTATCATATTAATGTCACATAGATAATTTACAAGAAAAAGACTTTCATGAAAAACTTTTCTAGTAAAGATGCATGTACATAAAAATTAAGTTAAAAATATAATTAGTTTTCTTCCTATAAGATAATTCAAGTGAAGACAATTTTTTTTAGGCTCACCTCAAGCTTTTGCTCACATTTCTTTTTTTTTGTTCTTTTCTTTTCTTTTCTTTTTTTTTTCTTTTTCTTTTTTTTTTCTTTTTAAGGATATTTTTCAATCCTCCATTTTTTTTTAAATTTGTGAGGATTACTATATCTGGATAGCCTGTTAATGATTTTGAACTTCACTATCCTTAACTTATATTTAAAAAATTATACATTTTTACTTAATAAATATGACACTTAATAAATATTTTTCAAAAATTATTTCAATCTTCTCATTTTCAAGTAATAATCTTGATTCCTTAATATTTTAAAAACACAATTTTCTTTACTATAAATAGAAAATTTTTTAATCTTATTATTCCTGAAGTTAAATAATTCTATTCTTAATATCAATCAAAATTATTGAAATTTTAGTTAAGTTTACTAAATTATTTATAAATTCCAAAATTTAAGTAATCTTAAATAAAATTTTCATTCCTTATGTTAAGTTAATATTTTTAAAGAAAATATTAGTACATTAAGGACAAATAATCTTTAAATTTCAAAGAATTTTTCTTTCCCCTAAACTTTAGTTTTGGTATAAACATAAATTATGAAAATTTCTAAAGCATTAGAGAAAGAATAGGAATTTCTCTAAGTATATGAAAAATAATCAAGAAAGGAAAATTTATTTCTATACATGTTTTTATGAATATAAAAGAAAGGTTTATGCATACATAGAACAATTTTAGTAAGCAGGATCAATTTCTACAAAAATCATATATATATATATATATCTATATATATATATTAATTTTTTATTATTTTTTTATAATAATTTTAAAACAAAAATAACTAAACTAAACAGGTGTTCTAATTACTATACTAACACAGAAATAATACATCTCATTACATAAATAAAGTTTAGCAATCCAACAATCATCAGTACATCAATAAGTGTTTCAGAACAATGCATCAAACATAAAAAACAAATGATCACACACAAGCAAAACTAACATAATAACAAAAAATAATATAAATAACACAAATACACAATCCTAAAAATCTACTCATCACTAGCAGTCTCCTCATCCTCATCGTCATCAAAAGAAAAATCTACATTCTTGTTCTGGATATTAAATGGTGAGAATCTTGGGCAGGTCGGGAACTGAACTGAATGATCACCCTTCAGGAATCTAACAAGAGACTCAGAATACTCAGCATCAAAATCACTCTTCCTCTGGGTGTACTCAAAAAGATGATCCAATTTCAAATCTATAGTATCAAATCTACACTGGGTCAAAAGTAACATATTCTGCTGCTCTATAAATTTCTCATGCATATTCTCCCAAAAACTAGATGATGGCTAGCAGCAAAAGTAGAGGGTCCCGATGTAGAAGGTCTACCAGAAGTAGGTAATGAACTAGAGGGTGCGGTAGAACTCTTACCTCGAAGTCGATCATAAATACTGACACTTTCTCTTCCAATGGGCTTTGTAGACTTGAGCATCTCCTCTGAAAGCTCAACAACAACTCACTTTCACACAAAGAATAAATCAGAGATGGGAATCCCAATCCCACAGAAGTGCTAGAATGAGCAGTAGCCTCTATAGAATCATAAATAATACTCCCAACATCAATCATCTTCCTCTCCTGTATGCAGTAGTTGAGGATAGCTCTGTCTTTTATGACCTCACTCAAATGGTTGGATGGAAGGAGGTGAGTAGAAATAAAGTAATGCCATGCCTTAGAAACACCATTTAGCTTAGAAGATGAAAAATGTACCCATTTTTCGTTCCAAATCTTCCAAGCTCCAGTATCATCTGTTAAGTATGCAATAATCATCTCTAAATCTCCCTCAGATGGAGATTATCTAGAGTAATAGCACTCGATGTTCGGTGGCAGGCCGTAGAAAATGTTGTTTCTCTCTGGAGTAAATCCATCTTTAACTCCGCTCACGAAGATCTCGTAATCTTCGAAATCCAAGAAATTTGCATAAAATTCCCTAATGACAAGGATAACAACAACAACAGTGAAGTAGTAGAATCGTTGCCAGTTCAGTGCAACGATCGTATCTTCAATCCTTCCACCAGGATTGTAGAAACTCCTCTCCGAGATAAATTTTCTTATCGTAGCAAAATCATTGTAACAAAAAATTGATGCGGCAGTGGCAAACTTGCTACGATCGAAATTTTCTCGTTCTTTCCCTCACTTAAATTTTGGAGCCATCTAAATTTAAGAGAAAGAAAATGCAAAATAAATTAAAGATCAAAAGAATAAGCTTATTTAAGCTTTAAAAACATAAATAAAGCTTCAAATCCATGGATTAAACTCCAAAAATAAAAAAAAATTCGGTTTTTCTCAAAAGTTGAAAAAACCATGGTGAAAATAAAAAATAAATGGATTAGAAGGTAGATCTGACCTCAAGATGAAGAAATCGAGTGATTCCAAGCTCAAAAACTCAAAAATTTGGCCTAAAAATGGGTCCCTAAAGTTGATTTTCATGAAAAAGGGAAGAAGAAGGGAGCTTAGGCGTCGTTAATGGCGTCGGTTGGTTTAAAACCCGACTTTCGAGTGCAGGCCGAACCGGCGCTTAGGCGCCGAATTCTGGCACCTAGGCGCCAGACTCTCCTTACCAAAAAGATTTAAAAATTGTATTTTCCACCAAAACTTAACAAATTCGACTTCTAATTACTCACATGAGAGTATTACTCCAATCTCTAACTTCCCAATATCTCCACAAACAATTAAAATGAAAGAATAAATCCAACATTCAAACACCGGATATAATCAAACTCTTCAAATTTCATTTCAGATTTTTCATTCCAAGCTCAAGAAATTGCAGAAAAAGACTATAACAAGGTTCATCACTCTATAAACAACACAAACATTACAAATTCAAAGCAAATTCATAATCAAATAACACATTTTGAACAATGAAAACAAATACACAAACTAAATATTTGACTCACTATAACATGACTCAATCACACCTAGAACACATCAACGATCTATTCATCTCCAAACTTTAAATTTCCATCCCTCCTGCAATGAAGTTCTCTAGGCCCGCATGGATAGAAAACCAATGCCCTTGGAAATTCCAAAGCCATCTTCTCATCAATCCATTTGTTATTCGCATACATCGCTACTTGAGAATCTTGATAGGACGCCATATGATCGAATTCAAGCTTCGTCTGCCATTCCAAGTGCTCGATTTGGTGATACATCTCATGCAGATGATTTCCAATGCTTAGCAATTCCGCCTCAATCTTATCTAAACGACTGAATAATTTCTCCAAACTTATAACAATAAATCCATTGAAATAAGGTTGAGGATCTTTAGAAGACTTATCTTTTATTGCATTTCCATGATCATCTCTCTCCATTGCTTCCAAACTTCTCTTTTCTCCTCCAAAATGAATTGTTCTGGTAAAAAATAGGGTTGCTTAGGGATTGGGGATGAAGGTAGGGTATTTTATAAAAAGAATTTGTGTAAAAAACTGAAGATTTTCAGTTTTTGCACGAACAGTAACTGGGGCGCTTAGGCACTGAAATCTGGCGCCTAGGCGCAGGACAGTCGATACACATGGGTTATGCTGGCGCTTAGGCACCGAGTTCGACTCTGTTTCCCCTATCGTCAAATTTACAAAGTTTCGGTCTTAAAATAGGTCTATTAAAATGGTGTGATCAACACACAAACATCGATTAAGATAAATTCAAATCACAAATAATCACAATGATAATATATGGGTTGCCTCCCACAAAGCGCTTGGTTTAACGTCGTCAGCCCGACCTAATCAATTATATTAATCGGGTAGACTCAGTTCGTAAGCCTCCTTGTAAATCAGTTTCATTTCTCCCATATAAGGCTTCAGTCTTAATCCGTTAACTTTAAATATTTTTCCAGTCTTGGGATCTTTAATATCCACAGCTCCATAAGAGTATACTTTCTTAATTATAAATGGTCTCATCCATTTGGACCTTAATTTTCCAGGAAAAAGTCTTAAACGAGTATTAAATAATAATACTTCTTGTCCAGGCTCAAATATTTTTCTTAAATTCTTTTTATCATGCAATTTCCTCATTTTTTCCTTATAAATCTTTGCATTTTCATAGGACTCATTTCTTATCTCTTCCATTTCATTCAGTTGTAACAATCATTTCTCTCCTGCAGCATTCAAATCATAATTGAACTCCTTTATCTCCTAGTAAGTTTTATGTTCCAGTTCAACAGGTAAGTGACAATGTTTACCATAAACTAACCGATAAGGTGCTGTTCCATAAGCACATAATGCAAAATCAAGTCTATCAACTGATTTACCAAAAAATTACCCATTTTTATGCCTTATTTATGATTCAATTCTTAAGGATATTATGTTTTAATGAAAGGTATTTTAATGTTTTTGGATGTAGATGATTATAAAAGAGTCAAAGAAAGAAATAGAAGGAAAAACGAGCAAAAAGGAGCAAAAATGGAGCTTATGGAGCAAAATTTTGGAATTATTGGCCTGGCGCCTAGGCGCTAGAGTCCGGCACCTAAGCGTCAGCTCGATATAGACGCTGTTAAGTTCTTTTGATGACTTTGGGTAGTTATTTTGACGGTGTTAAGCGGTTATTGGAGCTTCTAGAAGACTGGAAGTTACTCCTAATATATATGACATGTGATTCAATGTATTTGGACACAAGGAAAAGGTCTGGATCGCGAAGAGGTGCGACCCAAAGTGAAGAGGTGAGAAAGACCTGGTCACGGAGTCCGGCGCCTAGGCGCCAGATCACGGCTCCTAGGAGCGAAGGTTACCTTCTAGAAGATACATTGAATTTGGATGAATTTTGAAGAAGTGCCTTAAGAAACCCCTGGTCAAATTCAGAGCTCTATAAATAGGAGCCCATTCTACAGAGGAAATCGCACCAAAACCCCCCCTCTTAGTACATATACCCATTTTAGCATCTTCTCTCTCATCTCTAGTTTTATTTAGTCTCTTCCATACTTAGGGTGCCACTTTATTTTGTCTCTAGTTAGTTTATTTTGTCTCTAGTTAGTTTATTTTGAGTATTTATTGTGTGTTATTGCTATTGGAGTCTTTCATCATTGCTTTGGAGTCAGTAGAAGTCAGCGGATCTCTTGAAGGGAAACTTCAGATAAGTATTTGTACTTTGGTTCAAAGTTTTATAAATATGTTTTGTTGTGTTATTTCAATGAGTTCTGAGTAGTTAGTTATCTTTCTCCTTTCAACTATGAAAAGATTATAAATTAAATAAATTTTGTAGGAGAATTAAATATAAAATATTTTAAAACATTGTGATGATATTAATACCTGATCTTAGTTTACTTTTTAAATTGGCCATTTAATTTGTTAAAACCTATTGAAGAATTTTGAGACCTATCCGGAGATAAATTTTTAAATAGTAGATATCACATGAATCCTTAGGTAATTGCAGGCTACACGTGGATTGTTTAAGGTGAAGTGCAAATAAATAGGAATATATTATTTATTGGGCATAAAATTAATTAGTTTTTAGAGTGACAGACTAAATTCTAATAATTTGGTTTATAGAAAGGTGACGGGTCACTGGTAGGGCCGATCATAGCCACCCTTGGACATCTAGTAGTGTGAGCCTAGATTAACCCATTCTACTAGTAAAACATCCTGAGCCTAACTATAGATTAGTCAATGTTCTTTGCACTTGGACCAAATGGTAAAGAATATGAATGCTTCTATTTGGCACAATACCGTAATCTTAATTCCCTACAAAAGATAATTAATCTATAATTCTTAGATTAGTTGAAAATAGAGAAAGTCATTTTTATAATTGCATTGAATTTTAATTACTGCTTACTTTACTTTCCTGCTTATTGCTTACATTCTTTTAGTAAAAATTATTAGTTAATTAAATTTGAATATATATAAATTGCTTTAAAAAATAGTACTAATATCTCTTACTTTTATAAATTGCTTTCAAAAATTTCAAAATAGTACTAATATCTTTTACTTTTATTTCACTATCCCTGTGGGATCGATAACCAGGACTCCACTAGAGCCATGTATTACTTGAACGATACGTATACTTGTGTTTAAAATTGTGACTTTTACAATAATAAAATCTAAATATAAAATAATAAAAGTAAACCTCGCACATCAAGTTTTTGAAGCCATTTGCTGGAAATTAAATATTCTAAAAAGTGGTATCAAATTCTTGTATTTTAAAGCATATTTAAAGTCACATCGCACTAAGTTTTTGGCGTCGTTGCCGGGAGATAGGATTAAATAAAAACTAAAAGGATCGAATAAAATAAAAAGTAAAAGGATTGGATAAAATAAAAAGTAAAAAAAGTAAAAACAAAAAAAAACATAAAAATAAAATTCAAAATATTTTCTTTAAATTTTTTATGTGTTGTTGTGGATCTGAAGGATTACTACCTTTTAATTCTGAATTAGAAAGAACAATTAAAAGAATTAAAAAAAGGAAAACAAATTTCAAAACATCAAAAAATGGCTAACTTACATAACAATAATCAAAATCCAATCGAAATTAATGAACAAAATATTTATAAACCATTAAGGGAAAATGCAAATCCTACAGCTGATGAACTTCATGTTAGTATTCAAATTCCAGCTGTAGATGCTAATTCTTTTGAGCATAAACCTTCTATTATTTAAATGGTTCAAAATAATCAATTTGGAGGAACACCTAATGAGGATCCAAATTTACACCTTGCAAGTTTTTTAGAACTTTGTGCTACCTTTAAATGTAATAATGTTTCTGATGATGCTATTAAGCTTAGACTCTTTCCTTTTTCCTTAAAAGATAAAACAAAGTTGTGGCTTAATTCATTAGGAACTTGTTCTATTAAAACATGGGCAGATATGACACAAAAATTCCTTGCTAAATATTTTCCTCCTTCTAAAACTGTTAAATTGAGAAATGATATTACTTCATTTATGCAATTTGATGGAGAAACAATTTATGAAGCTTGGGAAAGATTTAAAGAACTATTAAGAAAATGTCCTCATCATGCTTTATTAGATTGGTTAATTATTCAAACATTTTATAATGGACTCATTAGATCACTTAGATCTATTATTGATGCTGCTGTTGGTGGTTCTTTTATGGCTAAGACATTTGAAGAAGCCTACACCTTAATTAAAGAAATGACTAATAACAATTTTCAAAGGCCTTCTGAAAAGGTTAATCCTAAAAGAATGGCCAGTATTCATGATAATGAAGCCTTTTCTATTTTAGCTTCACAAGTAGCTGCGATATCTAAGAAATTAGATAATTTTGCTATTAATATATCGCATGTAAGTAATGATAATTCTGTAAATTCTGATGATTCTCAAACAATGGAAACTTTGCAAGCTATTGCTAGTAAAACTAGTAATCCTTATTCTAATTATTATAATCCTGGTTGAAAAAATCATCCTAATTTTAATTGGAGTAATGTGCATCAAGTTAATCCAAATTGGAACAATCAAGGAAATTCAAACTATAGACCAACTTATCCTCCTGGTTATAACAATCAGCAGAAAAATTTTTCTGTAGAAGAATTGATCTTGCAACTAAGCAATCAGCTACAAAGTCATAACAATGCTATTCGTAATATTTAGAATCAGATAGGTCAAATCGCTAATTTCATTAATTACAGACCTCAAGGAACACTGCCTAGCAATGTCGAAACTAATCCTAAAGGATCTAGAAAAGAACATGAACAAGCAAAAGATGTACAACACAGAAGTGGAAAGGAACTAAAAGAGAAAACACAAAATGAGATTGAAAAAGAGAAAGAAGTTGAAGAGATTGAAAAACCTAAAGATACCATTTCTCCAAGTAAAGATCAGACTGTTGTACCTATTGAAGTGGGAGTTGAAAGACCACCACCACCTTTTCCTCAAAGACTTAAACGACGAAAGCTTGACCATCAATTTTCTAAGTTCTTTGAATTTTTTAAGAAACTTACCATCAATATTCCTTTTGCTGAAGCTTTGGAGCAAATGCCAAGCTATGCAAAATTTATGAAGGATAATTCAAGCAAGAAGAGAAAATTTGAAGCTTTTGAAACTGTTGCATTAAGTGAAGAATGTAGTGCAATAATTCAGAAAAGATTACCTCATATACTTAAAGATCCTAGAAGTTTCACTATACCATGTGCTATTGGAGAAAAATTATGTGGAAAAGCCTTATGTGATTTAGGAGCTAGTATTAATCTCATGCCATTTTCAATCTTTCGAAGGTTAGACTTAGGAGAGATTTCTCCTACCACTGTTCTAGATATGGAAGAAGATAAAGAAATACCTATCATTTTAGGGAGACCTTTTCTAGCTACCGGTCCAGCTATAATTGATGTGCAAAAAGGAGAATTAACGATGAGAGTTAATGATCAAGAGATAACATTCAATGTTCTGAAATCAATGAGGTATCCTGAAAAAGAAAAATGCTTATCGAATGGATATTTTTGATTATATGATTGAAAAGCATTACCAAGAAAAATTTAAGGTCATTTCTGATGATAAAGATAAAGAATCTATGTTATATGATGAGTCATTAAATGAAGAAAATTTATCTGAAGAAGCTCATTATATTCATGAAAGTTAGGAAATTTTAGACACAACTAAAAATGATATACTTTTACCATCAATTGAAAAAGCCCCTGAACTGGAATTAAAGATGTTACCTGCACATTTGAAGTATGCATTTCTTGGAGATTCATTAATTTTACCTGTAATTATATCTTCAAAATTAAGCAAAGATCAAGAAGAAAAATTAATAGGAGTTCTGAAGAATTATAAGAAAGCTTTTGGTTGGACTATTGCAGATATAAAAGGAATAAGCCCTTCGATCTGTATGTATAGGATTTTAATGGAAGAAAATTGTAAACCCACTATTGAACCCCAAAGAAGATTAAATCCAATTGTGAAAGAGGTTGTTAAGAAAGAGATTTTTAAATGGTTAGATGCTGGAATTATTTATCCTATTTTGGATAGCTTAATGGGTAAGTCCTATTCATTGTGTTCCGAAGAAAGGAGGAGTAACTGTCATTGTTAATGAAAAAAATGAATTAATCCCAACAAGACAAGTTACTGGATGGCAAATTTGCATTGACTATCGAAAATTAAACAACGCCACTAGAAAGGATCATTTTCCTTTACCTTTCTAGTATCAAATGCTGGATAAACTAGCTAGACACTCATATTTCTGTTTTCTGGATGGATATTCTAGTTATCATCAATTATTCGTTGCTCTTGAGGATCAAGAAAGGACAACATTTATAAATCCTTATGGAACATTTGCCTTTAGAAGAATGCCTTTTGGTTTATGCAATGCACTTGTAACTTTTCAAAGATGTATGATGTCAATATTTTGTGATTTGATTGATAAAGGAATTGAAGTATTTATGGACCATTTTTCAGTTTTTGGAACTTCTTTTGAATCTTATTGGAAAATATAACGAAAGTTTTGAAGAGATGTGAAGAAACAAATTTAGTCCTAAACTGAGAAAAATGTCAATTTATGGTCGCAGAAGGCATTGTACTTGGACATAAAGTTTCACAAATAGGGATGGACGTTGATCAAGCAAAAGTGAAAATTATTGCTGAACTGCAACCACCTACTACTGTTACTAATGTAAGAAGTTTTCTGGGTTATGCTGGATTTTATAGGAGATATATAAAAGAATTTTCTAAAATTACTAAACCTCTTTGCCATTTATTGGAAAAAGAAGCTATATTTGAATTTAATGAAGATTGCTTGAATGCGTTCAATATTCTGAAAGAAAAGTTAATCACTGCACCTGTCATTGTTGCACCTGATTGGAATAAAACTTTTGAATTAATGTGTGATGCAAGTGATTATGCAATCGGAGCTGTATTAGAACAAAAGTATGAGAATATTTTCACAGTTATATACTATGCTAGCAAAACTCTTAATAAAACTCTAGTAAATTACACTACTACTGAAAAAGAGCTTTTAGTAATAGTATATAACTTTGATAAATTTAGACCATATCTTCTTGGAACAAAATCTATCGTGCATACAGATCATTCTGCTATTAAGTATTTAATATCTCAAAAGGATGTTAAACCTAGATTGATCAGATGGGTTTCACTTTTGCAAGAATTTGATTTTGAAATTGTGAACAGAAGAGGGACTGACAACCAAATTGCTGATCATTTATCAAGAATCAAAAATAATAATGAGAAAATTTATGAAGAAAATATAAATGAGAAATTTCCGGATGAGCAATTATATGTCATTCAAGGATTACAAATGCCTTGGTATGCAGATATAGTTAACTACTTGGTTAGCAATATTTTACCATATGGGATGAATAATAAATACATTAAGAAATTCAAGAATGATTGTAAATCATATATTTGGGAAGATCCTCATTTATTTAAATTAGGAAGAGATTCTGTGATTCAAAGATGTGTACCCTAAGAAGAAACTTTTGCAATTATTCAAAAATGTCACGATTCTGAATTTGGAGGACACTTTGGAGTGGATAAAACTACATTTAAAATTTTAAATTTTGGATTTTATTGGCCTACTTTATTTAAAGATGTTGAACATTATGTGAAAACTTGTGATCGATGTCAAATAATGGGAAATATATCCAGAAAAGATGAAATGCGTCTAAACTTTATATTAGAAATCGAAATTTTCAATGTATGGGGTTTAGACTTTATGGGACCTTTCGTACCATCATCTGGAAAGATTTATATTTTATTAGCAGTTGATTATGTTTCAAAGTGGATCAAAGCTGTAGCTTTATCGAACTGTGATTCCAAAAGTGTTTAGAAATTTTTAAAGAAAATGATTTTTACAAGATTTGGAATGCCTAAGATAATTATAACAGATGGGGGAAGTCATTTCAAAAATATAAGAATTCAATCATTGTTAGAGAAATTCAGAATTAAGCATAGAATTGCAACTGCTTATCATCCTTAAACAAGTGGAATGGCTGAAGTGTCAAACAGAGAAATTAAAAGAATATTGGAAAAGACTGTTAATCCTAAAAGAATTGACTGGGTTGATAGACTATATTCTGCATTATGGGCTTATAGAACAACTTATAAGACACTTATCGGAATGTCACTTTATCGGTTAATTTATGGTAAACATTGTCACTTACCTGTTGAACTGGAGCATAAAGCTTATTAGGCGATAAAGGAGTTCAATTATAATTTGAATACTGCAGGAGAAAATTGATTATTACAACTGAATGAAATGGAAGAGATAAGAAATGAGTCTTATGAAAATGCAAGAATTTATAAGGAAAGAATGAAGAAATTGCATGACAAAATGATTTCAAGGAAAATATTCGAGCCCAGACAAGAAGTATTATTATTTAATGCTCGTTTAAAACTTTTCCCTGGAAAATTAAAATCTAAATGGATGGGACCATTTATAATTGAGAAAGTATAACCTTGTGGAGCTGTGGATATTAAAGATCCCAAAACTGGAAAAGTATTTAAAGTTAACGGATTAAGGCTGAAGCCTTATATGGGAGAAATGAAATTAAATTACAAAGAGGCTTATGAGCTGAGTCTACTGATCCATGCAAAAAATACCCATTTTTATGCCCTGATTTTTATCAAATTTTTAAGGATATTATGCTTTAATGAAAGATATTTTTGTGTTTTTGGATATAGGTGATGGAAAAATGTTCAAGAAGAAAAAAAAAGTGAAAAAAGAGCAAAAAGGAGCAAAAATGGAGCCAAAATGCAAAATTGTCAAAATTATTGGTCCGGCGCCTAGGCGCCTGAATCCGCGCCTAAGCGCCGTGTCGATACGGGATCCGTCAAGATTTTCGACGACATTCGGACGGTTATTTTGACGGTGTTAGCGGTTATTGGACCTTCTAGAAGACCGCAGTTGTTCCTGGTTTATAGGACATGTGATACAATGTATTTGGACGCTTGGAAACGGTTTTAATCGCGAAGAGGTGCGATCCAAAGTGAAGAGGTGCGAAGAAGCGGACGCGAGTCCGGCGCCTAGGCACCAGACACACCTTCTAGAAGATTCATTGAATGTGGACACATTTTGAAGAGGTGCCTCAAGGCAACCCTTGAAGCCTATAAATAAGAGGGTACTCCTTCAGAGAAAAACGCCCCCAAACATCCCCCTATCTAGAGCCCCATCTAGAGGGAGAATTAGAGAAATACTTTAGGGCAACTTTTATTAATTAGTGAGTTTATTTAGAGTGTGTATTGAGAGTTTAAAGAGTTGGAGCTTTTGAAGTTTATTTGATTTGGAGTCAGAAGAATTCAGAGGTTCAGTAGGAGAAACACTTGAGATAAGTATTTGTAATTTTATTCAAAGTTTTATTATCATGTTTTGTTGTTTAAATTCAATGTGTTATGAGTAGTTAGTTTACTTTCTCCTTTCAATTATGAAAACATAAATAAGATAATATAAAATTCGATGGAAAATTAAAAACTATTTATATTTTAAAACATTGTGATGATATTAATACAGGATCTTCATTTACCTTACAAATTGATCACTTGAATTGTTAAAATCTATTGAAGAGTTTTGATACCTAGAAGGAGATGAATTCTTAAGTAGTAGATATCACATGAATCCTTGGGTAGTCGAAGGCCTTGTGCGGGTTATTCAAGGTGAAGTGCAAATAAATAGGAAGATATTATGTAATAGGCGTAGAATTAATAAGTTTTTAGAGTCACAGACTAAATTCTTGTGATTTGGTTTATAAGAAGGAAAGAGTCACTAGTAGAGCCGACCATAGCCACCCTTAGACATCTAGTAGTGTGAACCTAGATTAACCCATTCTACTAACAATACATCAGGACCTGATCTATAGGCTAGCCAATGTTCGTCACACCTGGATCAAAGGGTAAAGAATATGAATGCTTCTATTTGGCACAATACCATAAATTTATATACTCCACGAATATTATCATTATCTTAGAAAATCTTGGATTAATTGAAAGGAAGAAAGTTGTTTTCTTATTGCTATTTACACCAATCATTTCATTACTGCTTTATTATTGCATCTTTCATTACTACTTAATTATTGCATCTAGTAAATTAAAAATATCAAATTTATAAACTATAAAAGAAATACATAAAAATAAAATTAAAATATTTAAAAATCCATAACTCACTCCTCGTAGGATCGATATTGGGGTCTTTGTTTCAAAGCCCTATATTACTTGATACGATACGTATACTTGCCTAGTACCCTTAGTGTGTAAAATATTTTCAATAAAATTATATTTGTATACACTAGTTGCTATTATTATCTATTACATATATTTGAAAGCATTAATTATATTTGTTATTATTTGTCATCAGCGGATTGCGGGTCAAGTTTTTGGCGCTGTTGCCGGGATTGAATTTTTAGTACGCATATCTATAGCATTGGGCCATCTACCCAATTAATTCAATTAATTAGGTCGATTGACGACGTTAAACCAAGCGCTTTGTGGGAGGCAACCCATATTTATTAGTTTGAGTTTAATTATTTCTGTAAGGTTATGCCTTGGTCTTGACTGAATTTGTATATAACTTCTGGAAAAGGAAGGCTAACGAGTCTGTATTGGCTTAAGCTAAACATTTTCTTGAAGTATATAGAAATTGGACTTGGACCACTCTATGTCAAATGTGAGTAAAAAGGAGATCAAGTTAATCTTCGTTTGTGATTGTTTTTTATTTGAATTTTTCATAATTGTGTTTGTGTATTGATCATACTCGTTTGTTAGACCTATTTTTATGATCGAAACTTTGCAAAATTTGACGATAGGCGAATCGGAGTCGATCGAGGTTCCGACGCCTAAGAGCCCAAATAACTAGCGTATCAATGATCAGGCACCTAGGCGCTAGATTCTGGCGCCTAAGCACCGCATAACAGATCATGGGAAAACCAAAATTCTTCAGTTTTTCAAATATAATCTCTTCATATATAGCCTATTTTTCATCCCCAATCCCATAGAAACACTAATTTTGACCAGAGCAATTTATTTTGGAGGAGTTAGGAAGGATTTGGAGGCAATGGATAGAGGAAATCATGGAAATGAGGTAAGAGACAAATCTCCTAAAGATCCTCAGCCTTATTTTAATGGTTTTATTGCTGTTAGTCTGGAGAAAATGTTTAGTCGAATGGATAAGATTGAAGTGCAACTTCAAAGTATTGGTAATCGTCTCCATGAGATGTACCACCAATACGAACACTTGGAATGACAAACCAAACTTCAATCTGATCATATGGCTGCCTATCATTACACTCAAGTAAAAATGTACGTGAAGAACAAGTGGATTGATGAAAAGACGGCTCTGGAATTTCCAAGGGCGTTAGTGTTATATCCCTTCGGTCCTAGCGAACTTTATTACGAAAGAGATGGTAATTGAAGATCGGTGTTAAATATATCCTATATGTGTTTTAGGTGTGATCGAGTCTTGTTTTAGTGTGTTGAATATCTCATTTGTGTTTTTGCTTAAATTGTTCAATGTGTGTTGTTGGATTTGAACGTTTGCTTTGAATATGTTGTTTTTTGTGTTATTTATAAAACGATGAACCTTGATACAAGTCTTGTACTGAATATTATTGAATTTAGAATGGATATTAGGATTTAGAATTGAATAATTTGGATATATTTATGTGGATCTAAACTATCATTTTAAATTAATTCTGAAAATATTTGGAGGTTATAAAATGGATTAATACTCTCATAAGAGTAATTAGGAGTCAAATTTGATAAGATTTGGTGGAAAATATTTAATTTAAATCGAATTTTTTGGAAAGGCGAGTCTGGCGCCTAGGCGTTGGTTCGACCTGAACCCGAAAACTCATCTTCTTAAACCCCCCACGCCATTTTTGACGCCTAAGCTTCCTACTCAACAGTTTTCATGAAAATACCTCCTAGAGATCCCATTTAGAGCCAGATTTTCAAGTTTTTGGGCTTGAAATCACCCGATTTCTTCATCTCGAAGTCAGATCTACATTCTAAACTAATTATTTTTTATTTTCACCATGGATTTTGCTCTCATTTCGAAAAACCGAAATTTTGAGAAAAATTTTGATCTTTTTTATTGTTAAATCCATGAATTTTTAAGCTTTTTCAAGTTTGAAAAGCTTAAGTTAGTTTATTTTCCTAGATCCGTTGAATTTATTTCGTGTTTTTCTTTCACGTTTAGATGTCACCCAAATCTAAGCGAGGAAAGGAAAGAGAAAATTTGGATCATAGCAAGTTCGTCACTGCTGCTGCACACTTCCGATACAATGATTTTGCTACGACTCGGAAGTTTATCTCGGAGCAAAATTTTTGTAATCCTGGAGGAAGAATTGAGGAAACAATCGTTGCACTCAACTGACAACGATTCTGCTATTTCACTGCTGTTAGCGTTATCCCGGTGGTTAGAGAATTTTTTGTTAATTTCGTGGATGCGGAAGAATACGAGATTTTCGTTCGAGGAGTTTGATTAGGATTCACTCCTGAACGCATCAAAATTTTCTATAGCCTGCCGCCAAACGTAGAGTGATATTACTCAGGTTTATCTCCATCTGATGGAGATTTGGACATGATCATTGCCTACCTGACTGATAGTACTAGAGCCTCGAAGATTCGGAAAGGAAAAAGGGTAAATTTTTCATCTTCTAAGCTTAATGGTGTTTCCAAGGCATGGAACTACTTTATTTCTGCTCGTCTCCTTCCATCCAATCATCTGAGTAAAGTTACCAGAGATAGAGCTATTCTAAACTACTGCATTCAAGAGAGGAAGTCTATTGATGTAGGGAGCATTATTTATGATTCTGTGGAGGCTACTGCTCGTTCTAGCACATCTATTGGACTTGGTTTTCCATTTCTGATCTATTCTTTATGTCAAAGTACTGAAGTAGTTGCTGAGCTTTCTGAGGAAAAGCTCAAGTCAACGAAGCCTATAGGAGGAGAAAGCGTCAGCATTTATGATCGACTGCGAGGTAAGAGTTCTACTGCACCTGCTAGTTCATTACCTACTTCAGGTAGAGCTTCTACTTCTAGACCATCTACTTTAGCCGAGCCATCATCGACATTTTGGGAAACCATGCATGATCAATTCATAGAGCAGTAGCATGAGTTATTCTTAACTCACTGCAGAGTAGATACTATAGACAAGAAGATTGATCATCTTTCTGAGTATACACAAAGAAAGAGTGATTTTGATACTGAGTATTTAGAGTCTTTAGTGAGATTTCTGAAGGGTAAGCATGATGTTCAGTTCCCTACTTGTCCCAGATTTTCACCCTATGTTGATCCTAAGGATATGGAGTTATCTTTTGGTGGTGATGATGATGAAGCTACAGCCAGTGATTAGTAGCTTGACTTATCTCCAGAGATTGTTGATTCTATTTTTTAGAGTATTTTATTATTTTTTGTGCTATTTATTGTGATGTTATTTCTGAGCTTTTTATGTTAAAACAGTTTTTAGATTATCTGATGTGTGTTTAAGACTGAGATGTGAATGAATTTTTATAAAAGTTTATTTCTGTTTCAGCCTAGTGTTTAGTGTTCATGAATATTTAGTAAATTTGCATGTTAAAAAATTAAAGAAATAAAAAAAAAGATTTATTTTTAGAAATTAACTCCTGCTCTGCAAAACTTTTCTATATATACTTAATCATTTCTGTTATATTCATATTGAAGCATGTGTAGAAGTAGAAGTTAGTTTTCCTTACTACATCATTATTGTACTTAGACTAATTCCTGTTTATTTCTTTCTCTCATGCTTTAGAAAATTTCATAATTCATATTTATACTAAAGCTAAAGTTTGGGGGAAGAAAAAATATCTATCAAATTTAAATATTATTTGTCCTTAATGAACTAATATTTTCTTTAAAAAATATATTAACATAGCATAAGGAATGAAAAATCTATTTAAGATTACCTAAATTTTTGAATTTATAATAATTTAGTAAACTAACTAAAATTTCAAAAATTTTGGTTGATTTTAAGAATATAATTATTTAGCTTAAAGAATAATAAGATGAAAATTTTTCTATTTATAGCAAAGAGAATTGTATTTTTGAAATACTAAGGAATCAAGATTATTGCTTGAAAAAGAAAAGATTGAAACAAGTTTTGAAAAATAATAAATTATTAAATTCATATTTATTAAGTAAAAATGTATAAGTTTTTGAAAATAAGTTAAGAATATTGAAGTTCAAAATCATTAACAGGCTATCCAAAAATAGTAATCCTCACTTTAAAAAAAAAGGGATTGAAAAACAATCCAAAAAAAAAAGAAGAAAGAAGAAGAAAAAAAGTGAGGAGAAGCTTGAGGAAATGCCTAATAAAAAATTCGCTTCACTTGAATTATCTTATAGTAAGAAAACTGATTACATTTTTAACTTAATTTCTATGTACATATATTTTTACTAGAAAAATATTTCATGAAAATCTTCTTCTTGTAAAAATTCTATGTGATCTTGATATGATAAACTAAAATTATTCTTGAAATAAATGAAAATTTGGAAGTCTTATGATTTGGTAGTTAAATGTTCTTAAATTCTTAAAATTATACTTAATTAGTGAAATTTGGTTAACGATTTGCTAAAGCATTTATAAAACCAAAAATTATAAGGAATCTTAAATATTTTAACTTCATTCCAAATGTTATATATTTTATGTAATTAAAAGGGTTACTTGAGAACAAGTAACGTTAAAGTTTGGGGGAATTTGATCTACCTAAAAATACACATTTTTATGCCTTATTTATGATTCAATTCTTAAGGATATAATGCTTTAATGAAAGATATTATCATGTTTTTAGATGTAGATGATTAAAAAAGAGTCCAAGAAAGAAAAAGAAGGAAAAATTAGCAAAAAGGAGCAAAAATGGAGCTTATGGAGCAAAATTTTGGAATTATTGGCCTAGCGCCTAGGCGCCAGAGTCCGGCGCCTAAGCATCAGTTCGATACAGATGCTGTTAAGTTTTTTTGATGACTTTGGGCAGTTATTTTGATGGTGTTTAGCGGTTATTGGAGCTTCTAGAAGATTGGAAGTTACTCCTATTATATAGGACATGTGATACAATGTATTTGGACATAAGGAATTGGTCTATATCTCGAAGAGGTGCAACCCAAAGTGAAGAGGTGCGAAAAACCTGGTCACGGAGTCCGGGGCCTAGGCGTCAGATCCAGGCGCCTAGCCCCGAGGGTTACCTTCTAGAAGATACATTGAGTTTGGATGAAATTTCAAGAGGTACCTTAAGCAACCCCTGGTCAAATTCAGAGCTCTATAAATAGGTGCCCATTCTACAGAGGAAATCGCACCAAAACCCCCCCTCTTAGTACATATACCCATTTTAGCATCTTCTCTCTCATCTCTAGTTTTATTTAATCTCTTCCATACTTAGGGTGCCACTTTATTTTGTCTCTAGTTAGTTTATTTTGAGTATTTATTGTGTGTTATTGCTATTGGAGTCTTTCATCAATGCTTTGGAGTCAGTAGAAGTCAGCGGATCTCTTGAAGGAACGCTTCAGATAAGTATTTGTACTTTGGTTCAAAGTTTTATAAATATGTTTTATTGTGTTATTTCAATGAATTCTGAGTAGTTAGTTATCTTTCTCCTTTCAACTATGAAAAGATTTTAAATTAAATAAATTTTGTAGGAGAATTAAATATAAAATAGTTTAAAATATTGTGATGATATTAATACCTGATCTTAGTTTACTTTTTAAATTGGCTATTTAATTTGTTAAACCTGTTGATGAATTTTGAGACCTATCCGGAGATAAATTCTTAACTAGTAGATATCACATGAATCCTTAGGTAATCGCAGGCTATACGCGGATTCTTTAAGGTGAAGTGCAAATAAATAGGAAGATATTATTTATTGGGCGTAAAATTAATTAGTTTTTAGAGTGACATATTAAATTCTAATAATTTGGTTTATAGAAAGGTAACGGGTCACTAGTAGGGCCGACCATAGCCACCCTTGGACATCTAGTAGTGTGAGCCTAGATTAACCCATTCTATTAATAAAACATCCTGAGCCTAACTATAGATTAGTCAATGTTCTTTGCACCTGGACCAAAGGGTAAAAAATAGATATGCTTCTATTTGGCACAATACCATAATCTTAATTCCCTACAAAAGATAATTAATCTATAATTCTTGGATTAGTTGAAAAAGGAGAAAGTCGTTTTTATAATTGCATTGAATTTTAATTACTGCTTACTTTACTTTCCTGCTTATTGCTTACTTTCTTTTAGTAAAAATTATTAATTAATTAAATTTGAATATATACAAAAAAAAGATTATATATAAATTGCTTTCGAAAATTTTAAAATATTACTTATATCTCTTACTTTTTATTTCACTATCCCTGTGGGATCGATAACCATGACTCCACTAGAGCCCTGTATTACTTGAACGATACGTATACTTGCGTTTAAAATTGTGACTTTTACAATAATAAAATCTAAATATAAAATAATAAAAGTAAACCTCACACATTAAGTTTTTGAAGTCATTTGCTGGAAATTAAATATTCTAAAATGTGGTATCAAATTCTTGTATTTTAAAGCATATTTAAAGTCGCATCACACCAAGTTTTTGGTGCCATTGTCGGGGATAGGATAAAATAAAATGTGAAAGGATGGAATAAAATAAAAAGTAAAAGGATTGGATAAAATAAAAAGTAAAAAAAGTAAAAACATAAAACAAATTTCAAAATATTTTCTTTAAATTTTTTATGCATAGTTCTGGATCTGAAGGATTACTACCTTTTGATTCTGAATTAGAAAGAACAATTAAAATAATTAAAAAAAAAGAAAACAAATTTCGAAATAACAAAAAATGGCTAACTTACATAACAATAATCAAAATCCAATCAAAATTAATGAACAAAATATTTATAAACCATTAATGGAATATGCAAACCCTACACCTGATGAACATCATGTTAGTATTCAAATTCCAGCTGTAAATGCTAATTCTTTTGAGCTTAAAACTTATATTATTCAAATGATTCAAAACAATCAATTTGGAGGAACACCTAATAAGGATCCAAATTTACACCTTGCTAGTTTTTTAGAACTTTTTGCTACCTTTAAATATAATAATATTTCTGATGATGCTATTAGGCTTAACTCTTTCCTTTTTCCTTAAAAGATAAAGCAAAGATGTGGCTTAATTCATTAGCAACTTGTTCTATTAAAACATGGGCAGATATGACACAAAAATTCCTTACTAAATATTTTCCTCATTCTAAAACTGCTAAATTAAGAAATGATATTACTTCATTTACGCAATTTGATGGAGAAACAATTTATGAAGCTTGGGAAAGATTTAAAGAACTATTAAAAAAATATCATCATCATGCTTTACCAGATTGGTTAATTATTCAAACATTTTATAATGGAGTTATTGGATCACTTAGATCTATTATTGATGCTGCTGCTGATGGTTCTTTAACGGCTAAGACATTTGAAGAAGCCTACACCTTAATTGAATAAATGGCTAATAAAAATTTTCAATGGCCTTCTGAAAGGATTAATCCTAAAAGAATGGCCAGTATTCATGATAATGAAGCCTTTTTTATTTTAGCTTCACAAGTGGCTGCGATATCTAAGAAATTAGATAATTTTGCTATTAATATATAGCATGCAAGTAATGATAATTCTGCAAATTCTGATGATTCTTAAACAATGGAAACTTTGCAAGCTATTGCTAGTAAAACTAATAACACTTATTCTAATTATTATAATCCTGGTTGGAAAAATCATTCTAATTTTAATTGGAGTAATGGACATCAAGTTAATCCAAATTGGAACAATCAAGGAAATTTAAACTATAGACCAACTTATACTCCTGGTTATAACAATCAGCAGAAAAAGTTGTACGTAGTAGAATTGATCTTGCAACTAAGCAATCAGCTACAAAGTCAAAACACTGCTATTCGTAATATTGAGAATTAGAAGGGTAAAATCACTAATTTCATTAATTACAGACCTCAAGGAACACTGCCTAGCAATGTCGAAATTAATCCTAAAGGATCTGGAAAAGAATATGAACAAGAAAAAGCTGTACAACTCATAAGTGGAAATGAACTAAAAGAAAAAACATGGAATGAGATTGAAAAAGAGAAAGAAGTTGAAGAGATTGAAAAACCAAAAGATACCCTTTCTCCAAGTAAAGATCAGACTGTTGTACCTATTGAAGTGGGAGTTGAAAGACCACCACCACATTTTCCTCAAAGACTTAAACAGCAGAAGCTTGACCATCAATTTTCTAAGTTCTTTGAAATTTTTAAGAAACTTACCATCGACATTCCTTTTGCTGAAGCTTTGGAGCAAATGCCAAGCTATGCAAAATTTATGAAAGATATTTTAAGCAAGAAGAGAAAATTTGAAGCTTTTGAAACTGTTGCATTAAGTGAAGAATGTAGTGCAATAATTCATAAAAATTACCTCAGAAACTTAAAGATCCTAGAAGTTTCACTATACCATTCGCTATTGGAGAAAAATTCTGTGGAAAATCCTTATGTGATTTAGGAGCTAGTATTAATCTCATGCCATTTTCAATCTTTCGAAGTTAGATTTAGAAGAGATTTCTCCTACCACTGTAACTCTTCAGTTAGCTGATGGATCGATCACTTATCCTAAAGGGGTTATAGAGGATGTTCTTGTTAAGGTAGATAAATTTATCTTCCCTGTAGATTTCATTGTTCTAGATATGGAAGAAGATAAAGAAATACCTATCATTTTAGGGAGACATTTTCTAGCTACCGGTCCAGCTATGATTGATGTGCAAAAAGGAGAATTAACGATGAGAGTTAATGATCAAGAGATAACATTCAATGTTCTGAAATCAATGAGATATCCTGAAAAAGAAAAATGTTATCGAATGGATATTTTTTATTATATGATTGAAAAGCATTACCAAGAAAAATGTAAGGTCATTTCTGATGATAAAGATAAAGAATCTATGTTATATGATGAGTCATTAAATGAAGAAAATTTATCTGAAGAAGCTCATTATATTCATGAAAATTGGGAAATTTTAGACACAACTAAAAATGATATACTTTTACCCTCAATTGAAAAAGCCCCCGAACTTGGAATTAAAAATGTTACTCGCACATTTGAAGTATGCATTTATCGGAGATTCATTAACTTTACCTATAATTATATCTTCAGAATTAAGCAAAGATTAAGAAGAAAAATTAATAGGAGTTCTGAAGAATTATAAGAAAGCTTTTGGTTGGACTATTGTAGATATAAAAGGAATAAGCCCTTCAATCTGTATGTATAGGATTTTAATGGAAGAAAATTGTAAACCCACTATTGAACCCCAAAGAAGATTAAATCCAATTATGAAAGAGGTTGTTAAGAAAGAGATTTTGAAATGGTTAGATGCTGGAATTATTTATCCTATTTCGGATAGCCAATGGGTAAGTGATATTCATTGTGTTCTGAAGAAAGGAGGAGTAATTGTCATTGTTAATGAAAAAAATGAATTAATCCCAACAAGACAAGTTACTGGATGGAGAATTTGCATTGACTGTCGAAAATTAAACAACGCCACTAGAAAGGATCATTTTCCTTTACCTTTCTTGGATCAAATCCTGGATAAACTAGCTGGACACTCATATTTCTATTTTCTGGATGATATTCTGGTTATCATCAATTACCCGTTGCTCCTGAGGATCAAGAAAATACAACATTTACAAGTCCTTATGGAACATTTACCTTTAGAAGAATGCATTTTGGTTTATGCAATGCACATGCAACTTTTTAAAGATGTATGATGTCAATATTCTTTGATTTGATTGATAAAAGAATTGAAGTATTTATGGAAGATTTTTACAGTTTTTGGAACTTCTATTGAATCTTGCTTGGAAAATATAACGAAATTTTTGAAGAGATGTGAAGAAAAAATTTAGTCCTAAACTGGGAAAAATGTCAATTTATGGTCGCAGAAGGCATTGTACTTGGACATAAAGTTTCACAAATAGGGATGGAAGTTGATCAAGCAAAAGTGAAAATTATTGCTGAACTGCAACCACCTACTACTATTACTGATGTAAGAAGTTTTCTGGGGTCAAGCTGGATTTTATAGGAGATATAAAAAATTTTTCTAAAATTACTAAACCTCTTTGCCATTTATTGGAAAAATAAGCTAAATTTGAATTTAATGAAGATTGTCTGAATGCGTTCAATATTCTGAAAAAAAAGTTAATCACTGCACCTGTCTGTTGACCTCATTTTTGAGGTCTTTCATTTCCTCCTCCTTAGATCCTAGGATCTAGCCTTAGGATTTCCTTATTTTGGACTCTCTTAGAGGACTAGGCTCGGGACCCACCGTATTTAGAAATTCGAGCCATTTCCTTACTCCTTGAAGTTTCATATGGACGGTTCTAAATCCTCGACACCTAGTTGAGTCGATTAAAAGCCGACGTGTTGAAACTCTTGTTGAGTTCCTATAGGGATTTGAAAGCCATAGGTGGACCCCACTGCGTGCGACGTTTGACTTTTTGCCACGAGCAATATGTTTGACTATGGTTCTCGCTTAGGCGAGAACCGGTCATTAATTTGCTTGATCAGATGGCTCCGGTCGGGTCAAAATAAATTCATTTTTGCGACGTTACGCAAATTTAATTTAAATTGACGCGACCGTCGGCGAACTTGTCCGAACGGCCCCGGATGACGAAACGGACTGCGCCATTGCGTCCGGAACGTCAATTTTAGCCGGGAAGGACATATAATTCGATAGGGTTTCAAATCGACTCGATTTGCGTGCAAGATTGACGAATTTAAATAAAATAATAATAATAGTAAATATATATATATATATATTTTTTATAATAATATATATTAAACCTTATAACTATATGCCCTAACTCACGATTACTATTCACTCTCCCTATTCTCACGCACGCGTTTTTTTTTTTTTTTTGCCCTAGCCGGTCGCCTCTCTCGGATCCGGACGCCGACTTCGCCATTTTTTTCGAAGCTTTCTTCCGGTTTCGCCGGTCACCTTCCTCCTTTCTGAGCCCTCGTCGCCAGTTGCCTTCCGGTAATGTTCTTGTAACGGATTTTCCCGCTCAAACGAATCAGGTAACCTTCCCTCTTACCGATTTTGGGCGGTTTTCTGGATTATGGTGGTGTTCTCGTCACCATTTTTTTTCTCTCACCGCCGGTGAGTCTCTCCCCTGTTCGGCTATAAATACCTCTCCGCTGGAAAGGTTAGGGGTGGTTGGTGTGATTTTTCTCGTGTGCAACCTGAGGTTTTTTTTGTTTTGCTGCTCTCGAATTTGCTTTTAGGCCTTTTCACAAGTAAGCCTTCTTCTTCTTTCTTCTTCATCTTCTCCTTTCCTCTTCAATCAGTTAATAAGATATTTTAGTATGTTTTATGATAAGCAATTAAGGGTTAAAATGGCAATCCTCAGTCATGAATTGATAAAGTTTATAGTTGTTTCATAATACTTTCTTATACTTTTAATGGATAAAGATTGAATGACCATTTGCAAGGATTTAGAGGTGACAGACCTTATCCTTTTCACTAATTTAATTATACAGATTTTCTTTCTTCTTTTGGTTGCAAGAAAGTAATCAGGGCTCTCTGTATTTCTATGACATCACGATGGATTATTGATGAACTAATGTTGTTCTCATTCTTTAAAACGCAACTATATAAAGTTCTGGAATCAAAGGGGAGATAAGAAAAAAATTTATTATAGCAGAATTTCGATTTGCTTCTGGCTTCAAACTGATTCGTTGTTTGAGATGTGGAATATGTGAATAATGTTCCAGAATATTTGAGACATCATATTTGAAATAGAAGTATTAGTCCGTATTACTGGTTCGTTACCTTTGTTAAAGTTAGCGTTTCTTTCGATTCTTGAGTATTTATGGGTATTGGATCTTCTACTTTTATTCCTAACTTAATTGTAAGGAACTTCTTCCATCTTTGATCACAAGTAAGTTTTGTTTTTGCTATTCACCTGCTGAATTTGCAATACATTGCAATTGGGGAAGCAACACATGTTTTAACTCATAGTTCAAGAATGCAAAATATTTCTTCATCTTTCAATTTTCTTCTTGTAATTATACAAATCGCTAGTCGATCTTTGTTTTCTTCAATTTCTTCATATTAATTATTGAGATGATTCTTTGATGTTATAAAGACTGTGCTCTAAGGTGATTTACTAGATCAGGTTTTTTTTTAGTTTATTGTAATGTTGAGAACAAAATATTTTATGAAATCAATTCTATAATGAGGCTTGCAAGAATTAAATTGCTGAGAAGGACTTTTAAAGTTTGTTTGTTTAAAGTTATGAGGGTAATTCGATTCATTCAGCAATTCGTATTGAAATTGTTAAGTTGTATGTATGTAAATACATGAGATTCAGGCGGCATGCTTGTAAATTTTCCTTCCCTAGCAGTACTTGGATTCGATTTTAGGGATTTTCTTTGTTGGAGCCAAGCTTTGAAGCTACAATATTTTCTCCTTGCATTGTTTCATTGAAGCAAATTTTTTTTTTAGTCTGCTGAAATCAAACTCTGGAATTGAATGTATGAGAAGGATGAAGTTGGTTTGAATTGCAGAATTTTGAATCTTCTTTATTTTGACTCGTTTAAGCTGAATCTCTACTACTAGGAAAGTTTACTTGCTTCCGAATTTATTCAAGGCTTGCTTTGACACTGAGCTGCTTGATGAATCACATTTCATTTGTCTACATATTCAAGATCTCTTAGTTAATGATTATAATTGTGATAATTGGGACTCTGTTCTTGAGCATCAATAGGCACCGAGAAAATAATTGTTGATGATGGATTTTATTATAATGCTCTATTCTTCAGTTAATTGAATATAATGTTCACTAATATGGTACAACTAGTCTTTTCTTTAATTCTTGAAGAATGCTGCCATTAGTTTTCTTTATTCTTATAACTTGATTTTGAAAATTATGGCTTAGCTTGTCTTTGCTTTCAAATTCGAATTTGGGAGAGCTACAGCTTGCTTTGTACCGCTCTATCATTTGGATTTGAGAAGCTTTGGCTTCATTTACATCAACACAGTTAGATGTTGTATGTGAATATGTGCTTAATGGATTCTGTATTATTCTTTAATTATTTTTGAGGCATTTACATGCCTACCACACAATTCTTATGCATCTACATATATTCCATATTCTTTTCCCACGATTTTACTTCATCAAACATTGTGTTTATTAGTAATGGAAGGAGTTTAATATGCTAAGTTGTAGCAATTTAAGAGTAGTTAACTGTACAAGTCATTTTATTTTATAGTGGGAATCCTTTTTGATAAATATGTAGATATATTGCTGGAAACGATTGGAAAAATTTTACATTCTTCCTATATGCATCAGCTAATCCTTTTGTATTTACATTTATACCATGGGATTTATATTCATACCACCCAAATCTTTAAATCACATTAAGGTTATTGAGTTATATGTAAATATATAAGAGCTGAGTGCTATGCATGGAATATTACCTATATTCTGTTTCTCTTGTAACGGCATATATATATTCATTGGCATCATTTATCTCCCTCTAACTCATTAGGTACTTAATATTTAATTTGGAAAGCTTCAGGCTTATCCTTTTGAAAATTCGAAAAGTTCATCTTAAACATTATCTGTTTTTTTTAAGAAACTGAAATACAGAATTTTGGGAGGTGTGTTTGCTTTGGCTTGCTAAAGCAGAAAGTTGATGTTTTGAAATTTTGGGAGTCTGCTTTGATAAGCTGAAATTGCACCTTGAAACTTGAGGGTTTTTTTTTTTTTTTTTTTTTTTTCACTCGGGTTAGCTTTTCTCCAGCAACACTTGGGTTCAATTTTGAGGTTTATCACAGGTAATTCAGAATGGTTTATATCTATACCATCTAACAACATTTGGGTTTACATATCAAACACCAAGGTTTTGAAATCTTAAAAATTCCTTCGGGCGGGTCTGTTGAAACCCGATTATATGGATTTGGATGTTTAAAATTGCGGCATTACAGGAAATTAAGCAAATTTCATCTTCCTGTGTTCTTGGTCTGCTGAAACAGAAATTTTTTTTTGGGATTTATGAGGCTCGGTTTATTGAAGCTGGACGTTGTTTTCTTTTACTTTGCTTTAACTAGTTGAAGCAGATTTTTTTTTAATTTTTGAAGCTGAATTATGGCAACTTCGTTCTCTTTTTGCTAAAACTGAATTCTTGGAATTGAATACGTGGGCAAGCTTTGACTTATTTGAATTGGTTTTATACATTTTGGAAATGTGAATGCATGAGAATTGAATGGTATATATGCAAAATTTCCTATTTTTTTTTTATACAATACAAGTTGTGGCAATGTTTTGATTTGAATAAAAGATATCTCAGAGTGTTGGAAATACATATGGAATATCAAAGTGGGTCAATAAGTCGGAAATGCGGGATACAGGCAATGATGCACACTCGAATAATCGTGCTTTTATAGCCGAGACAAATAAAAAAATCAATACTCAGAAATAGATGCTCATTTCACCTTGAGTTGGGTAATTTTAATCCCTACCTTTAAGAAATCCGTGAACCGTCAATAGGTACTACGACGTCAGATATCACACTGACACAGTAACGGATATTACAACGACAGATATTGCACCCGTACAACAATAAACACCTCGCTTGCGCAACAGATACTACACCTCGCTTGCGCAACAGATACTACACCTCGCTTGCGCAACAGATACTACACCTCGCTTGCGCAACAGATACTACACCGCACTTGCACGACAATAAACACTGCACCTGCACGACAACAGATACTACGTCAACACATATCACCTCACACACATAGCATAACACATATCACATCACATACATAGCACAATGCATATCACCTCATACATATATCATGACAAATACATATTACATCAAACACATATAATATATTAAATATCACACACAAATACCACACATAGCACATCATACACAACACATTCAGTATATCAAACCAAACACGACATATCAAATACATCGCATCAGACATAACACATATAATTATCAAACTTATCATGCACACCCTACACATTAAACATCACACACTGCATACTATGCACTAGTTATTACACATACACATCACATATTAAGTATCACACACACACACACATACCACTTATCAAATCACATACACTACACATTACCCAATACACACTACACACTATACACCAGTTAACACACATTACACATCACAGAACAGATACTACAAAACTGGTTCACTCACTAATTAAGTGGTAGGGATTAGGATTGCCTACTCTAAGGTGATTTGCTGGTGACTTTATCTGAGATTGATACAGACTTCAGTACTTCGGGTTGCCTGTGGGATCGAGATAAAAAAGAAGTCTATAGACTGAGCCTATCCTCAAATAGAATTCTTATTCCTCCACTTTGACATTTTATATGTTTATGGCTAAACTTGATTATATAGTTGTTTGTAGCTTGCTTCTGAGGCATCGACGGAGTTGGCCAGGTACACATTTATTTATTGTACAGTTCATTTACTTTCTTTTATTGCATGCATTCCTTTACTCTTTGTATATACATTTACCTGCATTTATACTTTTTCTTTTATGCTTGCCCTTAGGATAGGCCATCTAGGGCATGGTTAGTTTATTTTCATTACACATGTTTGTTTTTAATTACTTTTTCTCTTGCATACCTGTACTTGCCCCTAGGATAGGCCCTTTAGGGCATGTTTGTTTTTTCCTTTTCTTTACACACATTTTCTCTTGTATATGCCCTTAGGATAGGCCGTTCGAGGCATGATTTTCTCTTTTCTCCTATCTTTACTCTTTCTCGAGACGAGACGACAGAGGACGAATGGAGGACCTTCGATCGGACTTTCGTAGATTTAAATAACATCTATAGGACGTCGAGGTCGTTGTTTGATACGACGTAAACCCTCACACTATCCTTTAGGACTTAGCACGATTGTATGTTGTACGATATAAGTCCTAAATCGTTTAGGATTCCGAGGTAGTCGTTTGACACGACACAAATCCTCCTATTTCTTTGGGCTATTTGCATATGATGTGCAGATATAAGCCCCAAATATCTAAATAATTTACAAGATTGAAACATAAAATATGACTTCACTTTCAAAGACATAAAGCCCAATCATAGGTTAGTTTGAGATGTCACTGAAGCTCCTTCAGTATCTTCGACATCTCCTACTTTTCATACCTTTGGATTCTGAGAATAACTGTTCCATATTGAACCATTCCCTTTGATTCTCCTACAAGCAATCGTGGAAACCTAAACGTTGAAATTCTTGAAGACGAAGCCCATGATCCTTATCGAGAGTTTTCTTAGGTGACTTCGGTTACTTAAGATGTAATTAACTATAGGGGCTTGCCTCTATAGGGAATTAGGAACCCAGATTAATCTAAACCTTGTCTAATCTGTGTATTAGACAAGGGAATTTGTCGGCTATAAAATACGCAGACCAAAATAGAGTCATAAACTTTTAAGTTTAGATAGTTAAGCCTACTAACAAGTGGTACGCTCATCTTTCGGGATGATGTGTCACTTGTAGTATCGTGCTCAACTATTTAAACTATTTGATATGAGATCTATCTGGTCTCGTTATTTTCGAAAAATAAAATAATATATCACCATTTTCAAAATCAAAATAAAATACTTTACATATTACATTAAATTTAAATTTTAAAATTTTATTTTCAAAATAAAAAGGAAAAATTAGCCGACACTGTCATTGTTGCACCTGATTGGAATTAACCTTTTGAATTAATGTGTGAAGCAAGTGATTATGCAATCGGAGATGTATTAGGACAAAAGTATGAGAAGATTTTCAAAGTTATATACTATGCTAGCAAAACTCTTAATGAAACTCAAGTAAATTATACTACTACTGAAAAAGAGCTTTTATCAATAGTATATACCTTTGATAAATTTAGACCATATCTTCTTGGAACAAAATGTATCATGCATACTGATCATTCTGCTATTAAGTATTTCATATCTAAAAAGGATGCTAAACCTATATTGATCAGATGGGTTTTACTTTTGCAAGAAATTGATTTTGAAATTGTGAACAGAAGAGGGACTGACAACCAAATTATTGATCATTTATCAAGAATAAAAAATAATAATGAGAAGATTTATGAAGAAAATATAAATGGGAAATTCCCCGATGAGCAATTATATGTCATTCAAGGATTACAAATGTCTTGGTATGCAGATATAGTTAACTACTTGGTTAGCAATATTTTACCATATGGGATGAATAGAAAATACATTAAGAAATTCAAGAATGATTGTAAATCGTATATTTGGGAAGATCCTCATTTATTTAAATTAGAAAGAGATTTTTTAATTCAAAGATGTGTATCTTATGAAGAAAATTTTGCAATTATTCAAAAATGTCACGATTCTGAATTTAGAGAACACTTTGGAGTGGATAAAACTGCATTTAAGCTTTTAAATTCTGGATATTATTGGCCTGTTTTATTTAAATATGTTGGACATTATGTGAAAACTTGTGATCGATGTCAAAGAATGGGAAATATATCCAAAAAAGATGAAATGCCTCTAAACTTTATATTAGAAATCAAAATTTTCGATGTATGGGGTTTAGACTTTATGGGTCCTTTCGTACCATCATCTGGAAAGATTTATATTTTATTAGCAGTTGATTATCGAAGTTGTAGCTTTACCGAACTGTGATTCCAAAAGTGGTTCGAAATTTTTAAAGAAAATGATTTTTACAAGATTTAGAATGCCTAGGATAATTATCACAGATGGGGGAAGTCATTTCAAAAATATAAGAATTCGATCATTCGTTGGAGAAATTCGAGAATTAAGCATAGAATTGCAACTGCTTATCATCCTCGAAGCAAGTGAAATGGCTGAAGTGTCAAACAGAGAAATTAAAAGAATATTGGAAAAGACTGTTAATCCTAAAAGAACTGACTAGGTTGATAGACTTGATTCTGCATTATGGGCATATAGAACAGCTTATAAGACACCTATCGAAATGTCACTTTATCAGTTAATTTATGGTAAACATTGTCACTTACCCATTGAACTGGAGCATAAAGCTTATTGGGCGATAAAGGAGTTCAATTATAATTTGAATACTACAGGAGAAAAATGATTACTACAACTGAATGAAATGGAAGAGATAAGAAATGAGTCTTATGAAAATGCAAGAATTTATAAGGAAAGAATGAAGAAATTGCATGACAAAATGATTTTAAGGAAAATATTCGAGCCTGGACAAGAAGTATTACTATTTAATGCTCGTTTAAAACTTTTCCCTAGAAAATTAAAATCTAAATGGATGGGACCATTTATAATTGAGAAAGTGGACCCTTATGGAGCTGTGGATATTAAAGATCCCAAAACTGGAAAAGTATTTAAGGTTAACGAATTAATACTGAAGCCTTATATGGGAGAAATGAAATTAAATTACAAAGAGGCTTATGAGCTGAGTCTACTCGATTAATTCAATTAATTAGGTCGGGCTGACGACGTTAAACCTAGCGCTTTGTGGGAGGCAACCCATATTTATTAGTTTGAGTTTAATTATTGCTGTAAGGTTATGCCTTAGTCTTGACTGAATTTGTATATAACTTCTAGAAAAGGAAGGCAAACGAGTCTGTATTGGTTTAAGCTAAACATTTTCTTGAAGTATATAGAAATTGGACTTGGACCACTCCATGTCAACTGTGAGTAAAAAGGAGATCAAGTAATCTTCGTCTGTGATTGTTTGTGATTTGAATTTTTCAGAATTGTGTTTGTGTATTGATTATACTCGTTTGTTAGACCTATTTTTACGACTGAAACTTTGCAAAATTTGACGATAGGCGAATCGGAGTCGATCGAGGTTCCGGCGCCTAGGGGCCAAAAGTTGGCGCCTAAGCGCCAGAATAACTAGCGTATCGAAGATCCGGCGCCTAGACGCCAGATTCCGGCGCCTAAGCACCGCAGTTACAGATCGTGGGAAAACTGAAATTCTTAGTTTTTCACATGAAATCTCTTCATATATAGCATATTTTTCGTCCCCAATCCCATAGAAACACTAATTTTGACCAGAGCAATTTATTTTGGAGGAGTTAGGAAGGATTTGGAGGCAATGGATAGAGGAAATCATGGAAATGAGGTAAGAGACAAATCTCCTAAAGTTCCTCAGCCTTATGTTAATGGTTTTATTGTTGTTAGTCTAGAGAAAATGTTTAGTCGAATGGATAAGATTTGAGCGGAACTTCAAAGTATTGGTAATCGTCTCCATGAGATGTACCACCAATACAAACACTTGGAATGACAAACCAAACTTCAATCTGATCATATGGCTGCCTATCATGACGCTCAAGTGGAAATGTACATGAAGAACAAGTGGATTGATGAAAAGATGGCTTTGGAATTTCCAAGGGTGTTGGTGTTCTATCCCTTCAATCCTAGCGAACTTTATTGCGAAAGAGATGGTAATTGAAGATCGGTGTTAAATAGATCTTATATGTGTTTTAGGTGTGATCGAGTCTTGTTTTAGTGTGTTGAATATCTCATTTGTGTATTTGCTTAAATTGTTCAATGTGTGTTGTTGGATTTGAATGTTTGCTTTGAATATGTTGTTGTTTGTGTTATTTATAAAACGATGAACCTTGATACAAGTCTTGTACTGAATGTTATTGAATTTTGAATGGATATTAGGATTTAGAATTGAAGAATTTGGATACATTTATGTGGATCTAAACTATCTTTTTAAATTGATTGTGAAAATATTTGGAGGTTATAAAATGGATTAATACTCTCATAAGAGTAATTAGGAGTCAAATTTGATAAGATTTGGTGGAAAATATTTAATTTAAATCGAATTTTTTGGAAAGGCGAGTCTGGCGCCTAGGCTCCAGAATTTGGCGTTTAGTTGCTGGTTCCGCCTGAACCTGAAAACTCATCTTCTTAACCCCCCCCCCCCCGCCATTTTTGACGCCTAAGCTTCCTTCTCCACAGTTTTTTTGCGAAAATACCACCTAGAGATCCCATTTAAAGCCGGATTTTCAATTTTTTGGGCTTGAAATCACCCGATTTCTTCATCTCGAGGTCAGATCTACATTCTAAACTCATTATTTTTTATTTTCACCATGTATTTTGCTCTCATTTAGAAAAACAAAAATTTTGAGAAAAATTTTGATTTTTTTTATGGTTAAATCCATGAATTTTTAAGCTTTTTCAAGTTTAAAAAGCATAAGTTAGTTTATTTTCCTAGATCCGTTGAATTTATTTCACATTTTTCTTTCATGTTTAGATGGCACCCAAATCTAAGCGAGGAAGGGAATGAAAAAATTTTGATCGTAGCAAGTTCGTCACTGCTGTTGTACACTTCTGATACAATGATTTTGCTACGACTCGGAAGTTTATCTCGGAGCGAAGTTTTTATAGTCCTGGAGGAAGAATTGAGGAAACAATCGTTGCACTCAACTGACAACGATTCTGCTATATCACTGCTTTTGTCGTTATCCCGGTGGTTAGAGAATTTTATGCTAATTTCGTGGATGCGGAAGAATACGAGATTTTCGTTCGAGGAGTTGGAGTAGGATTCACTCCTGAACGCATCAATATTTTCTATGGCCTGTCGCTAAACATAGAGTGTTATTACTCAGGTTTATCTCCATCTGAGGGAGATTTGGACATGATCATTGCCTACCTGACTGATAGTACTGGAGCCTGGAATATTCGGATTGGAGAAAGGGTAAATGTTTCATCTTCTAAGCTTAATGGTGTTTCCAAGGCATGGCACTACTTTATTTTTGCTCGTCTCCTTCCATCCAATCATCTGAGTGAAGTTACTAGAGATAGAGCTATTCTAAACTACTGCATTCAAGAGAGGAAATCTATTGATGTAGGGAGCATTATTTATGATTCTGTGGAGGCTACTGCTCATTCTAGCACATCTATTGGACTTGGTTTTCCATCTCTGATCTATTCTCTATGTCAAAGTGCTGGAGTAGTTGCTTAGCTTTCTAAGGAAATGTTCAAGTCGACGAAGCCTGTAGAAAGAGAAAGTGTCAGCATTTCTGATCGACTGTGAGGTAAGAGTTCTACTACACCTTCTGGTTCGTTACCTACTTCAGGTAGAGCTTCTACTTCTAGACCATCTACTTCTGCTGAGCCATCATCTACTTTTTGGGAAACCATGTATGATCAGTTCATAGAGCAGCAACATGAGTTATTCTTAACTCACTGCAAAGTAGATACTATAGACAAGAAGATTAATCATCTTTCTGAGTATACACAAAGAAAGAGTAATTTTGATGTTGAGTATTCAGAGTCTTTAGTGAGATTTCTGAAGGGTGAGCATGATGTTCAGTTCCCTACTTATCTCAGATTTTCACCCTGTGTTGATTCTAAGGAAATGGAATTCTCTTTTGGTGATGATGATGATGAAGCTACAGATAGTGATTAGTAGCTTCACTTTTCTTTAGAGATTGTTGATTCTATTTTTTAGAGTATTTTCTTGTTTTTTGTGCTGTTTATTGTGATGTTATTTGTGAACTTTTTATGTTAAAACTGTTTTTAGATTATCTGATGTGTGTTTAAGACTGAGATGTGAATGAATTTCTATAAAAGTTTATTTCTGTTTCAGCCTACTAATTAGTGTTCATGAATAGTTAGTAAATTTTCATGTTCAAAAATAAAAAAAATTTTAAAAAAATATTTATTTTTAGAAATTAGCTCTTGCTCTCCAAAACTTTTCTATATATGCTTAATCATTTCTATTATATTCATATTGAAGCATGTGTAGAAGTAGAAGTTAGTTTTTCCTTACTACATCATTATTGTACTTAGATTGATTCCTGTTTATTTCTTTCTCTCATGCTTTAGAAAATTTCATAATTCATATTTATACTAAAAGCTGAAGTTTGGGGGAAGGAAAAATATCTATAAAATTTAAATATTATTTGTTCTTAAAGAACTAATATTTTCTTTTAAAAATATATTAATATAACATAAGGAATGAAAAATTTATTTAAGATTACCTAAATTTTTGAATTTATAATAATTTAGTAAACTTAACTAAAATTTCAAAAATTTTGGTTGATTTTAAGAATAGAATTATTTAGCTTAAAGAATAATAAGATGAAAATTTTTCTATTTATAGTAAAGAGAATTTTAATTTTAAAATACTAAGGAATCAAGATTATTGCTTGAAAAAGAAAAGATTGAAATATGTTTTGAAAGACAATAAATTATTAATGTCATATTTATTAAGTAAAAATGTATAAGTTTTTGAAAATAAGTTAAGAATATTGAAGTTCAAAATCATTAAGAGGCTACCCAAAAATAGTAATCCTCACTTCAAAAAAAAGGGATTGAAAAAAAATCCAGAAAAAGAAATAAAAATAAAAATTAAAAATTAAAAAAAAAAGAAGAAAGAAGAAGAAAAAAAGTGAGGAGAAGCTTGAGGAAATGTCTAATAAAAAATTGGCTTCACTTGAATTATCTTATAGTAAGAAAGCTAATTACATTTTTAACTTAATTTCTATGTACATATATTTTTACTAGAAAAAAATTTCATGAAAATCTTCTTCTTGTAAATATTCTAGGTGACATTGATATAAAAAACTACAATTATTCTTGAAATAAATGAAAAATTGGAAGTCTTATGATTTGGTAGTTAAATGTTCTTAAATTCTTAAAATTAAACTTAATTAGTGAATTTTGGTTAATGATTTGCTAATGCATTTATAAAACCCAAAATTATAAGGAATCTTAAATATTTTAACTTCATTCCAAATGTTATCTATTTTATGTAATTAAAAGGGTTACTTGAGGACAAGTAACGTTTATGTTTGGGGGAATTTGATCTACCTAAAAAATACCCATTTTTATGCCTTATTTATGATTCAATTCTTAAGGATATTATGCTTTAATGAAAGGTATTTTCAAGTTTTTGGATGTAGATGATTAAAATAGAGTCCAAGAAAGAAAAAGAAGGAAATGGGAGCAAAAAAGAGCAAAAATGGAGCTTATGGAGCAAAATTTTGGAATTATTGGCATGGCGTCTAGGCGCCAGAGTCCGGCACCTAGGCGCCAGTTCGATACAGACGCTATTAAGTTTTTTTGATGACTTTGGGCAGTTATTTTGACGGTTTTAAGCGGTTATTGGAGCTTCAAGAAGACTGGAAGTTACTCCTAATATATAGGACATTTGATACAATGTATTTGGACACAAGGAAACGGTCTGGATCTCGAAGAGGTGCGACCCAAAGTGAAGAGGTGCGAAAGACCTGGTCACAGAGTCTGGCAACTATGCGCCACCGGCGCCTAGGCGCGACGGGTACCTTCTAGAAGATACATTGATTTTGGATGAATTTTGAAGATGTGCCTTAAGCAACCCCTAGTCAAATTCAGAGCTCTATAAATAGGAGCCCATTCTATAGAGAAAATCACACCAAAACCCCCCTCTTAGTACACATACGCATTTTAGCATCTTCTCTCTCATCTCTAGTCTTATTTAGTCTCTTCCATACTTAGGGTGCCACTTTATTTTGTGTCTAGTGAGTTTATTTTGAGTATTTATTGTGTTATTGCTGTTGGAATCTTTCATCATTTCTTTGGAGTCAGTAGAAGTCAGCGGATCTCTTGAAGGAACACTTCAGATAAGTATTTGTACTTTGGTTCAAAGTTTTATAAATTTGTTTTGTTGTATTATTTCAATGAGTTATGAGTAGTTAGTTACCTTTCTCCTTTCAACTATGAAAAAATTATAAATTAAATAAATTTTGTAGGAGAATTAAATATAAAATATGTTAAAACATTGTGATGATATTAATACCTGATGTTAGTTTACTTTTTATAATTAGCCATTTAATTTGTTAAAACCTGTTGAAGAAATTTGAGACCTATCCAGAGATAAATTCTTAACTAGTAGATATCACATGAATCCTTAGGTAATCGCAGGCTATACGCGGATTGTTTAAGGTGAAGTGCAAATAAATAGGAAGATATTATTTATTGGACGTAAAATTAATTAGTTTTTAGAGTGACAAACTAAATTTTAATAATTTGGTTTATAGTAAGGTAACGGGTCACTGGTAGGGCCGACAATAGCCACTCTTGGACATCTAGTAGTGTGAGCCTAAATTAACTCATTCTACTAATAAAACATCCTGAGCCTAACTATAGATTAGTCAATGTTCTTTGCACCTGGACCAAAGGGTAAAGAATATGAATGCTTCTATTTGGCACAATACCATAATCTTCATTCCCTACAAAAGATAATTAATCTATAATTCTTGGATTAGTTGAAAAAGGAGAAAGTCGTTTTTATAGTTGCATTGAATTTTAATTACTGCTTTCTTTACTTTCCTGCTTATTGCTTACTTTCTTTTAGTAAAAATTATTAGTTAATTAAATTGGAATATATATATATATATATATATATATATATATATATATATATATATATATATATATATATATATATATATATATATATATAAAGAGTATATATAAATTGTTTTCAAAAATTTCAAAAAATTACTTATATCTCTTACTTTTTTATTTCACTATCCCTGTGGGATTGATAACCAGGACTCCACTAGAGCCCTGTATTACTTGAACGATACGTATACTTGCGTCTAAAATTGTGACTTTTACAATAATAAAATCTAAATATAAAATAACAAAAGTAAACCTTGCACATCAAGTTTTTGAAGCCATTTGCTAGAAATTAAATATTCTAAAAAGTGGTCTCAAATTATTGTATTTTAAAGCATATTTAAAGTCGCATCGCATCATCAACCCAGTCAGTTCTTTTAGGATTAACAGTCTTTTCTATTCTTTTAATTTCTCTGTTTGATACTTCAGCCATTTCACTTGTTTGTGGGCGATAAGTAGTTGCAATTCTATGTTTAATTTCAAATTTTTCCAGTAATGATTGAATTCTTACATTTCTGAAATGACTTCCCCCATCTGTGATAATTACCCTTGGCATTCCAAATCCTGTAAAAATCATCTTCTTTAAAAATTTTGAAACACTTTTGGAATCACAGTTAGGTAAAGCTACAGCTTCAATCCACTTTGAAACATAATCAACTGCTAATAAAATATAAATCTTTCCAGATGCTGGCATAAAAGGTCCCATAAAGTCTAAACCTCATTTGTCACAAATTTCAATTTCTAATATATAACTTAGAGGCATTTCATCTTTTCTGGATATATTCTCCATTCTTTGACATCGATTACAAGTTTTCACATAATATCCAACATTTTTGAATAATGTAGGCAAATAAAATCCAGAATTTAAAATTTTAAACGCAGTTTTATCCACTCCAAAGTGTCCTCCAAATTCAGAATCGTGACACTTTTGAATAATTGCAAAAGTTTCTTCATAAGGTACACATCTTTGAATCACAGAATCTCTGCTTATTTTAAATAAATGAAGATCTTCCCAAATATATGATTAAGAATCATTCTTGAATTTCTTAATATATTTGCTATTCAATCCATACAGTAAAATATTGCTAACCAAATAGTTAGCTATTGTCGGCATATTTTAGGGTTATGTGTTTTGAAAAGGGGTCGCCTATAAGAGTTGTCAGCGAATTTTTATATTTCAAATTTAATTTAAATATATATATAGTTTAAAAGATAACATTTGATTTTGAAAGTAATTTTAAGTTTAAAAATTTTAAGATATGAAATCAAACCGATCTCGCATCCCGAATAGTTTATATAAACGAGCGCCACACCACAAACCGTGTATCTATCCCGAAGAATAGACACACTTGCTTGATGATGAGGCTCGATTAAATAAACTAGGAGATTTAGTGACATCCGTTTGGTACTGCGAACCAATTTTATAAGCCAGACAAGTTCCCCGCTTAATATGTAAACATTAAACGGGGTTTATACTACACTGGGTTCTTAAAATTCCCTATAAGGGCAAGCCCCTATAGTTAATTACATCTTAAGTGACGGGAATCACCTAAGAAAACTCTCGATAATAATCAGTAGTTCTGCTCTCAAGAATTTCAAAGTTTAAGTCTTCAAGGGATTGGATTTTGGAATTTCAATAGGAAATGGATCAAATTTAGAACATTTTATTTTGGGAATTCAAAGGAAGAAAGGTAGGAGAAATCACGGATTCGAAGCGAACTTCGGTAATTTTCCGACTATCCTACTGTTTGGCTTGAACTTAGGAAAGCCCTAATGTTTATTTAATGTTTTGATCTTGCCAATTTTAATTAATTAGGACTTATATTTGTATGATAAAATCATACAAATAGCCTTGAAGATGTGAGGGTTTATGTCGTACCAAACGACTACCTCGGAGTCCTAAGACCGGTTAGGGCTTAATTTACATGATATGATCATGCAAATGCCTAACGAAGAGTTGAGGATTTATGTTGCACTAGGCAAACTTCCTCGAAGTCCTATGGCTTGGTTATTTAATTCTAAGAAAGTTCTTTGAAGTAGACTCGGGTTTTGTTGATGACGATGGCCGTGCTTTGCCCACTATGCTCCAGAGCTCCTTGTTGTTGCGAGAGGTTTAGTTTTAGAAATCATAAATCGGGAGATGAGAGAAGTGTTCGGTTTAGAGAAAGTCTTAATTTCCAAGTGTTTTTTATGTTTTAATTAAAACAAATCTTAAAGTTGATTATAACAACACCGGTTAAGATCCCACGGTTCCATCCTTCCGGCATCGTTATTTTTATCGGATTCACTTAGTCCGAGATGAATCCGCTAAACTCGACTGAATGAGTTCCACACTTTCATTTAGACCGTGGGAAATCCCGTTAGCAACACGTAGGTTACATCATCCGAGGTATTCCGATCATCCAACAAGACGTTTTAATTTAGTTGTAGTTGTAGTTTTGTTGTTTTATTTGTGATTAAATTTTGAGTTGTTTTATATTTTGAAATGTTGTGGCGGTGAATTTTATCTTGTAATGACTTTTAATTTAGTTTTGGTTTCAGTTTTAGGGACTATCCTAAAGGTGTGGGTTTTCATGCAACGAGTTGTTTATCATGCAAGAAAAGTAAGTACGATGCGATTAAATAAATTACCATAAGATAAATTGCGATAAAAGCGTACTGGAGGGTCTTCCCGTCATTCCAAGCTGCACTTAAAACACAATTAGAATATTTAAGCATTTAAAGCAAGTTCCTAGGTAAAAGCTAAGGGAAGGGTTATGGTTTTCTACCAAGTTCCTAATCCTATAACTAGTCACCTCCTATGACGTCTAGGTTCTTGTGTTTTGGTTTTGAAGACGATTTTCTTCATCGAAGAACAATTAAGTTCAATTGTTCTTATAAATATCCTATCATATCGAGGAAGTGCTTAAGACGAGTCTTAAACATCTTTTCGATACTTTTAGGATTGTTTTAAGTCCAAGAGAATTTAATTATACAAATGAATTAATCGTCCGGGAGTTCAAGTTTTGTTATCTTGCTCAGTGAACTAGGATATTTGAATATCCTATAAGTGAAGTAACACTTCACTTAACACTCCTTTTAAGAGTTATGACATCATGAGTTTTTGAGGGCAAATTGATGTTCAAGTGATTTATGATTTAATTTAATTTCAATTAATGGGCTTAAGTTTGGAATAGTGTTGAAGTTGTTTTAGATTTATTCTTGAATTTTTTTTTATGTCTTAGGTGATGTTATATTTAATTCAATTTAATTTAACTTAGTTCAATTTAATTTAATTTAATTCAATTTTAATTTAATGTGGTTTAATTTAATTTAATTTAATTTAAGTTAATTTAATATAATATGATTTAATTTAATTTAATTTAATTTGACTTAATCTAATTTGATTTAATTTAATTTAATTTAATTTAATTTAATTTAATTTGATTTAATTTAATTTGATTTAATTTAATTTAATTTAATATGTTTTAATTTAATTTAATTTAATATGTTTTAATTTAATTTAATTTAATTTAATTTAATTTAAATTTTAATTTGATTTTATTTTTCATTTTAATATTTTATTTTAAAAGGGTTTAATTTAAATAATTTAATTTAATTCAATTTAATGATTAAGTCTTTTAGCATTTTTAAATCTTAAATTTGAATTATCATTTTAATTAGTAATTAAATATTATTGAGATGATTAATTTAGGGATTCTTAAATTAAAGAACAAATTTCTTCCTAATAACATCCTTATTTTAATAATTCCAATTTTATTATTCTTCTAAATTTAATCGATTATTTAATTAAAGTTCATTTCAATTATTTTTAAATTGTTTAATAGGTTTCTACCCTTTAATTATTTAAATTTCAATCATCCAAGTCAGATTAGAATCAAATATTTTACTATTTAATTTTATTAAACCTAAAGTTTTAATCGAGGGTTAAAATTTTAATTACCATTTTGCCCTTGAAGCTTAATAATTTCATAACTCACTAAATTGAGCTTAAATGAACTTGAAATTTTTATGTGACTTCAATCATATGTCAATAAAGACATGAGAGGAGAAAATGTGATTTTTCTGTATTTAATTTATTTATGTTATTATTTTTTGTGGAAAATAGGGATTTCCAAGGAAAATTTAATAATATGACCAAAGGAAAGTTTCTGTCCTTAAGAAAATTATGGGACATTTCTAATGACCAGAGGACCACTTGAACCAATTTTGGTGATTTTTTGAATTATATTATTTTTATTATAATTATTTTGACTTTTGGAGTATTAATTAATTTAAAAATAAAATAAAGGTTGAAAAAAGAATTTTATATTTTTCAAAAATCTCTCTGATATCAAGGAAATCAGAGAACCAACTTTTACAATTTTTTGATTTTTTCTTTGATTTATTAGAATTATTTTAGTGGAAATGCTAGAAAATACATTTTTTTTTAATTTTAAAATTACCCTGAGGGCTTTAAAATCTAATATCTCATCATAGAGACCGAAGAAAAATATGGGATTTGTTCTAAGTGATTAAAATTCAAAATGTGACATTTTGGTGAATTTTATTATTTTTGTGATTTTTATTATTTTTTTAATTATTAAAATATTAAAATAATACAAAAAATCAACTTTTTTAGAAAATTGAAATTTTAATTTTCTTAAATTCTCCTAATATCAGAGAGGCTCCAAAACCAATTTGGTGAATTTTTGAAATGTATTTTGAAAGTTATGAATTTTTAAAGTTTAAATTGGCTAAATGGCTTAATCAACCCATTTAGTAGGGCTAACCAAGTCCAATTGACTTCAAATTTTTATGGTGGGTTCCTCTGATCCTAAAGGTCAGTGGAGAATTGATTTCAAGTCAATTTGATGCATGATTAGCTCTAATTAATTAAAGACCTATTTTGGGTGTTTAAGCCAATTAGGGTTATTCCAAGTGAATTAATTCAAAACCTATTTTTCCTAGGGTTCTCTGATCATAAGAAACATCACCAAGTTTTCCTAGAATTTATTTCAGAATATGCTAATTATTAGATTTAAAATACTCAAAACAGTAAGATGAATTTGAAAAATCAACAACTCTTCATAGGGATGGCCTCTGACTTTGGAAAATTCGGGGAATGTTCCCAAATTCAGGGGCTTCAAAAGCCCTACGGTCTCATGCCATGGTGAATAGTATACATGCATGGAGAATTGAAAATGTGCAGAGAGTAAATAAATTATTAAAAATCAAATACTTGATGAAATTAAATGATTTCTTTTCCACATTATTCTCCTCTGTTCACTGAGCAAGAGGGTATTTTTATTTTATTTTTCAGATATTTCTACACAAAGTTATGCATTTTTGAAGTTTAGGGAATTAAATAAATAGGAAAATAAACCTAATTTCCTACTTATCCACGCGGCGCCGCGTCAACCTAGGCATCTCCGAAGCTCCACGCTGCGTCTCCTGATTCGGCGCCTCCATCCGACTCAACGATCCAGGGCCCCGCGGGTCACGTACCAACGCGCGTCCGAGCTCGATCCGGACCGTCCACTCGATACACGCTCGATCCGACGGCTCATGGTCATCGTCTACGGCCGGTGTGCACCGTGACCGTCAACCTTCTAACCCTAATTTCTCGCTCGATTCTCGACGGATTTTCGTGTTCTTATGCTCTATGGATTCGTCTTGAGGAGACGAACACATCCATATGGTAAACATGTATTTAAATTGACTCAAATTAAATAGAGAATCTCTGTAAGCTCGGAAAGAAGAGTGAGTCCATACCTTTGCTCAGAGAAGTGAAGCTTCGATCTGAGAGTTGTGTCACCTTCGATTGGGTCCGAGCAAGCTCCGGATGAAGTCCTTGGCACGGTGAATTGCCTAGCTATGAAAGTGACCACGGCCGATCACAAAGCTTGGAGGACTGGAACAAGCTGGGTGGCTCTGGAGATGGGGCTTTCGGTGGGAAACTTCTCCTCTTGGTACGAGTGAAGGTGTAGGACCAGTCAATTGGGGATTGATCCTTTGTGGAGAAGTGTCCTGGTTTTTGTGCTTGAAGTTTGAGCTCAAAATTGAGCTCAGCTGGAGGGAATTGGGGCTGGAATCCAGTTGGAATCAAGTGCTCTATGTGTGGAGAGCGGCCTGGATTGATTTTGGCAGAGTTTCCTTAAGGTTTTTGTTCAGCCCCTCTCATGGCCGAGAGGGGGTACTGTTTAAATAGGAGAGGGTAGAGGGCCTCCCAGGGGGTTGAGGCTTGGGATCGATTCGCTTAGGTCGAGGGAAGAACGACCATGGTGGCCATTGGGCATGGGGCGGCTCGGCGAGGTGGAATTTCAATGTTTGGCTCCTGCCCATGTCTCGGCCATGGTGTTTTCCGGCGGCGCGGTGGTGGCCGGCGAGCGAGGGTCACCATCTTGACCAGGGAGGTCAGGGCTTGGTAATGGTGAAGTCAATTGGGCTTGGACATGTGTAAAGTGCTTGGATTAAAATGGTATGGGGTAGAGGCCATTTTAACTTGATTTGGGTCAACCCATCCTTTTGGGTTAGGTGCACCACCCAAGGCCTGGTTTTGGGCAGAAAAGAGCCATTTGGGTCATCTAAAAGAAAATGGTGTGGTCTCCATCAAAATAGTTTAAGTTAATTTTGGGTTATGGTGTTGCATTAAAGAGGTTAAAATGGCTTAAGGAAGGCTTAGGAAAGGACTCCCTCCACTTGCCATTAATGGCTTGGTGACAAGTCAAACCCCCATGGCTTCATGTGGCTTGTCTATGGCTTGCATGTGGCTTCATTTGGCTCACCCTTGGCTTAGGAAAAGTGGATCCATTTATATGAAAAAGGAATTTGGGGATTTTGGCAATTTAGTGAAAAATTTAGATGGTGCTTAATTTAGGTTGGTTTGATGACTGATTTGGGACTTAGGAATTGATTCCAATTAAAGGGATGATGAGAAGGAATTGTCATGTGGGCTTTGGGCTTTTAGATTTCACTTTGGATGGGCTTTCAAGATGGTTTAGAGAGTGGGCTTTTAGATTTCAAAACAAATTTTAGGATGAAAATTTTGCAAAGGATTGGATCCAATAAGTGTGGAATTTAATTTAGGAATGTTTCATGAATGATTTGGAATCAATTTGAAGTAGCTTGGGCTTGAATTGGGTTGGATTTGGACTTCTTTGGTAAATGGGCCAATGTAAGTCAAATTGGGCTAACTTGGGTCAATGTTGGGCTAGAGTTGAAATTAATGTAAAATTAATGTTGAGAAATGTTTATGGGAATGTTTCAAAGAGGTTTTGGCTTTGGTTGGGTTTTGATTTTGGGGTTTGAGCTTATTTGGGTTAGGTTTGGGTTTAGGTCAAAATTGGGTCTTTTGGCTTTGGGTTGAATTTGAGTGGGTTTTGGGTCTAAATTTTGGGCAAATCATGTTAGTGTTTTGCTTGTGGGGATGTTAGGTAAGGTTTAGAAAAGATTTGGGGTAAATTGGAGTTGAATTGGGTGAGTTTGAGCTAAGTTTGGGTCATGGGTCCAAATTGGGCTTTAAGGTCAAAAGTGAAATTGGATTCAAATGTCAATCAAATTGGGCTTGGATTTGGTCTAGATTGGTGTTGGGGATGTTGAATTGAAGTTTAGAATTGAATTGGACCAGAATTTGGGTCAATTGGGTAGGTTTGGTTTGACATTGGGTTCACTTTTGGGTTAAAATGGGTCAAATTGGGGATTTTGACAAAAGTGGGGTAAATTGACAAAATTGGCCCATGGTGTAGTTGAATAAAATGAAATTGGGAATATTTGGGATTTTCTGGAATTTTCTGGGAATTTTCTGAATTTTTGGATTTTTTGGCTAAGAGGGGCATTTTGGGTATTTGGAGGGTATTGGGAGGTGTTTTTGGCATTTTTGGTATTTTTGGGTACGGATGATCAATTTGAGTAATTTGGGAATGTTTGGGATTGATCTTGAGGAATTTTGGGTAATTTAGGTGATTTTGCAAATTTTTGGGTATTTTTAAGGGTTTTGGGTTAGGCTAGGCGGGTGTAGGGTGCCGGGGGTCAAAAATTGAAAATTTGGAAAATTGAAGATTGGGTGAATGTAAGTGGAATGAAATTATTTTTTTGAGCCATGAATCCATATCAAGCCCACATGAGCCATGAAGGGACTCATTTGAGACATCCACTATGTTGTTCCTAACCCTCCTAGCCAAGGGCTTAGGGGTTAAGGACCATCCATGTGAATCACCTTCATGAGTCGGGAGGTCGAGTTGGATATGGGTGTAGTTTTAGGAGGTGTGTGTGAAAATGTAGTGTATAGGTGTAGTGTGTGTGTAAGTCGACCCCTTCACTGGACCGGGCCACCTGAGGCGGTCCTAAGGCCAAAGAGTCCTATAGGAACTCATCCTTTAAACTTCCACATTTGATTTCAACCCTCTAGGTGATTAGGGGTCTACAATCAAGTTTGTGGAGTTTACGGGGAGTTAAGAAGTGGTTTGAACTTCTAAGTGGTGGGTCCCAATTCTAATCCTCTAAGATTAGTCGAAGGAAAAGCCTAAGGCTAGATCCTAAGTACTAAAGAGAAGAAGAGGAGACCTCATCAAAAATGAGGTCAACAAATGGACCCCCGATAGGTGTGGTGTGCTAACCCGGCACATCGCGCGTGTTGGCGTTGGCCGAAAAGATCAACAAAACCAACACGGATGTCCAAGTGACAAACTTAGGACGAAGTAGAAGAATTTCCGCTGGGGAGTGTCGAGTGCATCTCCAAGACTTGAGATCCCCGAACTCTCGGCGGGGAAAGGAAAAGGAGGTGAATTCCAAATCACAAGATCCGAGGAAATTTCGATTTAAATTTTGTTTTGCTTTGGCTTAAGTTTTTGATGTGTGAGTTTAGATTTCAATTTTAGTTTCAATTTAAATTGAAATTTGTCAAAATTAATTTGAAGGAATTTGAACTTGAAATGAAAATTGGAATTTTGTGGTTTTAGATGTAACATTTTCAACCTCAAAAGAAAATTGGATTGATTGGATCGAATTATTACAATGAGGAGAGATCTCAGAGCAATGCGGTATTGGATGTAAAATCCTTAACCTCAACAGCTTGATTTGGTGTGCTTCATTGCAATAGGGAGAGAACCCAAAGCAATGCGGTATTGGATGTAAAATCCTTAACCTCAAAAGTTTGATTTTGATGTATTTCATTGCGATAGGGAAAGAACCTAAAGCAATGCAGTATCGGATGTAAAATCCTCAACCTCAAAAATTTGATTTTGATGTGTTTCATTGCAATAGGGAAAGAATCCTAAAGCAATGCAGTCTCGGATGTAAAATCCTCAACCCCAAGAATTTGATTTTGATGTATTTCATTGCGATAGGGAAAGAATCCTAAAGCAAGAATTTGATTTTGATGTATTTCATTGCGATAGGGAAAGAATCCTAAAGCAATGCAGTCTCGGATGTAAAATCCTTAACCCCAAGAATTTGATTTTGATGTATTTCATTGCTATAAGGAAAGAATCCTAAAACAATGCAGTCTCGGATGTAAAATACTCAACCCCAAGAATTTGATTTTGATGTATTTCATTGCTATAGGAAAAGAATCCTAAAGCAATGCAGTCTCGGATGTAAAATCCTCAACCCCAAGAATTTGATTTTGATGTATTTCATTGCGATAGGGAAAGAATCCTAAAGCAATGCGAGTCTCGGATGTAAAATCCTCGACCCCAAGAATTTGATTTTGATGTATTTCATTGCGATAGGGAAAGAATCCTAAAGCAATGCGATCTCGGATGTAAAATCCTCGACCCCAAAAAGTTTGATTTTGATGTATTTCATTGCGATAGGGAAATAATCCTAAAACAATGCAGTCTCGGATGTAAAATCCTCAACCCCAAGAATTTGATTTTGATGTATTTCATTGCGATAGGGAAAGAATCCTAAAGCAACGCAGTCTCGGATGTAAAATCCTCAACCCCAAAAAGTTTGATTTTGAATGGTAATTGATATAGCAAAGATTTGTAGTGTTGATTTGAAAAGTGTGGAATTTTGGTGTTTTGAGAATTTCATGAAAGTTGTAAAAGACTTTTATGGAAGGAAATAGATTAGGAGGGAATATGTAGATGCTACATATCTCATTCAAAAGAGTTGATCGAAAGTTGCTTGGTTTGGATTAGATACAATTCCTCGCCACTAGATCCGAATCGAAAACCTCGTGGCTCCGTGTCGATGGAATCGACCGCTTCCATCCCAGACAAGGGAGAGAGTAGAACGGATTGGATTTCAGATTTGGAAGGTTGAGTTTGAATTTGATTGAGGTTTGATTTGAGATTTGGAAAGATTGAATTTGAAATTTGATTGTGATTTGATTTGAGATCTGGAAGACCGAATTTGAAATTTGATTTAAAATTTGTGGTCATTTTGTTTGTCTTTTAACGATTCAAATTTTATTTTATCGTGAATTTGGAGTTTATTATTTTTTAGATTTCCAAGGAAAGTTTTCTTTTATTCTTTTTGTTTCTTTTCTGTTCTTTGTTCGAAGTTCATTTAACTTTAATGGCGTTTCTTAGTCAACTTGCACAAAAGAGGTGAATGCCAAAAATGTGACATGGTCACTTTCATTCCAATCATGCTGAAGATACATCATACAACTCGATCTGGAATACATCTCATACAATCCATATAGACTCAAAACGGACTATGTATGATCTTTGTCGATCTATCTAAAAAGGCATCCGTCAAAAATCCATGTACGAATAGTGAGGTACATGGTCGATAACATCACCTTCCAGGCCACCCTTGGCAAGGATGCCGTATGGATGTACGTTGGAGGTGTGATATTTTCCATGTAACTCACGGCTCGTAAGGCCGGAGGCTCTCCGGCTCCGGGTCACGTGCGGAAGTGGTAAGGTGCTTTCTGTCATCCATCCTTCGAAAGTAGCCGAGATCCGCTTCACTGGTACTCCCGGTATGCGATGTTTAGCGACATCCGCTCCGTTGCCCTTCGGTATCATGACGGAACCTACCGGTAATGGTACCTTTACGGCCCTCGGAACTCACACAGGCCCGCTATCCGGAGGTCGGATCCGAACATGATATTACGCTCGTTCGGAAAAGAACCGTGCGAAAGGTCCGACAAAATCGTGGTGATCATGTGCGGGGGTATGCGATCACCCTTCTTGTAAATGTTAATGATGCAACCGTTGGGTATGCAATCTGCCGGCAATACCTTCCATGCTATCATTCTTTTTACCATCCTTTTGATGACTAATGGCATTGGATCCACTGGCCATGACGGAGTATCCCGGTGGGTTTCCTTTCTGTCTTCTCGCGAAGTTGTAGCGACATCCACACCTTGTATGGTAATTCTACCTTTCCACGGCATCCATCTCCGGGGTTCGAGTAAGTGTTTTCTCTTAGGCGGCCTCGCTCGACCCATTCTTTTCAAATCCGGATGCGGTCTACGATTTGTTGTTGTTCGTGCTGCGAGAACACGTACGTATGTAGCTCGAGGCCTTCAGTATATTGATCCTCCTGCCTCCGATTCTCTCGAAGTATTCAAAAGTTTTCTTCTCGACATTCCGCATCCTTTCTAGCTCGTATTCTGGATTAATTTGCAAATGGCGAGGCCTGGTGACGTATTGTGGGATATATGGTTCAATCCCTTCACGTTCTCCTGCATACCTCGGCTCCTCGGGGATGGTGTCCGTCGGGACATCCTCTGGGGTTCCTTCTGCAACAAGGTTATGCATTACCGGTGGCTTTGTCTGGTGGCGTTGTAGCCTTCTTTCCTTTGTTTTTCTTGAGATTTCCCTGGTCTCTTCTGTTATCCTTGGAGCTGGCCTCCTTTCTTCAGGTCCCTGGTGAACTGGTGTCCTTGAAGTGTATGTACTGCGCGATAGCAATCGCCTCGTCGCGCCGGTCCGCTGCTAGTTTGGTTAACATCTTGGGGATACGGCGATTTTTGTTTCTTCGTTGAGTTGTTGTGAGAGTAGCTCTTCGTACTTCCTGAATCTACGTGGGCGCGGCGGCGACAAGCACGCCCTCTGCTGTAGCGACTACGGACTTAATTCTCTTGTCTTCTTCGGCGTTTGTTTTTCTTTTCTTGCTTCGTTGGATTGGTGGCTTGGGCCACCCACTTTCATCTTGTCGGATCGGGCGGCTCCTCTCGGTCGATTGGGACCCGGTCACCTTCCTCGTATTGCGAGCTCGCGGTACGAAGTCCGAGTCGATCTCTATTATCGCTCCATCTTTCACCCTCTTTTCGTCGAGTGCGAGGCTTACGCCATTTCTAAAGTTCGGGACCGACCGCCCGGTTCGACATTTCCCTGCGAAAAGACAAGGAAAAGGATCGGTGGGCATACTTAAGAACAAGAACATTAAGAAAATGTTTATTAAAGACAGAGTTTTCTTCTTTTTTTTATTATTACTTTTGTACCTCTTTTTTTTTTCGAATTCAACAGGGATGAAGTGGGAAAATATCAGGAAAGAGATTTTGATTTGGAAGAGAAAACAAGAAAAAAAACTTTATTATCATGATTTTATTTATTTTAGCACATTTTTATTATTTTTTGGGTTCGGACCCGGTCATAAGTAACTACTTCGCCCGTGCTTCTAGAGATGAAGAATTCATTCCTTCGAAACATCAGGTAGCGTAATACTTTTTCAAGTATCGTCCGTTGATCGGAAGCATATGTCGTTCCTCTTGGCGAGTTCATTAGGCGGTAGGAGCCTCCTGAGTAGGCCGCCTCAACAACAAACGGTCCTTCCCAGTGGGTTCGAATTTTCCTCCTATCTTGCGGTGTGCGAGGATAGGTCTCTTGAGAACGAGAACTAAGTCACCAACTTTGAAGGTTCTTGGGCGGACCGATCCGTCATGGGCTTGAACCATCTTAGCTTGGTATAGTTCTAAGTGCTGCGTCTTGCTGCAAGTCTTTTCCCTTCCGGGCTTTCCAATTTTTCTAGTTGTAATTTGGCATTCTCTTCTGTCGTGATTTTGTTTGCAACTACGATCCTAAGTGAAGGAAGGTCTGGACCTCTAAAGGTAACACCTGCCTCGGACCCATATACCGGAGCGTAAGGTGTAGCTTGAGTAGGAGTTATGAAGGTTGTCCGGTAGGCCCATAAGGCTTCTAACAATTTCTCGTGCCAATTTCTCTTATTATCGTCCAAGATTTTCTTTAAGATTTGAACGAGAGTTTTATTAAAAGCCTCAGCCAGGCCGTTTGCTCTTGGGTAGTAAATTGTTGAATAGCGCCAGTCGATTCCATGTCTCCTGACAAAATTGTTGATTTGTGTGCTTCGAATGTCGACCCATTATACGAGATGATCTGCGCGGCACTCCGAAACGGTAGACAACTTGGTTCTTGAAAAGCTGTAGCACGTGGTGTGCTTTCACTTCTCTGAGTGGAGCCTGCTCTGCCCACTTAGAAAAGTAATCTGTAGCCGCAAGAATGAAGCGATGTCCTTTTGAAGATGGTGGTTCTATCGGACCCACTATATCTGTGCCCCAACATTCAAATGGCCACGACGCAATTGTCGGATGTAGCACATTTGGAGGTTGGTGTAGAACCACTCCGTGCACTTGGCATTGGTGACGGCTCTTGGCGATTTTCATGCGGTTGGTCATCATCGAGGGCCGGTAGTACCCTAGTCTTTTAATTTTCATTTTCATCTTTGGACCCGGCCGGTGAGCGCCACGGAGTCCCGAATGCACCTCTTTAACGATTTCACGAGCCTCGGACTCGCTTAGGCATCTTAGCCGCATCGATCGAAAGACCTTATGTATAATGTATTGTTTATTAATGCGTAAGACGAGTTCTTTTCTTGATACGATGGGCTAACGACCTATCGTCCGGTAGTTTTCCCGTTTGCGGGTAGTTCATTAATGGGCTGTCGCCGATCTTCCGTGTTCTCTCGTCACTGCTTGCATGTTGATTCTTCTCCTTTTTCGATTTGTGTATTGTGTCTATGTCGAGCTGTGATAGGACTCGACGTCAAGTGAGCCGACACTTCCACCGATTCATCTTGCAAGCGAGGCAAATTCTTTTGTGAGGCGGGCCAACGCATCTGCTAAAGCGTTTTCTTTTACGGGAATTTTGTAGATCGTCACATTTGGAATGCGTTCAACAACGCTGTATGGCATACTTTGGAAATATTGCTCGAGTCTTGGTTTTAAAATTTTGTCTTGTCCAGTGATCCGTTGAATGATTAACTGCGAATCCCAGTAGATGTTGATGTTTGTTATCCCCATTTGAGTAGTTAATTCCGGTCCCGTTATGAGGGCTTCATATTCGCTTCGTTGTTTGTACACGGCTCCGTCGAGTGGTAGGAGTATCTCGACATCCCCGCTCCGGTGTTATACGGATTAATCCGATCCACCGCCTTCACAGGCACTATCACTTGTGATTCTTCGTCTTTGTGTCTTGAAGATGCTCCATCGAAATATAATTCCCGACGTCGATCATCGGGATCTTCTAAGCTCATTATTTGTTCGTCCGGCAAGTCGTCATTGAGAGGAGATTCTGCAGGCGAAGGGTGTGCCGCAAGGAAGTCCGCTAGGATTTGTCCCTTTACGGCACGAAGAGGCACGAAAGTTATATCGAATTGCGATAATATCATTGACCATCCGGCAAGTCCGCCGAAAGCGTTGGACGGGTCATCGAGTATTGCAACGGATTAAATTTCGAGATCGGGTTGACCTTATGAGAAAGCATGTAGTGCACGAGCTTTTGAGCGGCAAAGATCGGGGCCAAACGGTGCTTTTCGATCGCGGGATACTTTACTTCCGTCGGAAGTAAACGACGGCTCGGATAGTAAAGAGCATTTTCTTTACCCCCATCATTGACCTTAGGCTAACGGGGCTCCGAGAGCGTCGTCTAAAGCCGCGGTATAAAGTATCGGCGGTCTACACGAGACTCGGGGCTGCTAAGACGGGAGGTGTCATTAAATATTGTTTAATGTCCTCGAAGGCCTTCGGCATTTCTCTTCCCAAATAAATTTGGCGTCCTTTTTAACTAGTGCTGAGAAAGGCTGACACCTACCTGACAAGTTCGAGATAAAGCGTCGAAGATATGCCAGCTTCCCTTGAAAAGATCGTAGTTGTTTTAAGGTTTTGGGAGGCGGCATTTCTAAGATGGCTTTAGTCTTTTCCATATCGATTTCAATTCCACGATGTCGGACAACGAATCCTAAGAATTTCCCGGAGGTGACGCCGAAGGCGCATTTTAAGGGATTCATCTTAAGGTTAAATTGTCTCAATCGTTCGAAAACAATTCTCAAATCATACGAAGTGGTTTTCCTTTACTTTGCTTTTGATGACCACATCATCCACGTAGAATTCAACTTGATTGTGGATGAGATCATCAAAAATTCTTGTCATCGCTCTCTGGTAGGTTGCTCCCGCGTTCTTTAGTCCGAATGACATCACTGTGTAGCAATATACTCCAATCGGCGTTCTGAATGTTGTAAGTTTTTCATCTTCTGGAACCATTTTTATCTGGTTGTATCCTGAAGATCCATCCATGAATGAGAATATTTCATGTGTTGAAGCAATGTCGATCATTAATTCTGGGATCGGTAGAGGGAATTCATCTTTCGGACATGCCTTGTTTAAATCTCTGAAATCCACACAAATTCTGATCTGAACATTCTTCTTCCTGATTGGTACCACATTGGCTAACCAAGTCGGGTATTGTTCTTCACGGACAAATTTTGCGTCTATTAGCTTTTTAACTTCAGCTATGACTTGCTGTTCGATTTCTAGACGTATTCTCCTGGAACCTTGTCTGACTGGAACAGAAGTAGGATCCACTCCTAGCTTATGGACTGCAACCTCCGGAGCTAATCCCGGCATCTCATCGTAGCTCCAAGCAAAACGAGTCTTTAAATTCCATTAATAACTTGATTATTTCTTCGGAGTCTTCTTTATTGAGTAAGGAGCTAACAAAGGTAGGTCTAGGTTCTTTGCTTAGTACCTAAGTTAACTTCAGTTAACTCATCTATTGTAGATTTGATCTCTTCTTCGAACTGCGGTGGAGCGTTTCCAATTTGTAAATCTTCGAGTTCTTCCGTAGCTTCCATGCGATCTTCATTGGACTTGCAAGTGACAATCATGCAAAATTCGGTATCGTCAATCGATCCTCTTGTGCCGAACCCGAGACCATGCTTTGAATTGGGTGGACGACCAGAGTTATTCCATAAATTTTCAAAATGTTGCGATTGACCTTTTGTCCATTGTCGAGGTAAGAAACCACGCTGAATTAAATTTTGAACACAGGGAGAGTACCACTCAAAAGGTAATTCCATTAATTCGATGAAGTAGCATCTTCAAATTGTACATTGTTTTCAATTTTGGAGGAAGGAGCACCACGGTAGAACTTGATGGGCTTTGTACTGCCGCTGCGTACCTCTTTGACCACCATACCCTCGATCTTATTAGAATGGATCGGGGTCAGGGTCATAGTATGTACATAGTGGTTAATCTTCTCGTACATCGATTTATATTCTTCGTTCTTTTCGTCTTCGAGAAGGATCCTGAATTGTGTCTTCTTCCGACTTATTGTCGCTGCTTCTTGCTTAATTTCTTTTTCTTCTTCAGAGCTATCTTCCCATTCAACATCGATGGCTGGTTTCCTCTGTCCAACTGTCCTAATGTCTCGCCGCGACCTCGTCCCCGGCCTCGACCTCGGATGCGAGTTGTGGAGAAACCTTCACCATCTCGCCGTAAGGGAGTGGTGAGTGACTCGTTGGACTAGAACTTCGGGTTCTTCATCGTCCCAAATTTCCTTTGCTTCATTTGTTATGGTATCTCCGGAGAAGATTGTTTTCTTCGGGGGTGCGTAATAAGTCGCATCTTCATGGATTCCAATTTCATGTACGGAGAATGGTTGTAAGTCACCTTTGATGCATTGTTCCCCTCCATTGTAGTATTTGATGCACTGATGTAGAGATGATGGTACCATCCGATTTTTATGTATCCACGGTCGGCCCAGTAGAGCGTTGAACGACATTTCTGAATCAATTATATGAAATTTCGCGGTTGTCTTTGCTAAGTCACCGGTCTTCATTAGCAGTGTTATTGAGCCGAGGGCTCTTTCTCCTTTCCGGTTGAATCCTCTTAATAACATTTTGTACGCTCGAGTTCACGAGCATCAATTTCCAAGTATGCTAGCGTTCGGAGATTCATTATATTGAGTGATGCTCCTGGATCCACCAATACTCTGGAGAGTGTAAACTTCCCAATTGTAACTGAAATGTACAACGGTCGGTTGTGGTCTGCTGTCCCAAGTAGTAGATCATTGTCCGTGAAGGTGACACCTCGCTGTTCTTTTAACGAGCAAACCTCATCTAAGGAATCTCCATTCATTCGAGCTAAGCAACTTTCTGGATCAAGTAAGGCCTTGATCAGAGCTTCTCTCATCTCCTTTGATAAGATGAGAGCGTCGTAGATGCTCAGTTTGGCTGGTAGTTTCCTAAGATGGGCTAGCACGTTGTAGTCCACTTTATTTTCATGTGTCTCGTTTTCTTCCCGGATGGGTATTTCTTCTGCCGGGGTTGGTTCTTTCTAAACAACCACCTGTTTTCCTTTGTCCTTTGGACCCATTCTCGGAGGTAGAACTCTTCCACTTCTTAAGTTGACTTCTGTGATTTCTTCTGAATCTAGTATTGAGTTTGCTGATGTCTCCTTCGAATTGGATCGACGGGTTCTTCAGGATTAGCTTCAGAATCTGAAGGTTCTAACTCTATTGTGACTGGAGCTCCTCGAAACTTGCAAATAGATTCGTTGCTTGTTGAACTCTCGTAGCCTCCTTGGTGGATGTCTTCTTCGTCATTATGATCGTCGAGTTTGTGTATGATTTGAGAATTGCTATTTGTATCGGAATCAACGTCCGGATTAGGTTGATTGTCGCTAGTTACGTAATCGTTAGAAACAGTCAAAACGTAGCCAACGCCATAACCCTCATCATTATAAGATCCGACCGGAGTGAGCAGATAATCATACAGAGTCAAAGGTTCGAGGGATTTCTCCCCCGAATCGGAAACAACTATCCTAGGATAAGCAGCCCCTAGTCTAGCCTTAGGAGCCTCAGTCTTCTCTTCTTCATCGATTTTCTTCTTTTCTTCGGTCGTCTCTTGTTGAGGTGGTTCTTCTATCGCAAGTGATAGTGTCGACTTGACGGGTTTCGAACTCCGAATTGAGGCTTGCCTTGAAGCGGTTTGGATGTGATCCAAAATCTTCTTCGAATACTTTGTCCAAGCGGTAGTCCATCCATCATCAATCGTATAGGGATCTATTGGAACAATGAGATCCATCGAGATAACATTGACGGAACCTCCTTTCTGGGGTTCCTTCATGTACTCCTTCGGGATCGTTATATTCCCTTTCCGAAGATTGTCGTTGAGCCAACTCTTGAAGGTAATACAATCTTCTATCTTATGCCCAAGCATCCGGTGGTAAGGGAAAAAGTTGGGATCACCTTTCTTGTCGACTTCTTCCGGTCTTTTAGGCTCTGGCAGTTGGAAATCTGGAGTCTTCATCAGACTGCGGAATATTTTCGACACTGCCTCATTCTTGAATGGATACTCCCTGCTCAGAAGTTCCCTTAAAGTACGTTGCGGAAGAGGCGGTTGTTCATACTGTTGAGATGACTGATAGCTGGGTCGGGGTTGCTGGTAATTCTGTTGAGGTTGCTGCGGCCGTTCTGACGATATTTGTATTGGTTGCTTGCCTTTGTCGACTGCTGCAACGATCTCGGACTTCTTTTCAAAAGTTTTCACGGGCTTCTGTTTGTCTATTTTGTCGGTGAAACTTAATTGCTTCGCCTCCTCTTGCAGGCTTCCGGCCTTGCTTAACAACTTCTCGAAAGTCTTAATAGTAAATCCCTTGAGGAGAAGTGCTTATCGGGCCATGGATGCTTTTTAGTAAAATGCCGACTGCATGTTGTTCTTGTAGCTGCGGCTCACACTTCATACTTAGGTTCCTCCATCGAAGTATGTAGTCCACCAATGTTTCGTTCGGTTTCTACTTCTCTACCACTAAATCACCTATAGTGATGTCGTGCTGAGCTCCGGCAAATCGCTTGATGAAGAGGTTCTCTAGTTCGAAAATGTCTTCACCGAACCGTTTGGTAATTCCGCATACCAATCAAAGGCGATCCACGACGAGTCGGCGACAAATTGTCCGAAGAGTAAGGCATCACTTCCGCCGGCATTGCAAAAGCGGCACGAAAATGTGCAACATGTCTGTCGAGGGTTTCGGGTTCCATCAAAGGTCTTGAACGAGAGGTGGTACAAAGCCTTTCGGATATTGGACGGCGTCGAATTCTTCGGGGTAAGGTCTACCCGTCCGAATGGATGTCCCGCTCTTTGATTGTGCCAAGGCTTCTCGCATTTCGTTGTTCCACCAAGCTCTTGATATCCTTTTACGGAATCATGCTTTGTGTTGTATCCTTCTTTAATTGATCATCCCCGTTGACGGACGTAATCTCCTTTCCTCCGTCTACGATGTGAATGACCTGCGGGGTGTCTCTCTTTGGGGTTGAACTTGACTGCGGAGAGTGGCTAGGGCTACGACCATCTCTTCCATCCTTTTTGCCATTTGGGCGATCGTATCATCTTTCCCTTAAAGTCGCCTCCTCATTACTTCCGGCTCCTCTCTTTCGCGCGTGCAGGGAGCACCTTGTGAAGCTGACGAAGCTCGCGTTTCAACCATGTTAATTTCTGCATATTCATCATCCATGAACTCTGACGAGTCAACTTCATCTCCGAATTTCTCTTCTCTTTCCCTTGCTAGTCGCCGAATATCAGTTCTTAGCTTTTCCATAGCATCTTCTAGTGGTCTTTTCTGTGTATCCTTGCAGTTGTCATGTGATAATTGTCGGGTTTCCTTCTCATGAGTCCCTTTACTGCGGTAGCACTTTCTTCGGACTCGAGTCTCCTGACGAGACTTTCCTTTTCGAGTCGTTGTTTCGGTCTTAATTGGCCGGTAGTGGGACGCCATACCATCCTTCTAGCGATAGAAGGCCTGGGACCGGATGGTCCGTCGGCCGAATGCTTGGAAGGTGGTATCCTCCCTAATCCGTAAACTCGAAACAACAACGGGTGGACTAGCCTTCATCTTCTTATTCGGCTCTTCGCAGCGATAGCGAGGTTCTACTCGTAGCCCGAGACGGGATTTGGCAGGCACCCGCCCTATCCTTCTTAAAATCTCCGATACGGGGCATTTTTCTTTCTTTGCTAACTTCTCGATCACGGTCCGTAGTCGGGCAAATGGTGTAATCCTTGCCCTTTTCTTTCTGTTGTCGCTATAGTATGCGGTGTCGAGGTAATGTGGAGGCAATCCTGCGGACATTTTCCTCGTCGAGTCGCGGCGGAAAGGGATGGAATCTACTTCCTTCCAAAAGGGGTGTATATTCGAGCGATGGTATGTATTCGGGTAATGGTGTATACTCGGGGATTTCTTCTAAGAAAGCGACTTCGGCGGCTACGGCCTTCCGGCAATCTTCCCTGCCTCTGTTTCTCCTCTGAGTCCGTGTTTGGGGTGGAACCCTTGAGCTGGACCCAATTTCAAAAACGAAGGTCTTGCACGGAAATCTGTACCCTCCACGGTAACATGCTCGTTACAAATTTGAACTTCCTTCCCCTTCGTTTGGCGGGAGCCGGGGTAGAGTGCGGAGACGACTAGATCGGTGGGGGTAGAGATAACGGTCCTTCATGGACGGCGGTACTCCTCTTAGTCGGAACCCTTTGCAGGGGAGGAAACTCTTGAGTTGACTTAAGGTTGAACTCGATCAAGGGTCTTTCAGTTTCAGATACTTTGTTTGTCAGCGCGAAAAGGGTAACTTCAGTGATCTTGACATTTGTGTTCTCGAATCCTTGTCCAAACCGGATAATCCCATTGTCGGGTAGCTCATCCTTGTAAACAGCGAAGTCCAGCCCGTTGGTGAAGGAGAAAATTAGCTTTGGGGCTTCCATTTCTGCATGGTAGATTTTGATTGTCAGTCCCAAGTTATGCTTCTTCTCATCAGGACGAAAAAAAAGGAATCAAAAAAAGTCCGAACACATTCTTGTTCATGTATTTATAAGAAGGAGTTATTTGTTAAAAGAGTCATTCATTAAAGGGTTTGTTTATTTAGAACGAAATGTTCAAAGGTGTAGAGAAGGTAAGGAATTCGATTCAGAGTTGGAAAGGAAAAGAAAGTCTTATGCAAGACTTCTCGACTCGAATTACCACTCATAAACTAACACCTATTGGGGGTCCACCCCACCTCAGAAATGAGGTAAAAGGATCTCGAAACCTCTCTGTTTAGGGGTGTCTAAACAAAGTGGCTCCTAAATCCGAGAGAATGTTGGCTATACTCGTTCAAGGTAGAAATGATCATAGTATTCCAACGGAAGAAGGGTAGTTTGATCCATTAGGGACATGGATACACAACCGATTTTTGAAAGCGTAACTATTCGATTAAAAATGGAGAGAGGAACTCGTCCTCAGCGGAGTCGCCGTGAAATTGTCGGCATATTTTAGGGTTATGTGTTTTGAAAAGGGGTCGCCTATAAGAGTTGTCGGCGAATTTTTATATTTCAAATTTAATTTAAATATATATATAGTTTAAAAGATAACATTTGATTTTGAAAGTAATTTTAAGTTTAAAAATTTTAAGATATGAAATCAAACCGATCTCACATCCCAAATAGTTTATATAAACGAGCGCCACACCACAAACCGTGTATCTATCCCGAAGAATAGACACACTGCTTGATGATGAGGCTCGATTAAATAAACTAGGAGATTTGTGACATCCGTTTGGTCTGCGAACCAATTTTATAAGCCGACAAGTTCCCTCGCTTATTATGAAAACATTAAACGAGGTTTATATTACTCAGGTTCTTAAAATTCCCTATAAGGGCAAGCCCCTATAGTTAATTACATCTTAAGTGACTGGAATCACCTTAGAAAACTCTCGATAATAATCGTAGTTCCGCTCTCAAGAATTTCAAAGTTTAAGTCTTCAAGGGATTGGATTTTGGAATTTCAATAGAAATGGATCAAATTTAGAACATTTTATTTTGGGAATTCAAAGGAAGAAAGGTAGGAGAAATCACGGATTCGAAGCGAACTTCGGTAATTTCCCGACTATCCTACTGTTTGGCTTGAACTTAGGAAAGCCCTAATGTTTATTTAATGTTTTGATCTTGCCAATTTTAATTAATTAGGACTTATATTTGTATGATAAAATCATACAAATAGCCTTGAAGATGTGAGGGTTTATGTCGTACCAAACGACTACCTCGAGTCCTAAGACCGGTTAGGGCTTAATTTACATGATATGATCATGCAAATGCCTAACGAAGAGTTGAGGATTTATGTTGCACTAGTGCAAACTTCCTCGAAGTCCTATGGCTTGGTTATTTAATTCTAAGAAAGTTTGCTGAAGTAGACTCGGGTTTTGTTGATGACGATGGCCGTGCCGCCCACCATGCTCCGAGCTCCTTGTTGTTGCGGAGGTTTAGTTTTAGAAATCATAAATCGGGAGATGAGAGAAGTGTTCGGTTTAGAGAAAGTCTTAATTTCCAAGTGTTTTTTATGTTTTAATTAAAACAAATCTTAAAGTTTATTATAACAACACCGGTTAAGATCCCACTGGTTCCATCCTTCCGGCATCGTTATTTTTATCGGATTTACTTAGTCCGGATGAATCGCTAAACTCAACTGAATGAGTTCCACACTTTCATTTAGATCGTGGGAAATCCCGTTAGCAACACGTAGGTTACATCATCCGAGGTATTCCCGATCATCCAACAAGACGTTTTAATTTAGTTGTAGTTGTAGTTTTGTTGTTTTATTTGTGATTAAATTTTGAGTTGTTTTATATTTTGAAATGTTGTGGCGGTGAATTTTATCTTGTAATGACTTTTAATTTAGTTTTGGTTTCAGTTTTAGGGACTATCCTAAAGGTGTGGGTTTTCATGCAACAGTTGTTTATCATGCAAGAAAAGTAAGTACGATGCGATTAAATAAATTACCATAAGATAAATTGCAATAAAAGCGTACTTGGAGGGTCTTCCCGTCATCCCAAGCTGCACTTAAAACACAATTAGAATATTTAAGCATTTAGAGCAAGTTCCTAGGTAAAACTAAGGGAAGGGTTATGGTTTTCTACCAAGTTCCTAATCCTATAGCTAGTCACCTCCTATGACGTCTAGGTTCTTGTATTTTGAGTTTGAGGACGATTTTCTTCATCAAAGAACAATTAAGTTCAATTGTTCTTATAAATATCCTATCATATCGAGGAAGTGCTTAAGACGAGTCTTAAACATCTTTTCAATACTTTTAGGATTGTTTTAAGTCCAAGAGAATTTAATTATACAAATGAATTAATCGTCCGGGAGTTCAAGTTTTGTTATCTTGCTCAGTGAACTAGGATATTTGAATATCCTATAAGTGAAGTAACACTTCACTTAACACTCCTTTTAAGAGTTATGACATCATGAGTTTTCGAGGGCAAATTGATGTTCAAGTGATTTATGATTTAATTTAATTTCAATTAATGGGCTTAAGTTTGGAATAGTGTTCAAGTTGTTTTAGATTTATTCTTGAATTTTTTTTTATGTCTTAGGTGATGTTATATTTAATTCAATTTAATTTAACTTAGTTCAATTTAATTTAATTTAATTCAATTTTAATTTAATGTGGTTTAATTTAATTTAATTTAATTTAAGTTAATTTAATATAATATGATTTAATTTAATTTAATTTAATTTGACTTAATCTAATTTGATTTAATTTAATTTAATTTAATTTAATTTAATTTAATTTGATTTAATTTAATTTGATTTAATTTAATTTAATTTAATATGTTTTAATTTAATTTAATTTAATATGTTTTAATTTAATTTAATTTAATTTAATTTAATTTAATTTAAATTTTAATTTGATTTTATTTTTAATTTTAATATTTTATTTTAAAAGGGTTTAATTTAAATAATTTAATTTAATTCAATTTAATGATTAAGTCTTTTAGCATTTTTAAATCTTAAATTTGAATTATCATTTTAATTAGTAATTAATTATTATTGAGATGATTAATTTAGGGATTCTTAAATTAAAGAACAAATTTCTTCCTAATAACATCCCTATTTTAATAATTCCAATTTTATTATTCTTCCAAATTTAATCAATTATTTAATTAAAGTTCATTTCAATTATTTTTAAATTGTTTAATAGGTTTCTACCCTTTAATTATTTAAATTTCAATCATCCAAGTCAGATTAGAATCAAATATTTTACTCTTTAATTTTATTAAACCTAAAGTTTTAATCAAGGGTTAAAATTTTAATTACCATTTTTCCCTTCAAGCTTAATAATTTCATAACTCACTAAATGGAGCTTAAATGAACTTAAAATTTTTATGTGACTTCACTCATATGTCAATAATGACATGAGAGGAGAAAATGTGATTTTTCTGTATTTAATTTATTTATGTAATTATTTTTTGTGGAAAATAGGGATTTCCAAGGAAAATTTAATAATATGACCAAAGGAAAGTTTCTGTCCTTAAGAAAATTATGGGAAATTTCTAATGACCAGAGGACCGCTTGGACCAATTTTGGTGATTTTTTGAATTATATTATTTTTATTATAATTATTTTGAGTTTTGGAGTATTAATTAATTTAAAAATAAAATAAAGGTTGAAAAAAGAATTTTATATTTTTCAAAAATCTCTCTGATATCAAGGAAATCAGAGAACCAACTTTTACAATTTTCTGATTTTTTCTTTGATTTATTAGAATTATTTTAGTGGAAATGCTAGAAAATACATTTTTTTTTAATTTTAAAATTACCCTAGGGCTTTAAAATTTAATATCTCATCATAAAGACCTAAGAAAAATATGGGATTTGTTCCTAAGTGATTAAAATTCAAAATGTGACATTTTGGTGAATTTTATTATTTTTGTGATTTTTATTATTATTTTTAATTATTAAAATATTAAAATAATACAAAAAATCAACTTTTTTAGAAAATTAAAATTTTAATTTTCTTAAATTCTCCTAATATCAGAGAGGCTCCAAAACCAATTTGGTGAATTTTTGAAATGTATTTTGAAAGTTATGAATTTTTAAATTTAAATTGGCTAAATGGCTTAATCAACCCATTTAGTAGGGCTAACCAAGTCCAATTGACTTCAAATTTTTATGGTGGGTTCCTCTGATCCTAAAGGTCAGTGGAGAATTGATTTCAAATCAATTTGATGCATGATTAGCTCTAATTAATTAAAGACCTATTTTGGGTGTTTAAGCCAATTAGGGTTATTCCAAGTGAATTAATTCAAAACCTATTTTTCCTAGGGTCCTCTGATCATAAGAAACATCACCAAATTTTCCTAGAATTTATTTCACAATATGCTAATTATTAGATTTAAAATACTCAAAACAGTAAGATGAATTTGAAAAATCAACAACTCTTCATAGGGATGGCCTCTGACTTTGGAAAATTCGGGGAATGTTCCCAAATTCAGGGGCTTCAAAAGACCTATGGTCTCATTCCATGGTGAATTGTATACATGCATGGAGAATTGAAAATGTGCAAAGAGTAAATAAATTATTAAAAATCAAATACTTGATGAAATTAAATGATTTCTTTTCCACATTATTCTCCTCTGTTCACTGAGCAAGAGGGTATTTTTATTTAATTTTTGTGATTTTTCTACACAAAGTTATGCATTTTTGAAGTTTAGGGAATTAAATAAATAGGAAAATAAACCTAATTTCCTACTTATCCACGCGGCGCCGCGTCAACCTAGGCATTTCCGAAGCTCCACGCAGCGTCTCCTGATTCGGCGCCGCCATCCGACTCGCCGATCCGGGGCCCCGCGGGTCACGTACCAACGCGCCGTCCGACTCAATCCGTACCGTCCACTCGATACACGCTCGATCCGACGGCTCATGGTCATCGTCTACGACTGGTGTGCACCTGTGACCGTCAACCTTCTAACCCTAATTTCTCACTCGATTCTCAACGGATTTTCGTGTACTTATGCTCTATGGATTCGTCTTGAGGAGACGAACACATCCATACGGTAAACATGTATTTAAATTGACTCAAATTAAATGGAGAATCTCTCGTAAGCTCGGGAAGAAGAGTGAGGCCATACCTTTGCTCGGAGAAGTGAAGCTTCGATCCGAGAGTTGTGTCACCTTCGATTGGGTCCAAGCAAGCTCCGGATGAAGTCCCTTGGCCCGGTGAATCGCTTAGCTATGAAAGTGACCACAGCTCGATCACAAAGCTTGGAGGTCGGAACAACCGGGTGGCCCGGAGATGGGGCTTTCGGTGGAAACTTCTCCTCTTGGTCCGGTGAAGGTGTAGGACCAGTCGATTTGGGGATTGATCCACTATGGAGAAGTGTCCTGGTTTTGTGCTTGAAGCTTGAGCTCGAAATCGAGCTCACTGGAGGAATTGGGCTGGAATCCGGCTGGAATCAAGTGCTCTATGTGTGGAGAGCGGCTCGGATCGATTTTGGCGAGTTTCCTTAAGGTTTTGTTCGGCCCCTCTCATGGCCGAGAGGGGGTACCGTTTAAATAGGAGAGGGTAGAGGGCCTCCCGTGGGGTTCGAGGCTTGGGATCAGCTGCTTAGGTCAAGGGAAGAACAGCCATGGTGGCCATTGGGCATGGGGCGGCTCAGCAAGGTGGAATTTCAATGTTTGGCTCCTGCCCATCTCTCGGCCATGGTGTTTTCCGCGGCCTGGTGGTGGCCGGCGAGGCAAGGGTCACCATCTTGACCGGGGAGGTCGGGGCTCGGCAATGGTGAAGTCAATCGGGCTTGGACATGTGTAAAGTGCTTGGATTAAAATGGTATGGGGGAGAGGCCATTTTGTCTTGATTTGGGTCAACCCATCTTTTTGGGCTAGGTGCACCACCCAAGGCCTCGGTTTTGGGCGTAAAAGAGCCATTTGGGTCGGCTAGGAGAAAATGGTGTGGTCTCCATCAAAATAGTTTAAGTTAATTTTGGGTTATGGTGTTGCATTAAAGAGGTTAAAATGGCTTAAGGAAGGCTTAGGAAAGGACTCCCTCCACTTGCCATTAATGGCTTGGTGACAAGTCAAACCCCCATGGCTTCATGTGGCTTGTCTATGGCTTCGCATGTGGCTTCATTTGGCTCACCCTTGGCTTAGGAAAAGTGGATCCATTTATATGAAAAAGGAATTTGGGGATTTTGGCAATTTAGTGAAAAATTTAGATGGTGCTTAATTTAGGTTGGTTTGATGATTGATTTGGGACTTAGGAATTGATTCCAATTAAAGGGATGATGAGAAGGAATTGTCATGTGGGCTTTGGGCTTTTAGATTTCACTTTGGATGGGCTTTCAAGATGGTTTAGAGAATGGGCTTTTAGATTTCAAAACAAATTTTAGGATGAAAATTTTGCAAAGGATTGGATCCAATAAGTGTTGAATTTAATTTAGGAATGTTTCATGAATGATTTGGAATCAATTTGAAGTAGCTTGGGCTTGAATTGGGTTGGATTTGGACTTCTTTGGTAAATGGGCCAATGTAAGTCAAATTGGGCTAACTTGGGTCAATTTTGGGCTAGAGTTGAAATTAATGTAAAATTAATGTTGGGAAATGTTTATGGGAATGTTTCAAAGAGGTTTTGGCTTTGGTTGGGTTTTGATTTTGGGGTTTGAGCTTATTTGGGTTAGGTTTGGGTTTAGGTCAAAATTGGGTCTTTTGGCTTTGGGTTGAATTTGAGTGGGGTTTGGGTCTAAATTTTGGGCAAATCATGTTAGTGTTTTGCTTGTGGGGATGTTAGGGAAGGTTTAGAAAAGATTTGGGGTAAATTGGAGTTGAATTGGGTAGGTTTGAGCTAAGTTTGGGTCATGGGTCTAAATTGGGCTTTAAGGTCAAAAGTGAAATTGGATTCAAATGTCAATCAAATTGGGCTTGGATTTGGTCTAGATTGGTGTTGGGGATGTTGAATTGAAGTTTAGAATTGAATTGGACCAGAATTTGGGTCAATTAGGTAGGTTTGGTTTGACATTGGGTTCACTTTTGGGTTAAAATGTGTCAAATTGGGGATTTTGACAAAAGTGGGGTAAATTGACAAAATTGGCCCATGGTTTAGTTAAACAAAATGAAATTGGGAATATTTGGGATTTTCTGGAATTTTCTAGGAATTTTCTGAATTTTTGGATTTTTTGGCTAAGAGGGGCATTTTGGGTATTTGGAGGGTATTGGGAGGTGTTTTTGGAATTTTTGGTATTTTTGGGTACGGATGATCAATCTGAGTAATGTGGGAATGTTTGGGATTGATCTTGAGGAATTTTGGGTAATTTAGGTGATTTTGTAAATTTTTGGGTATTTTTAAGGGTTTTGGGTTAGGCTGGGCGGGTGTAGGGTCCCGGGGGTCAAAATTTGAAAATTTGGAAAATTGAAGATTGGGTGAATGTAAGTGGAATGAAATCATTTTTTTTGAGCCATGAAGCCATATCAAGCCCACATGAGCCATGAAGGGACTCATTTGAGACATCCACTATGTTGTTCCTAACCCTCCTAGCCAGGGCTTAGGGGTTAAGGACCATCCATGTGAATCACCTTCATGAGTCAGGAGGTCAAGTTGGATATGGGTGTAGTTTTAGGAGGTGTGTGTGAAAATGTAGTGTATAGGTGTAGTGTGTGTGTAAGTCAGCCCCCTTCACTGGACTGGGCCACCTGTGGGCGGTCCTAAGGCCAAAGAGTCCTATAGGAACTCATCCTTTAAACTTCCACATTTGATTTCAACCCTCTAGGTGATTAGGGGTCTACAATCAAGTTTATGGAGTTTACAGGGAGTTAAGAAGTGGTTTGAACTTCTAAGTGGTGGGTCCCAATTCTAATCCTCTAAGAGTAGTCAAAGGAAAAGCCTAAGGCTAGATCCTAAGTACTAAAGAGAAGAAGAGGAGACCTCATCAAAAATGAGGTCAACACCTATATTTGTATACCAAGGCGTTTGTAATCCTTGAATAACATATAACTATTCATCAGGGAATTTCCCATTTATGTTTTCTTCAGAAATCTTTTTATTATTTTTTTTTAATTCTTGATAAATGATCAGCAATTTGATTATCAGCTCCTTTTCTATCCACTAATTGAAAATCAAATTCTTGTAAAAGTAGAACCCACCTTTTCAATCTAGGTTTAGAATATTTTTTAGAGATTAAATACTTAATAGCAGAATGATCAGTATGTATGATACATTTGGTCCCAAGAAGATAAGGTCTAAATTTATCAAAGACATATCCTACTTCTAAGAGCTCCTTCTCAGTATTAGTGTAATTTATTTGAGTTTCATTAAGAGTTTTGCTAGCATAATATATAAATTTGAAAATTTTCTCATATTTTTGTCCCAATATAGCTCCAATTGCATAATCACTTGCATCATACATTAATTCAAAAAGTTTACTTCAATCAGGTGCAACAATGACAGGTGCAGTGATTAGTTTTTCTTTTAGAATATCGCAAGAATTCAGACAATCTTCATTAAATTCAAACTTAGCTTCTTTTTCTAATAAATGAAAAAGAGATTTAGCAATCTTATAAAAATCTTTTATATATCTTCTGTAAAATCCAGCATGACCCAGAAACTTCTCACATCAGTAACAGTAGTAGGTGGTTGAAGTTCAGCAATAATTTTCACTTTTGCCTCATCAACTTCCATCCCTTTTTGTGAAATTTTCTGTCCAAGTACAATTCCTTCTGTGACCATAAATTGACATTTTTCTTAATTTAGAACCAAATTTGTTTCTTCACATCTTTTCAGAACTTTTGTTATATTTTCCAAGCAAGACTCAAAAGAAGTTCCAAATACTAAAAAATCGTTCATAATACTTCAATTCCTTTTTCAATTAAATCACAGAATATTGACATCATACATCTCTGAAATGTTGCAGGTGCATTAAATAAAACGAAAGACATTCTTCTAAAGCAAATGTTCCATAAGGACTTGTAAATATTATTTTCTCTTGGTCCTCAGGAGCAATAGGTAATTGATGATAACCAGAATATCCATCCAAAAAACAGAAATATACGTGTCCAGCTAATTTATCCAGCATTTGATCCAAGAAAGGTAAAGGAAAATGATCCTTTCTAGTGGCGTTGTTTAATTTTTTATAATCAATGCAAATTCGACATCCAGTAACTTTTCTTGTAGGGATTAATTCATTTTTATCATTAACAATGACAGTTACTCCTCTTTTCTTCGGAACATAATGAATAGGACTTACCCATTGACTATCTGAAATAGAATAAATAATTCTAGCATCTAACCATTTGAAAATCTCTTTTTTACAACCTCTTTCATAATTGGGTTCAATCTTCTTTGAGATTCAATAGTAGGTTTACAATTTTTTTTTATTAAAATCCTATGCATACAGATTGAAGAGCTTATTCATCTTATATCTGTAATAGTCCAACCAAAAGCTTTCCTATAGTTCTTCAGAACTCCTATTAATTTTTCTTCTTGATCTTTGCTTAATTCTGAAGATATAATCACAGGTAAAGTTAATGAATTTCCAAGAAATACATACTTTAAATGTGCAGGTAACATTTTTAATTCCAGTTCAGGGGCTTTTTCAATTGAGGGTAAAAGTATGTCATTTTTAGTTGTGTCTAAAATTTCCCAATTATCATGAATATAATGAGTTTCTTCAAATAAATTTTCTTCATTCACTTCTTTAATTTCTTCAGTTAATGACTCATTATATAACATAGATTCATTATTTTTTCTTCAGAAATGATTTTACATTTTTCTTGATAATGCTTTTTAATTATATAATCAAAAATATCCATTCGATAGTATTTTTCTTTATCAGGATACCTCATTGATTTCAGAATATTAAATGTTATCTCTTGATCATTAACTCTCATTGTAAATTCTCCTTTTTGCACATCAATCATAGCATGTCCGGTAGCTAGAAAAGGTCTCCCTAAAATAATAGGTATTTCTTTATCTTCTTCCATATCCAGTACAATGATATCCACAGGGAAGATAAATTTATCCACTTTAACAAGAGCATCCTCTATAACTCCTTTAGGATAAGTAATAGATCGATCAGCTAACTGAAGGGTTACAATGGTGGGAGAAATCTCTCCTAAATCTAACCTTTGAAAGATATAAAATGGCATGAGATTAATACTTGCTCCTAAATCACATAAGGCTTTGTCGGCATATTTTTAGGTTGAGTGTTTAATTTTGAAAAGGGGATCGCCCACAGAAATTGTCGGCGAATTTTAATTTAATTTAAATAAATAATTTGAAAAGTAGTATTTGATTTTTTTGAAAATAATTTTAAATTTGAAAATTTTAAGATATGAAATCAAACTGATCTCACATCCCGAATAGTTTATATAAACGAGCACCGCACCACAAACTTGTGTATCTATCCCGAAGAATAGACACCATTGCTTGATAATGAGGCTCGATTAAATAAACTAGAAAGGTTGTGACATCCGTTTGGTCCGCGATACCATTTTATTTGCCGGACAAGTTCCCCGCTTAATATGAAAACATTAAACGGGGTTTATATTACACAGGTTCTTAAAATTCCCTATAAGGGCAAGCCCCTATAGTTAATTACATCTTAAGTGACGGGAATCACCTAAGAAAACTCTCGATAATAATCGGTAGTTACGCTCTCAAGAATTTCAAAGTTTAAGTTTTCAAAGGATTGAATTTTGGAATTTCAATAGGAAATGAATCAAATTTGGAACATTTTATTTTGGGAATTCAAAGGAAGAAAGGTAGGAGAAATCACAGATTCGAAGCGAACTTCGGTAATTTCCCGACTATCCTATTTGTTTGGCTTGAATTTAGGAAAGTCCTAATGTTTATTTAATGTTTCAATCTTGCCAATTTTAGTTAGTTAGGACTTATATTCGTATGATAAAATCATACAAATAGCCTCGAAGATGTGAGGGTTTATGTCGTATCGGACGACTACCTCGGAGTCCTAAGACCGGTTAGGGCTTAATTTACATGATATGATCATGCAAATGCCTAACGAAGAGTTGAGGATTTATGTTGCACTAGTGCAAGCTACCTCGAAGTCCTATGGCTTGGTTATTTAATTCTAAGAAAGTTTTGTTGAAGTAGACTCGGGTTTTGCTTGATGACGATGGTCGTGCTTGCCCACCATGCTCCGAGCTCCTTGTTGCGAGAGATTTAGTTTTAGAAGTCATAAATCGGGAGATGAGAGAAGTGTTCTGGTTTAGAGAAAATCTTAAAATCCAGGTGTTTTTTAATATTTTAATTAAACAAATCTTAAAGTTGATTATAACAACACCTAGGTTAAGATCCCACGGTTCCATCCTTCGGCATCGTTATTTTTATCGGATTCACTTAGTCCGGATGAATTTGCTAAACTCAATTGAATGAGTTCCACACTTTCATTTAGACCGTGGGAAATCCCGTTAGCAACACGTAGGTTACATCATCCGAGGTATTCCCGATCATCCAACAAGACGTTTTAATTTAGTTGTAGTTGTAGTTTTGTTGTTCTGTTTGTGATTAAATTTTGAGTTGTTTTATATTTTGAAATGTTGTGGCGGTGAATTTTATCTTGTAATGACTTTTAATTTAGTTTTTGGTTTCGGTTTTAGGGACTATCCTAAAGGTGTGGGTTTTCATGCTACTCGTTATTTATCATGCGAAAAAAGTAAGTGTGATGCGATAAAATAAATTGCAATAAAATAAAAGCGTACCTGGAGGGTCTTCCCGTCATCCCAAGCTGCACTTAAACACAATTTAGAATATTTAAGCATTTAAAGCAAGTTCCTAGGTACAAGCTAAGGGAAGGGTTATGGTTTTCTACCAAGTTCCTAATCCTATAGCTAGTCATCTCCTATGACATCTAGGTTCTTGTATTTTGGTTTGAGGACGATTTTCTTCATCGAAGAACAATTAAGTTCAATTGTTCTTATAAACATCCTATCATATCGAGGAAGTGCTTAAGATGAATCTTAAACATCTTTTCAATATTTCTAGGATTATTTTAAGTCCAAGAGAATTTAATTATACAAACGAATTAATCGTCCGGGAGTTCAAGTTTTGTTGTTATCTTACTCAGTGAACTAGGACATTTGAATATCCTATGAGTGAAGTAACACTTCACTTAACGTTCCGTTTAGGAGTTATGACAACAAAAGCTTTCGAGGGCAAATTGATGTTGAAATGGTTTATGATTTAATTTAATTTCAGTTAATGGATTTAAGTTTGGAATAGTGTTCAAGTTGTTTTAGATTTATTTTTGAATTCTTTATGTCTTAGGTGATGTTATTTTTAATTTAATTTAATTTAACTTTAATTTAATTTAATTTGGTTTAGTTTTAATTTTAATTTAATTTATTTAATTTAATCTAATTTTAATTTTAACATGATTTTATTATTTTTTAATTTAATTTAATTTAATTTAATTTAATTTGATTTAATTTAATATGATTTAATTTAATTTAATTTAATTTAATTTAATTTAATTTAATTTAATATGATTTAATTTAACTTAATTTAATTTAATTTAATTTAATTTAATTTAATTTGATTTAATTTGATTTAATTTAATATGTTTTAATTTAATTTTATTTAATTTAGTTTAATTTATTTAAATTTAAATTTAATTTTATTTTTAATTTTAATTTAATATTTTATTTTTTTTATGTTTTAAAGATAATTTAATTTTAATTGTTAAAGCATTAATTTAATTGAAATTTTAAAAGGATTTAATTTAAATGTTTTAATTTTAATTTAATTTAATGATTAAGCATTTCAAGTTTTGAATTTGGATTATCATTTTAATTAGGAATTGAATATTATTGAGGTGATTAATTTAGGGATTCTTAGATTAAAGAATAAATTTCTTGCTAATAATATCCCTATTTTAATAATTCCAATTTTTCATTATTCTTCCAAATTTAATTAATTATTTAATTAAGGTTTATTTTGATTACCTTCAAATTATTTGGTAGGTTTCTACCCTTTAATTACCTAAGTTTCAAACATCCAAAATTAATTTAGTATCAAACATTTTACCCACCCTTTTAATTAAACCTAAAATTTTTAATTATAGGTTAAAATTTTAATCACTTATTTTGCCCTTTAAACTTACTAATTTCATAACTCACTAAATTGAGCTTAAATGAATTTGAAATTTTTATGTGGCTTCACTCATATGTCAATCAAGACATTAGGGTAGAAAATGTGATTTTTCTGTATTTAATTTATCTATATAATTATTTTTTGTGGAAAATAAGGATTTTCAAGGAAAATTCAACAACATGACCAAGGGAAAGTTTCTTCCTTAAGAAAATTATGGGACATTCCTAATGAGCAGAGGACCACTTGGACCAATTTTGGTGATTTTTTCAATTATATCATTTTTTTATAATTATTTTGAGTTTTGGAGTATTAATTAATTTAAAAATAAAATAAAGATTGAAAAATGAATTTTATATTTTTAAAAATCTCTCCGATATCAAGGAAACCAGAGGACCACTTTTTATAATTTTCTAATTTTTCCTTGATTTATTAGAATTATTTTAGTGGAAATGCTAGAAAATACATTTTTTAATTTTAAAATTACCTTAGGGCTCTAAAATTTAATATCTCATCATAGAGACCTAAGAAAAAATATGGGGTTTGTTCCTAAATGATTAAAAATTCAAAATGTGTCATTTTGGTGAATTTTATTATTTTTGTGATTTTTATTATTTTTTAATTATTAAAAATATTAAAATAATGTAAAAAATCAACTTTTTTAGAAAATTGTAATTTTAATTTTCTTAAATTCCCCTGTTATCAGAGAGGCTCCAAAACCAATTTGGTGAATTTTTTAAAAGTATTTTGAAAGTTATGAATTTTTAAAGTTTAAGTTGGCTAAATGGCTTAATCAACCCATTTGGTAGGGCTAACCAAGTCCGATTGACTTCAAACTTTTATGGTGGGTTCCTACGATCCTAAAGGTCGGTGGAGAATTGATTTCAAGTCGATTTAATGTATGATTAGCTCTAATTAATTAAAGCTCCATTTTTGGGTGTTTAAGCCGATTAGGGTTATTCCAAGTGGATTAATTCAAAACCTATTTTCCTAGAGTTCTCGCGGTCACAAGAAACATCACCAAATTTTCCTAGGATTTATTTCACAACATGCTAATTATTGGAATTAAAATACTCGGAATAGTGACCTAGAATTGAAAAATCAATAACTCTTCATAGAGATGGCCTCGACTTTGGAAAATTCGGGGAATGTTCCCAAATTCGGAGGCTTCAAAAGCCCTATGGTCTCATGCCATGGTGAATTGTATACATGCATGGAGAATTGAAATAGTGCGAGAGAGTAAATAAATTATTAAAAATCAAATACTCGATGAAACTAAATGATTTCTTTTCCACGTTATTTTCCTGCGATTCCTGTGAGCAAGAGGGTATTTTTATTTTATTTTTCTGATTTTTCTACAAAAAGTTATGTATTTTTGAAGTTTAGGAAATTAAATAAATAAGAAAATGCCTATTTTCCTACTTATCCAGCGCGGTGCCCTGGCATCCTCGGCATCTCCGAACGACCACGCGGCGCGCTCCCATTCGACGCCGCCACTTGAGTCGGCGGCCGGGTCCCTCCTTCAGCGTATCATCCGGCCGATCCGACCTAATCCGAGCCGTCCATCCGCGCGTGTATTGAATGAACGGCATCCGTTCATCGTCCCCAAGCCTCCTGGCAGAGAACCGTCCATCTTCTAGGCTTAAGATCTCGTTCTATACTTGACCAAATTAAACGTTCTTATGCTCTATGGATTCGTCTCGAGAAGACGAACACATCCATACGGTTTATGTGGCATGAAATTAACTCAATAAAAATGGAGAATGTTCAGAAGCTCGGGAAGAAGAGTAAGACCATACCTTTGCTTCAGAGAAGTGTGGCTTCGATGCGAGGGTTGTGTCACCTTCGATTGGGTCCAAGCAAGCTCCGAGATGAAGTCTCCTGGCTCAGTGAATTGTCCGGGTATGACTTTGACCAAGCCCGATTTCAACCTTTGGACTGCGGAACGGATGGGTGGCACGGAGAGGGGGCTTTCCTTGGGGAACTTCTCGTCTTGACCTTGTGCGGGTGTAGGTGAGTTTAATTTAACTTTGGTGAAGGATTTGGGAATGTCATGTTCGGCTCGAGAATTGAGCTCCGAAATTGAGCTCGATTAGTGGGGATTAGGGCGAATTGACGAGTGGGGATCAAGTGCTACAGGTGTGGGGAGAGTACGGAGTGATTTTGGCGAGTTTCCTTAAGGTTCGTTCGGCATCTGTCATGGCCGAGAGGAGGTGGTGTTTAAATAGGCATGGGTGGAGGGCTTCGCGGGGGTTTAAGGCTTGGGATCGAGCTGCTTAGGTCGAGGAAGAACAATAATGGTGGCCATTGGGCATGGGGCAACTCAGCAAGGTGGATTTCCAAAGTTTGGCTCCTCGCCATGTCTCGGCCATGGCATTTTCCGGCGGCCTGGTGGCTGGCCGGCCAGGCATTGGTCACCATCTTGTTCAGGTGGGTCAGAGGCGGGGTTTAGTGCGATCGATTGGCCATGGACATGTGTAAAGGGCTTGGATTAAAATGGAATGGAGATAAGGTCACTTTGGGTTCAAATGGGTCAACCCACCATTTTGGGTTTGGTTCACCCTTCAAGGTGGCTTTGGGTGTTGTGGGGAGTCAAAGGAATCAGCTGGTTTGGCATGAAGAAGTCCTTATCCAAATATATTTGGATTAAATTTGGGTTAAGGTGAAACATGCTTAAGGTTAATGACTTTTAGGAGGTGCTTAAAGGACCTCCTCCTTTTGCCATTTAAGGAGGGTTGACAACTTAGAGATCCTCATGGCTTGCCAATGGCTTGCATGTGGCTTCATGGCTCCATGTGGCTTGGGAAAAGATTGGGTCGATTTCATAAAAAGGGATTTTGTGGATTTTGGCATTTTGATGGAAATTGTTATGGGGCTTGATTTGGAATTGTTTAATTGATAAATTAGGACTTTAGGAATGATTTTAAATTGAATGTGTGATGAAGGAAAGTGTCATGTGGGCTTTAGATTGATTTGGGCTTTTGAATTTGATGGAAGTGGGCTTTTAGGAAGGTTTAAGGGAGTGGGCCTTTAGATTTAAGAATGAATTCATGGATGGGAATTTTGTAGAAGTTTGGGCCAAATAATTGTTGGGTTTGGTTTAGGGATATGTCATGAGTGGTTTGAAACAAACTTGAGGTGGTTTGGGTTTGATTTGGGTTGGATTTGGGTCTCTTTGGTAAATGGGCCAATGTAGGTCAAATTGGGCTAACTTGGGCCAATGTTGGGCTAGAGTTGAAATTGATGTAAAATTAATGTTGGGAAACTTTTTATGGGAATGTTTCAAAGAGGTTTTGGCTTTGGTTGGGTTTTGATTTTGGGGTTTGAGCTTATTTGGGTTAGGTTTGGGTTTAGGTCAAAATTGGGTCTTTTAGCTTTGGGTTGAATTTGAGTGGGGTTTGGGTCTAAATTTTGGACAAATCATGTTAGTGTTTTGTTTGTGGGGATGTTAGGGAAGGTTTAGAAAAGATTTGGGGTTAATTGGAGTTGAATTGGGTGAGTTTGAGCTAAGTTTGGGTCATGGGTCCAAATTGGGCTTTAAGGTCGAAAAGTGAAATTGGATTCAAATGTCAATCAAATTGGGCTTGGATTTGGTCTAGATTGGTGTTGGGGATGTTGAATTGAAGTTTAGAATTGAATTGGACCAGAATTTGGGTCAATTGGGTAGGTTTGGTTTGACATTGGGTTCACTTTGGGTTAAAATGGGTCAAATTGGGGATTTTGACAAAAGAGGGGTAAATTGACAAAATTGGCCCATGGTGTAGTTGAACAAAATGAAATTGGAAATATTTGAGATTTTCTGGAATTTTCTGGGAATTTTCTGAATTTTTGGATTTTTTGGCTAAGAGGGGCATTTTGGGTATTTGGAGGGTATTGGGAGGTATTTTTGGAATTTTTGGTATTTTTGGCTATGAATGATCAATTTGAGTAATGTGGGAATGTTTGGGATTGGTTTTGAGGAATTTTGGGTGATTTGGAGATTTTGAAAAATTTGGGTAATTTCAAGGGCTTTGTGTAGGTTAGGCGGGTGTAGGGTCCCCGGAGTCAAAAATTAAAAATTTGGAAAATTGAAGATTGGGTAAATGTAAGTGGAATGAAATCATTTTGGTTGAGCCATGAAGCCATGTTAAGCCTATATGAGCCATGAGAGGACTCATTTGAGGCATTCACTATGTTGTTCCTAACCTCTTAGCCGAGGGCTTAGGGGTTAAAGACCATCCATGTGAATCACCTGCATGAGTCGGGAGGTCAAATTGGGTATGGGTGTGGTTTTAGGAGGTGTGTGTGAAAATGTAGTGTATAGGTGTAGTGTGTGTGTAAGTCGGCCCCTTCACCGGACCGGGCCGCCGGGGGTAGTCTAAGGCCGAAGAGTCACATAGGAACTCGTCCTTTAAACTTCCACATTTGATTTCGACCCTCTAGGTGATTAGGGGTCTACAATCGAAGTTTGTGGGGTTTGCGGGGAGTTAAGAAGTGGTTTGAATTTCTAAGTGGTGGGTCCTAATTCTAATCCTACAGGACGGTCGAAGTAAAAGCCTAAGGCTAGATCCTAAGTACTAAAGAGAACAGAGAAGACCTCATCGAAAATGAGGTCGACAAATGGACCCCGATAGGTGTGGTGTGCTAACCGAAGCACACCGCGCGTATTGGCGTTGACCAAAAAGATCAACAAAACCAACACGGATGTCCGAGTGACAAACTTAGGACGAAGTAGAAGAGTTTCCGCTGGGGAGTGTCGAGTATATCTCCGAGGTCGGAGATTCCCGAACTCTCGGCGGGGAAAGGAAAAGGAGGTGAAATCCAAATCACATGATGCGGGGAATTTCGGTTTAGATGTTGTTTTAGTTTAAATTTTGACGTGTAAGTTTAGATTTTAGCTTGAGTTTTAATTTAGATTGAAGTTTTGTTGAAATTAATTTGAAGGGATTTGAACTTGAAATGAAAATCGAAATTTTTGTGGTTTTAGATGTCAAATCTCCAACTTCAAAAGAAAAATTGAATTGATTGGATTGAATCATTACAATGAGGAGAGATCTCAGAGCAATGCGATATTGGATGTAAAATCCTTAACCTCAAGAGTTTGATTTGGTGTGTTTCATTGCAATAGGGGGAGAACCTAAAGCAATGCGGTATCGGATGTAAAATCCTTAACCTCAAAAGTTTTATTTTGATGTATTTATTGCGATAGGGAAAGAACCTAAAACAATGCAGTTTCGGATGTAAAATCCTCAACCCCAAGAATTTGATTTTGATGTATTTCATTGCGATAGGGAAAGAATCCTAAAGCAATGCAGTCTCGGATGTAAAATCCTCGACCCAAGAATTTGAATTTGATGTATTTCATTGCGATAGGGAAAGGATCCTAAAGCAATGCGGTCTCGGATGTAAAATCCTCAACCCGAGAATTTGAATTTGATGTATTTCATTGCGATAGGGAAAGAATCCTAAAGCGATGCGGTCTCGGATGTAAAATCCTCGACCCAAGAATTTGAATTTTGATGTATTTCATTGCGATAGGGAAAGAATCCTAAAGCGATGCGGTCTCGGATGTAAAATCCTCAACCCCAAGAATTTGAATTTGATGTATTTTATTGCGATAAGGAAAGAATCCTAAAGCAATGCGGTCTCGGATGTAAAATCCTCGACCCAAGAATTTGAATTTGATGTATTTCATTGCGATAGGGAAAGAATCCTAAAGCAATGCGGTCTCGGATGTAAAATCCTCGACCCCAAGAATTTGAATTTTGATGTATTTCATTGCGATAGGGAAAGAATCCTAAAGCAATACGGTCTCGGATGTAAAATCCTCGACCCCAAAATTTGAATTTGATGTATTTCATTGCGATAGGGAAAGAATCCTAAAGCGATGCGAGTCTCGGATGTAAAATCCTCGACCCGAAAATTTGATTTTGATGTATTTCATTGCGATAGGGAAAGAATCCTAAAGCAATGCAGTCTCGGATGTAAAATCCACAACCCCAAGAATTTGATTTTGAATGGTAATTGATATTGCAAAGATTTGTAGTGTTGATTTGAAAAGTGTGGAATTTTGGTGTTTCGAGAATTTCATGAAAGTTGTAAAAGACTTTCATGGAAGGAAATAGATTAGGAGGGAATATGTAGATGCTACATATCCCATTCAAAAAGTTGATCGAAAGTTGCTGGTTTGGATTAGATACAATTCCTCGTCACTAGATCCGGGTCGAAAACTTTGTGGCTCCGTGTCAATGGAATCGACCGCTTCCATCCCAGACAAGGGAGAGAGTAGAACAGATTGGATTTCAGATTTGGAAGGTTGAGTTTGAATTTGATTGAGATTTGATTCGAGATCTGGAAGGTCGAATTTGAAATTGATTGAGATTTGATCTGAGATCTGGAAGGTCGAATTTGAAATTGATTGAGATTTGATTTGAGATCTGGAAGGTTGAATTTGAATTTGATTGAGATTTGATTCGAGATTGAATTTGTCCTTTAACGATTCAAATTTATTTTATCGTTCATTTAATGTCCATGTGAATTTGGTGTTCATTATTATTTTTTTTTTAGATTTTAAAGGAAAGTTTTCTTATATTCTTTTTGTTTCTTTTACATTTCTTTGTTCGAAGTTCATTTAACTTTAATGGCGTTTCCAGGTCAACTTGCACAAAAGAGGTGAAGGCGAAAAATGTGACATGGTCACTTTCATTTCAATCATGTTGAAGATACATCATACAACTCGATGCGGAATATATCTCATACAATCCATATAGACTCAAAATGGACTATGTATGATCTTTGTTGATCCATCCAAAAACGGTATACGATCAAAAATCCATGTACGAATAGTGAGGTACATGGTCGATAACATCACCTTCAAGCCATCCTTGGCAAGGATGTCGTATGGATGTACGTTGGAGGTGTGATATTTCCCATGTAACTCGCGGCTCGTCAGGCGGAGGCTCTCTAGCTACGGGTACAGTTGGAAGTGATAAGGTGCTTTCTGTCATCCATCCTTCTAAAAGCAGGCGAGATCACGCTTCATTGGTACTCCCGGTATGCGATGTTTAGCGACATCACGCTCCGTTGCCCTTTAGTATCATGACGGAACCTACGGTGATGGTATCTTTCTTGGCCCTCGGAACTCACACGGGCTCGCTATCTGGAGGCCGGATCCGAACATGATATTACACTCGTTCGAAAAGAAGCTGTGCGAAGGTCGACAGAAGTCGTGGTGATACATGTGCGGGGGTATGCAGTCACCCTTCTTGTAAATGTTAATAATGCAGCTGTTGGGTATACAATCTGCTGGTAGTACCCTCCATGTTATCATTCTTTTTACCATCCTTTTGATGACTAATGGCATTGGATCCACTTGGCCATGACGGAGTATTCCCGGTGGGTTTCCCTTCCTATCTTCGCGAAGTTGTAGCGAGCATCCACATTGTATTGTAATTCTCCCCTTCCACGGCATACATCTCCGGGGTTCGAGTAAGTGTTTTCTCTTAGGCGACACGCTCGACCCATTCTTTTCAAATCCGGATGTAGTCCACGATTTGTTGTTGTTCGTATTCGAGAACACGTACGTATGTAGCTCGAGGCCTTCAGTATATTGATCCTTCGCCTACGATTCTCTCGAAGTATTCAAAAGTTTGCTTGTTGACATTTTGCATTCTTTCTAGCTCGTATTACGGAATAATCTGCAAATGGCGAGGCCTCAGTGACGTCTTGTGGGATATATGGCTCAATCCCTTCGCGTTCTCACGCATACCTCGGCTCCTCGGGGATTATCTCCGTCGGGACGTCCTCCGGGGTTGCTCCTGCAACAAGGTTATGCATTGCGGTGACTTTATGCGGTGGCGTGGTAGCCTTCCTTCTTCGATCTTCTTGAGATTTCCCTGGTCTCTTACTGGTATCCTCGGAGTGGCCTTCTTTCTTCGGGTTCTCGGCGAGCCGGTATCCTTGAAGTATATGTGCGCGTGTGGCAATTGCCTCGTCGCTGTCTGGTCCATTGCTAGTTTAGTTAACATCTTGCGGATATGGCGATTTTTATTTCTTCGTTGAGTTCTTTGTGAGAGTAGCTCTTCGTACTTCTGAATTTCTTTGGGCGCGGCGGCGTCGAGCTGCCCTCTGCTGTAGCGACTACGGATTTGATTCTCTTGTCTTCTTCGGTGTTTGTTTTTCTTTTCTTCTTCTTTGGATTGGTGGCTTGGGCCACCCATTTTCATTCTTGTCGGCTGGGCGGTTCCTCTCGATCGATTGGGACCCGGTCACTTTCCTCGTATTGCGGGCACTGCTGGTGCGAAGTCGAGTCAATCTACATTATCGCTCCATCTTTCACCCTTTTTTCGTCGAGTGCGAGGCTTACGCCATTTCTAAAGTTCGGGACCCGACCGCCGTTCGACATTTCCTGCGAAAAGACAAGGAAAATGATCGGGGGCTGTACTAAGAACAAGAACATTAAGAAAATGTTTATTAGAGACAGAGTTTTTTTTTATTATTTTTTTTATTTTTTATTTTTTTATTATTATTACTTTTGTACTTTTAATTTCAACAGGAATGAAGTGGGAAAAGATCAGGAAAAGGATTTTGATTTGGAAGAGAAAATAAGAAAAACTTTATTATCATGATTTTATTTATTTTAGCACATTTTTTTTTATTTTTGGGTTCAGACCCAGTCATAAGTAATTACTTCACATGTGCTTCTACGGATGAAAAATTCATTCCTTTGAAACATCAGGTAGCGTAATACTTCTTCAAGTATCGTCCATTGATCAGAAGCATATGTCGTTCTCCTTGGGAATTCACTAGGCTGGTAGGAGCCTCCCGAGTAGGCTGCCTCGACCACAAACGGCCCTTCCCGAGTGGGTTCGAATTTTCCTCCTATCTTGCGGTGTGCGAGGATAGGTCTCTTGAGAACGAGAACTAAGTCACCAACTTTGAAGGTTCTTGGGCGGACCCGGTCTGTCATGGGCTTGAACCATCTCGGCTTGGTATAGTTCTAAGTTCTGCTTGCATCTGCAAGTCTTTTCCCTTCCGGGCTCTCCGATTCTTCTAGTCGTAATTTGGCATTCTCTTCCGTCGTGATTTTGTTTGCAAGCTGCAATCACGAGTGAAGGAAGTCTGGACCTCTAAAGGTAACATCTGCCTCGGACCCATACACCGGAGCGTAAGGTGTAGCTTGAGTGGGAGTCTCGAAGGTTGTACGGTAGGCCCATAAGGCTTCTAATAACTTCTCGTGCCAATTTCTCTTATTATCGTCCAAGGTTTTCTTTAAAATTTGAACGAGAGTTTTATTAAAAGCCTCGACCGGGCCGTTTTCTCTTGGGTAGTAAATTATTGAATATCGCCGGTCGATTCCGTGTCTCTCGACAAAATTGTTGATTTGTGTGCTTCGAATGCTGACCCATTATCCGAGATGATCCTGCGCGGCACTCCGAAATGGTAGACAACTTGGTTCTTGAAAAGCGTAGCACGTGGTGTGCTTTCACTTCTCTAAGTGGAGCCGCCTCTGCCCACTTGGAAAAGTAATCCGTAGCCGCAAGAATGAAGCGATGTCCTTTTGAAGATGGTGGTTCTATTGGACCCACTATATATGTGTCCCAACATTCAAATGGCCATGACGCAATTGTCGGATGTATCACATTTGGAGGTTGGTGTAGAACCACTCCGTGCACTTGGCACTGGTGACAGCTCTAGGTGATTTTCATGCAGTAGGTCATCATCGAGGGCCAGTAGTACCCTAGTCTTTTAATTTTCATTTTCATCTTTGGACCCGACTAGTGAGCGCCACAGAGTCCTGAATGCACCTCTTTAACAATTTCACGGGCCTCGGACCCGCTTAGGCATCTTAGCCACATTTGATCGAAAGACCTTACGTATAACGTGTTATTTATTAATGCGTAGGACGAGTTCTTTTCTTGATACGATGAGTTAACGACCTATCGTCCGGTAGTTTTCCTGTTTGCGGGTAGTCATGTAATGGTTGTCGCCTGATCTTACGTGTTTTCTATCACTTTGTTGCAAGCTGATTCTTCTTCTTTTTCGATTTGTGTATTGTGTCTATATCGAGTCGTGATAGGACTCGACGTCCGTGAGCTGACACTTCCATCGATTCATCTTGTAAGCGAGCAAATTCTTTTGCGAGGCGGGCTAACGCATCTGTCTAAAGCGTTTTCTTTTACGGGAATTTTGTAGATCGTCACATTCGGAACTTGTTCCAACGGTTTCATGGCATCTTGGAAGTATTGCTCGAGTCTTAGCTTTAAAATTACTGTATTGTCCGGCGATCCGTTGAATGATTACTGCACGAATCCCGTAGATATTGATGTTTGTTATCCCAATTTGAATAGTTAATTCTAGTCCTGCTATGAGGGCTTCGTATTACGCTTCATTGTTTGTACATGGTTCCGTTAAGTGGTAGGCATATCTTAACATCCCCGCTCCGGTGTTATAAAGATTAGTCCGATTCTGCCTTCCTGGGCACTATCACTTGCGATTCTTCGTCTTTGTGTGCTTGAAGATGCTCCGTCAAAATATAATTCCCAACGTTGATCATCGGGGTCTTCTAAGCTCATTATTTGCTCATACGGCAAGTCGTCATTGAGAGGAGATTCTGCCGACAAAGGGTGTCTTTGCGAGGAAGTCTGCTAGGACTTGTCCCTTTACGGCACGAAGAGGCACGAAAGTTATATCGAATTGCGATAATATCATTGACCACACGGCAAGTACGCGAAAGCGTCGGACGGGTCATCGAGTATTGCGATGGATTAAATTTCGAGATCGAGTTGACCTTATGAGAAAGCATGTAGTGCCCGAGCTTTTGAGGGGCGAAGATCGGGGCCAAACAATGCTTTTCGATTGTGGGATACTTTATTTCCGTTGGAAGTAAGCGACGGCTTAGGTAGTAAAGAGCATTTTCTTTACCCTCATCATTGACTCAGGCTAACGGGGCTCGAGAGAGTCGTCTAAGGCCGCGGTATAAAGTATCAACGGTCACACTGAGGCTGAGGCTGCTAAGACGGGAGGTGTCATTAAATATTGTTTAATGTCCTCGAAGGCCCTTCGGCATTTCTCTTCCCAAATAAATTTGGCGTCCTTTTTAACTAATGCCGAGAAAGGTGACACCTACACGACAAGTTCGAGATAAAGCATCGAAGATATGCCAACTTCCCTTGAAAAGATCGTAGTTGTTTTAAGGTCCTGGGAGGTGGCATTTCTAAGATAGCTTTAATCTTTTCCGGGTCGATTTCAATTCCACGAAGTCGGACAACGAATTCTAAGAACTTCCCGGACGTGACGCCGAAGGCGCATTTTAAGGGATTCATCTTAAGGTTAAATTGTCTTAATCGTTCGAAAACAATTCTCAAATCATACGAGTGGTTTTCCTTTACTTTGCTTTTGATGACCACATCATCCACGTAGCATTCGACTTGATTGTGGATGAGATCGTCAAAAATTCTTGTCATCGCTCTACGGTAGGTTGCTCCTGTGTTCTTCGGTCCGAATGGCATCACTCGTGTAGCAATATACTCCGATCGGCGTTCGAATCGCTGTAAGTTTTTCATCTTACGGAGCCATTTTTATACTGGTTGTATCACGAAGATCCATCCATGAATGAGAATATTTCATGTGTTGAAGCGATGTCGATCATTAATGCAGGATCGGTAGAGGAAATTCATCTTTTGGACATGCCTTGTTTAAATCTCCGAAATCCACACAAATTCGATCGACCATTCTTCTTCTGATTGGTACCACATTGGCTAACTAAGTCGGGTATTGTTCTTCACGAACAAATTTAGCATCTATTTGCTTTTTAACTTCGACTATGACTTGCTTGTTCGATTTCTAGATGCATTCTTCCGGAACCTTGTCGTACCGGAACGAAGTAGGATCCACTCCAAGCTTATGGACTGCAACCTCTGGAGCTAATCATGGCATCTCATCGTAGCTCCAAGCAAAACAATCTTTAAATTCCATTAATAACTTGATTATCTCTTCGGAGTCTTCTTTATTGAGTAAGGAGCTAACAAAGGTAGATCTAGGTTCTTCGCTAGTACCTAAGTTAACTTCCGTTAACTCATCTATTGTAGATTTGATCTCTTCTTCGAACTACGGTGGAGCATTTCCAATTTGTAAATCTTCGAGTTCTTCCGTAGCTTCCATACGGTTTTCATTAGACTCGCAAGTGACAACCATGCAAAATTCGGTATCGTCAGCTGATCCTATCGTGCCGAATCCGAGACCATGCTTTGAATTGGGTGGACGACCGGAGTTATTCCATAAATTTTCAAAATGTTGTGATCGACCTTTTGTCGATTGTCGAGGTAAGAAACCACGCCGAATTAAATTTTGAACACGGGGAGAGTACCACTCAAAAGGCAATTCCATTAATTCGATGAAGTAGCATCTTGAGTGTACATTGTTTTCGGTTTTGGAGGAAGGAGCACCACGGTAGAATTTGATGGGCTTTGCACCGCCGCTCCGTACCTCTTTGACCACCATACCCTCGATCTTATTAGAATGGATCGGGGTCAGGGTCATAGTATGTACATAGTGGTTAATCTTCTCGTACATCGATTTATATTCTTCGTTTCTTTCATCTTCGAGAGGGATTCGAATTGCGGCTTCTTCCGAGCTTATTGTCGCTGCTTCTTGTTTGATTTCTTTTTCTTCTTCGAACTATCTTCCCAATCAACATTGATGGGCTGGTTTCCTCCGTCCAATCGTCCTAACGTCTCGCCACGACCTCGTCCCCGGCCTCGACCTCGGATGCGAGTTGTGGAGAAACCTTCACCATCTCGCCGTAAGGGAGTGGTGAGTGACTGTTGGACTAGAACTTCAGGTTCTTCGTCGTCCCAAATTTCCTTTGCTTCAATTGTTATGGTATCTCTTGAGAAGATTGTTTTCTTCGGGGGTGCGTAATAAGCTGCATCTTCATGGATTCCAATTTCATGTACGGAGAATGGTTGTAAGTCACCTTTGATGCACTCGGTCCCCTCCATCGTAGTATTTGATGCAGCGATGTAGAGATGATGGTACCATCCGGTTTTCATGTATCCACGGTCGGCCCGAGTAGAGCATTGAACGACGTTTCGAATCAATTATGTGAAATTTCGCGGTTGTCTTTGCTAAGTCACCGGTCTTCATTAGCGGTGTTATTGAGCCGAGGGCTCTTTCTCCTTTACTGGTTGAATCCTCTTAATAACATTTTGTCCGCTTCGAGCTCGCGAGCATCAATTTCAAGTATGCTAGCGTTCGAAGATTCATTATATTGATTGATGCTCCTGGATCCACCGATACTGCGGAGAGTGTAAACTTCCCGATTATAGCCGAAATGTACAACGGTCGGTTGTGGTCTAGCATCCCAGTAGTAGGTCATTGACCAGTGAAGGTGACACCTCGTTGTTCCTTTAACGAGCAAACCTCATCTAAGGAATCTCCGAGTCATTTGAGCTAAGCAAATTTACGGATCAAGTAAGGCCTTGATCGGAGCTTCTCTCATCTCCTTTGATAAGATGAGAGCGTCGTAGATGCTCGAGTTTGGTCGGTAGTTTCCTAAGATGGGCTACCACGTTGTAGTCCACTTTATTTTCATGTGTCTCGATTTCTTCCCGAATGGGTATTTCTTCTGTCGGGGTTGGTTCTTCTGAACAACCACCGCTTTCCTTTGTCCTTTGGACCCATTCTCGGAGGTAGAACTCTTCCACTTCTTAAGTTGACTTCGTGATTTCATACGAATCTAGTATTGAGTTTGCGATGTCTCCTTCGAATCGGAATGACGGGTTCTTCCGGATTAGCTTCGGAGTCCGAAGGCTCTAACTCTATTGTATTTGGAGCTCCTCGAAACTCACAAATAGATTCGTTGCTTGTTGAACTCTCGTAGCCTCCTTGGTGGATGTCTTCTTTGTCATTGTGATCGTCGAGATTGTGTATGATTTGAGAATTGTCATTTGTATCGGAATCGACGTCGGATTAGGTTGATTGTCGCTAGTTACGTAATCGTTAGAAACGGTCAGAACGTAGCCAATGCCATAACCCTCATCATTATAAGATCCCACGGAGTGAGCGAGATAATCATACGAGTCGGACGTTCGAGGGATTTCTCCCCGAATCGGAAACAACTATCCTAAGATAAGCGGCCCCTAGACTAGCCTTAGGAGCCTCGGTCTTCTCTTCTTCATCAATTTTCTTCTTTTCTTCAATTGTCTCTTGTTGAGGTGGTTCTTCTATCGCAAGTGATAGTGCCGACTTGACAGGTTTCGAACTACGAATTGAGGCTCGCACCGAAGTGGTTTGGATGCGATCTAAAATCTTCTTCGAAGACTTTGTCCAAGCGGTAGTCCATCCATCGTCAGTCGCATAGGGATCTATCAGAACAATGAAATCCGTCGAGATAACATTGACGGATCCTCCTTTCTGGGGTTCCTTCATGTATTCCTTCGGGATTGTTATGTTCCCTTTTCGAAGATTGTCGTTGAGCTGACTTTTGAAGGTAATACAATCTTCATCTTGTGTCTAAGCATCCGGTGGTAAGGGCAAAAGTTGGGATCACCTTTCTTGTCGACTTCTTCGGTCTTTTAGGCTCGACGGTTGGAAATCCGGAGTCTTCATCGAATCTGCGGAACATTTTCGGCCTTGCCTCATTCTTGAACGGATACTCACCGCTCGAAGTTCCCTTAACGTACGTTATGGACGAGGCGGTTGTTCATCTTGTTGAGATGGCTGATAGCTGGGTCGGGGTTGTTGGTAGTACTGTTGAGGTTCTTCGCGGCCGTTCGACGGTATTTGTATCGGTCGCTTGCCCTTATCGGCTGCTTGCGACGATCCCGGACTTCTTTTCAAAAGTTTTCACGGGCTTCTGTTTGTTTGTTTGTCGATGAAACTTAATTGCTTTGCCTTCTCTTGCAAGCTTTCGGCCTTGCTTAACAACTTCTCGAAAGTCTTAATAGTAAATCCCTTGAGGAGAAGTGCTATCGGGCCATGAATGCTCTTAAGTAAAATGCCGACTCGCGTCTTTGTTCTTGTAGGCTTGTGGCTCACACTTCATGCTTAGATTCCTCCATCGAAGTATGTAGTCCACCAAAGTTTCGTTCGGCTTCGCTTCTCTACCACTAAATCACCTATAGTGATGTGGTGCTTGAGCTCCGACAAATCGCTTGATGAAGAGGTTCTCTAATTCGAAAATGTCTTCACCGAACCGTTCGGTAATTCCGCATACCAATCAAGGCGATCCACGACGAGTGGCCGACAAATTGTCGGAAGAGTAAAGCATCACTTCCGCCGGCATTGCAACAAGCGGCATGAAAATGTGCAACATCTTGCCGAGGGTTTCCGGTTCCATCAAAGGTCTTGAACGAGAGGTGGTACAAAGCCTTTCGGATATTGGACGGCGTCGAATTCTTCGGGGTAAGGTCTACCCGTCCGAATGGATGTCCCGCTCTTTGATTGTGCCAAGGCTTCTCGCATTTCTTTGTTCCACCATGCTCTTGATATCCTTCTCCGGAATCATGTTACGGGTAGAATCTTTCTTTGGTCGATCGTCTCCGATTAACGGATGTAATCTCTTTTCCTCCGTCACGTAATATGAATAACTTCGGAGGCATTTCTCTTGGGGGTTGAGCTCGACTGCGAAGAGTGGCTAGGGCTCGCAGCCATCTCTTCCATCCTTTTTGCCGATTGAGAGATTGTATCGTCTTTTTCTTGAATTTGTGCTCTTAATGCTTCCGGTTCATCTCTTCCGCAGCTGCCGGAGCGCCTTGCAAAGCTGACGATGCTCGTGTTTCAACCATGTTAATTTCTGCATATTCATCATCCATGAACTCTGACGAGTCGACTTCATCTCCGAACTTTTCTTCTCTTTCTCTTGCTAATCGTTGAATGTCGGTTCTTAGCTTTTCCATAGCGTCTTCCAATGGTCTTTTTCGTGCGGTTTCGCGAGTTATCATGCGATGAGTTGTCGGGTTTCCTTTTGGGAGTCCCTTCATTGCGGTGGCGCTTTCTTCGGACTCGAGTCTCTCGACGAGACTTTCCTTCTCGAGTCGTTGTTTCGATCTTAATTGGCCGGTAGTGGGACGCCATACCATCCTTCTAGCGGCGGAAGACCTAGGACCGGATGGTCCGTCGAGCTGAATGCTTTGGAAGGTGATATCCTCCCGATACGTAAGCTCTGAAACAACAACATGTGGACTAGCCTTCATCTTCTTATTCGGCTCTTCGCGGCGATAGCGGAGTTCTACTCGTGGCCCAAGACGGGATTTGGCCGGCACCGCGTCCTATCCTTCTTAAAATCTCCGATACAGGGCATTTCTCTTTCTTTGCTAACTTCTCAATCACAGTCTGTAGTCGGGCAAATGGTGTAATCCTAGCCCTTTTCTTTCTACTGTCGCTATAGTATGCAGGTCGAGGTAATGTAGAAGCAATCCTGCGGACATTTTCCTCGTCAGCTGCGGCGGAAAGGGGATGGAATCTACTTCCTTCCAAAGGGGTGTATATTCGGGCAAAGGTATGTATTCGGGTAGTGGTGTGTACTCGGGGATTTCTTCTAAGAAAGCGACTTCGGCGGCTACGGCCTTCACGGCAATCTTCCTACCTGTTTCTTCTGCGAGTCCGTGTTAGGGGTGGAACCCTTGAGTCTGGACCCAATTTCAAAAACGAAGGTCTTGCACGGAAATGCTGTACCCTCCGCGGTAACATGCTCGTTACAAATTTGAACTTCCTTCCCCTGTCGGTTTGGCGGAAGCCGGGGTAGGTGCGGAGACGACTAGACCGGTGGGGGTAGAGATAACGGTCCTCCTTTGGACGGTAGTATTCCTCTCAGTTGGAACCCTTTGCGGGGAGGAAACTCTTGAGTTGACTTAAGGTTGAACTCGATCGAAGGTCTCTCGGTTTCGGATACTTTGTTTGTCGGCGCGAAAAGGGTAACGTCGGTGATCTTGACATTTGTGTTCTCGAATCCTTGTCCAAACCGGATGATCCCATTGTCGGGCGAGCTCATCCTTGTAAACGGCGAAGTCCGATCCATTGGTGAAGGAGAAAATCGGCTTTGGGGCTTCCATTTCGCGAGGGTAGATTCGATTGTCAGTCCCAAGTTATGCTTCTTCTCATCAGGACCAAAAGAAAGGAATCGAAAAGAGTCTGAACACATTCTTGTTCATGTGTTTATAAGAAGGAGTTATTTGTTAAAAGAGTCATTCATTAGAGGGTTTGTTTATTAGGAAAGGAATGTTCAAAGGTGTAGAGAAGGTAAAGAATTTGATTCAGAGTTGGAAAGGAAAAGAAAGTCTTATGCAAGACTTCTCGACTCGAAGGATCACTCCTAAACTAACACCTATTGGGGGTCCACCCCACCTCGAAATGAGGTAAAAGGATCTCGGAACCTCTCGTTTAGGGGTGTCTAAACGAGTGGCTCCTAAATCCGAGAGAATGTTGGCTATACTCGTTCGAGGTAGAAATGAACATAGTATTCCAACGGAAAGAATGGTAGTTTGATCCATTAGGGACATGGATACACTACCGATTTTTGAAAACGAAGCTATACGATTAAAAATGGAGAGAGGAATTTTCCCCAGCGGAGTCACCAGAAGTTGTCGGCATATTTTTAGGTTGAGTGTTTAATTTTGAAAAGGGGGTCGCCCACAGAAATTGTCGGCGAATTTTAATTTAATTTAAATAAATAATTTGAAAAGTAGTATTTGATTTTTTGAAAATAATTTTAAATTTGAAAATTTTAAGATATGAAATCAAACTGATCTCACATCTCGAATAGTTTATATAAACGAGCACCGCACCACAAACTTGTGTATCTATCCCGAAGAATAGACACACTGCTTGATAATGAGGCTCGATTAAATAAACTAGAAAGGTTGTGACATCCGTTTGGTCTGCGATACCATTTTATTTGCCGACAAGTTCCCCTGCTTAATATGAAAACATTAAACAGGGTTTATATTACCTGGGTTCTTAAAATTCCCTATAAGGGCAAGCCCCTATAGTTAATTACATCTTAAGTGACGGGAATCACCTAAGAAAACTCTCGATAATAATCGGTAGTTACGCTCTCAAGAATTTCAAAGTTTAAGTTTTCAAAGGATTGAATTTTGGAATTTCAATAGGGAATGGATCAAATTTGGAACATTTTATTTTGGGAATTCAAAGGAAGAAAGGTAGGAGAAATCACGGATTCGAAGCGAACTTCGGTAATTTCCGACTATCCTATTTGTTTGGCTTGAATTTAGGAAAGTCCTAATGTTTATTTAATGTTTCGATCTTGCCAATTTTAATTAGTTAGGACTTATATTCGTATGATAAAATCATACAAATAGCCTCGAAGATGTGAGGGTTTATGTCGTATCGGACGACTACCTCGGAGTCCTAAGACCGGTTAGGGCTTAATTTACATGATATGATCATGCAAATGCCTAACGAAGAGTTGAGGATTTATGTTGCACTAGGCAAGCTACCTCGAAGTCCTATGGCTTGGTTATTTAATTCTAAGAAAGTTTTCTTGAAGTAGACTCGAGTTTCTTGATGCGATAAAATAAATTGCAATAAAATAAAAGCGTACACTGGAGGGTCTTCCCGTCATCCCAAGCTGCACTTAAACACAATTTAGAATATTTAAGCATTTAAAGCAAGTTCCTAGGTACAGCTAAGGGAAGGGTTATGGTTTTCTACCGAGTTCCTAATCCTATAGCTAGTCATCTCCTATGACGTCTAGGTTCTTGTATTTTGGTTTGAGGACGATTTTCTTCATCAAAGAACAATTAAGTTCAATTGTTCTTATAAACATCCTATCATATCGAGGAAGTGCTTAAGACGAATCTTAAACATCTTTTCAATATTTACTAGGATTATTTTAAGTCCAAGAGAATTTAATTATACAAACGAATTAATCGTCCAGGGAGTTCGAGTTTTGTTGTTATCTTACTCGGTGAACTAGGACATTTGAATATCCTATGAGTGAAGTAACACTTCACTTAACGTTCAGTTTAGGAGTTATGACAACAAAAGCTTTCGAGGCAAATTGATGTTCAAATGGTTTATGATTTAATTTAATTTCGGTTAATGGATTTAAGTTTGGAATAGTGTTCAAGTTGTTTTAGATTTATTTTTGAATTCTTTATGTCTTAGGTGATGTTATTTTTAATTCAATTTAATTTAACTTTAATTTAATTTAATTTGGTTTAGTTTTAATTTTAATTTAATTTATTTAATTTAATCTAATTTTATTTTAACTTGATTTTATTATTTTTTAATTTAATTTAATTTAATTTAATTTAATTTAATTTGATTTAATATGATTTAATTTAATTTAATTTAATTTAATTTAATTTAATTTAATATGATTTAATTTAACTTAATTTAATTTCATTTCATTTAATTTAATTTAATTTGATTTAATTTGATTTAATTTAATATGTTTTAATTTATTTTTATTTAATTTAGTTTAATTTAATTTAAATTTAAATTTAATTTTATTTTTAATTTTAATTTAATATTTTATTTTTTTTATGTTTTAAAGATAATTTAATTTTAATTGTTAAAGCATTAATTTAATTGAAATTTTAAAAGGATTTAATTTAAATGTTTTAATTTTAATTTAATTTAATGATTAAGCATTTCAAGTTTTGAATTTGGATTATCATTTTAATTAGGAATCGAATATTATTGAGGTGATTAATTTAGGGATTCTTAGATTAAAGAATAAATTTCTTCCTAATAATATCCCTATTTTAATAATTCCAATTTTTCATTATTCTTCCAAATTTAATTAATTATTTAATTAAGGTTTATTTTGATTACCTTCAAATTATTTGGTAGGTTTCTACCCTTTAATTACCTAAGTTTCAAACATCCAAAATTAATTTAGTATCAAACATTTTACCCACCCTTTTAATTAAACCTAAAATTTTTAATTATAGGTTAAAATTTTAATCACTATTTTGCCCTTTAAACTTACTAATTTCATAACTCACTAAATTGAGCTTAAATGAATTTGAAATTTTTATGTGGCTTCACTCATATGTCAATCAAGACATTAGAGGGGAAAATGTGATTTTTCTGTATTTAATTTATTTATATAATTATTTTTGGTGGAAAATAAGGATTTTCAAGGAAAATTCAACAACATAACCAAGGGAAATTTTCTGTCCTTAAGAAAATTATGGGACATTCCTAATGACCAGAGGACCACTTGGACCAATTTTGGTGATTTTTTGAATTATATTATTTTTATTATAATTATTTTGAGTTTTGGAGTATTAATTAATTTAAAAATAAAATAAAGATTGAAAAATGAATTTTATATTTTTCAAAAATCTCTCTGATATCAAGGAAACAAGAGGACCACTTTTTATAATTTTTTGATTTTTTCTTGATTTATAAGAATTATTTTAGTGGAAATGCTAGAAAATACATTTTTTTAATTTTAAAATTACCTTAGGGCTCTAAAATTTAATATCTCATCATAGAGACCTAAGAAAAAATATGGGATTTGTTCCTAAATGATTAAAAATTCAAAATGTGACATTTTGGTGAATTTTATTATTTTTGTGATTTTTATTATTTTTTAATTATTAAAAATATTAAAATAATGCAAAAAAATCAACTTTTTTAGAAAATTGCAATTTTAATTTTCTTAAATTCCCCTGTTATCAGAGAGGCTCCAAAACCAATTTGGTGAATTTTTGAAAAGTATTTTGAAAGTTATGAATTTTTAAAGTTTAAGTTGGCTAAATGGCTTAATCAACCCATTTGGTAGGGCTAACCAAGTCCAATTGACTTCAAACTTTTATGGTGGGTTCCTCTGATCCTAAAGGTCAGTGGAGAATTGATTTCAAGTCAATTTGATGTATGATTAGCTCTAATTAATTAAAGCTCCATTTTGGGTGTTTAAGCCAATCAGGGTTATTCCAAGTGGATTAATTCAAAACCTATTTTTCCTAGAGTTCTCTGGTCACAAGAAACATTACCAAATTTTCCTAGGATTTATTTCACAACATGCTAATTATTGGAATTAAAATACTCAGAATAGTGACCTATAATTGAAAAATCAATAACTCTTCATAGAGATGGCCTCTGACTTTGGAAAATTCAGGGAATGTTCCCAAAATCAGAGGCTTCAAAAGCCCTATGGTCTCATGCCATGGTGAATTGTATACATGCATGGAGAATTGAAATAGTGCAGAGAGTAAATAAATTATTAAAAATCAAATACTCAATGAAACTAAATGATTTCTTTTCCACATTATTCTCCTCTCGTTCACCGAGCGAGAGGGTATTTTTATTTTATTTTTCTGATTTTTCTACTCAAAGTTATGTATTTTTGAAGTTTAGGGAATTAAATAAATAAGAAAATGCCTATTTTCCTACTTATCCAGTGCGGCGCCCTGTCATCCTCGGCATCTCCGAACGACCACGCGGCGCGCTCCCATTCGACGCCGCCACTTGAGTCAGCAGCCCGGGTCCCGCCTTCCGCGTATCATCCGCTGATCCGACCTGATCTGAGCCGTCCATCCGCGCGTGTATTGAATGAACGGCATCCGTTCATCGTCCCCAAGCCTCCTAGCCCGAGAACCGTCCATCTTCTAGGCTTAAGATCTCGTTCGATACTTGACCAAATTAAACGTTCTTATGCTCTATGGATTCGTCTCGAGAAGACGAACACATCCATATGGTTTATGTGGCATGAAATTGACTCAATAAAAATGGAGAATGTTCAGAAGCTCGGGAAGAAGAGTAAGACCATACCTTTGCTCAGAGAAGTGTGACTTCGATCTGAGGGTTTTGTCACCTTCGATTAGGTCCAAGCAAGCTCCGGATGAAGTCTCCTGGCACAGTGAATTGTCCAGGTATGACTTTGACCAAGCCCGATTTCAACCTTTGGAGTACGGAACGGATGGGTGGCACGGAGAGGGGGCTTTCACTGAGGAACTTCTCCTCTTGACCTTGTGCAGGTGTAGGTGAGTTTAATTTGACTTTGGTGAAGGATTTGGGAATGTCCTATTCTGGCCTGAGAATTGAGCTCCAAAATTGAGCTCAATTAGTGGGGATTAGGGCAAATTGACGAGTGGGGATCGAGTGCTCTAGGTGTGGGGAGAGTGCGGAGTGATTTTGGCGAGTTTCCTTAAGGTTCGTTCGGCACCTCTCATGGCGAGAGGAGGTGGTGTTTAAATAGGCATGGGCTGGAGGGCTTCGCGGGGGGTTTAAGGCTTGGGATCGAGCTGCTTAGGTCGAGGAAGAACGACCATGGTGGCCATTGGGCATGGGGCGACTCGACGAGGTGGAATTCCAAAGTTTGGCTCCTCCCCATGTGTCGGCCATGGCGTTTCCGGCGGCACAGTGCACGGCCGGCCGGGCATTGGTCACCATCTTGTTCGGGTGGGTCGGGGCTGGGGTTTAGTGCAATCAATTGGCCATGGACATGTGTAAAGGGCTTGGATTAAAATGGAATGGATATAAGGTCACTTTGGGTTCAAATGGGTCAACCCACCATTTTGGGCTTGGTTCACCCTTCAAGGTGGCTTTGGGTGTTGTGGGGAGTCGAAGGAATCGATTTGGTTCGGCATGGAGAAGTCCTTATCCAAATATATTTGGATTAAATTTGGGTTAAGGTGAAACATGCTTAAGGTTAATGACTTTTAGGAGGTGCTTAAAGGACCTCCTCCTTTTGCCATTTAAGGAGGGTTGACAACTTAGAGATCCTCATGGCTTGCCAATGGCTTGCATGTGGCTTCATGGCTCCATGTGGCTTGGGAAAAGATTGGGTCAATTTCATAAAAAAGGATTTTGTGGATTTTTGCATTTTGATGGAAATTGTTATGGGGCTTTACTTGGAATTGTTTAATTGATAAATTAGGACTTTAGGAATGATTTTAAATTGAATGTGTGATGAAGGAAAGTGTCATGTGGGCTTTAGATTGATTTGGGCTTTTGAATTTGATGGAAGTGGGCTTTTAGGAAGGTTTAAGGGAGTGGGCCTTTAGGTTTAAGAATGAATTAATGGATGGGAATTTTGTAGAAGTTTGGGCCAAATAATATTTGGGTTTGGTTTAGGGATATTTCATGAGTGGTTTGAAACAAACTTGAGGTGGTTTGGGTTTGATTTGGGTTGGATTTGGGTCTCTTTGGTAAATGGGCCAATGTAGGTCAAATTGGGCTAACTTGGGCCAATGTTGGGCTAGAGTTGAAATTGATGTAAAATTAATGTTGGGAAACATTTATGGGAATGTTTCAAAGAGGTTTTGGCTTTGGTTGGGTTTTGATTTTGGGGTTTGAGCTTATTTGGGTTAGGTTTGGGTTTAGGTCGAAATTGGGTCTTTTAGCTTTGGGTTGAATTTGAGTGGGGTTTGGGTCTAAATTTTGGGCAAATCATGTTAGTGTTTTGTTTTTGGGGATGTTAGGGAAGGTTTAGAAAAGATTTGGGGTTAATTGGAGTTGAATTGGGTGAGTTTGAGCTAAGTTTGGGTCATGGGTCCAAATTGGGCTTTAAGGTCGAAAGTGAAATTGGATTCAAATGTCAATCAAATTGGGCTTGGATTTGGTCTAGATTGGTGTTGGGGATGTTTAATTGAAGTTTAGAATTGAATTGGACCAGAATTTGGGTCAATTTGGTAGGTTTGGTTTGACATTGGGTTCACTTTGGGTTAAAATGGGTCAAATTGGGGATTTTGACAAAAGTAGGGTAAATTGACAAAATTGGCCCATGGTGTAGTTGAACAAAATGAAATTGGAAATATTTGAGATTTTCTGGAATTTTCTAGGAATTTTCTGAATTTTTGGATTTTTTGGCTAAGAGGGGCATTTTGGGTATTTGGAGGGTATTGGGAGGTATTTTTGGAATTTTTGGTATTTTTGGCTATGAATGATCAATTTGAGTAATGTGGGAATGTTTGGGATTGGTTTTGAGGAATTTTGGGTGATTTGGAGATTTTGAAAATTTTGGGTAATTTCAAGGGCTTTGGGTAGGTTAGGCGGGTGTAGGGTCCCCGGGGTCAAAAATTAAAAATTTGGAAAATTGAAGATTGGGTAAATGTAAGTGGAATGAAATCATTTTGGTTGAGCCATGAAGCCATGTTAAGCTTATATGAGCCATGAGAGGACTCATTTGAGGCATTCACTATGTTGTTCCTAACCCTCTTAGCCGAGGGCTTAGGGGTTAAAGACCATCCATGTGAATCACCCGCATGAGTCGGAAGGTCAAATTGGGTATGGGTGTGGTTTTAGGAGGTGTGTGTGAAAATGTAGTGTATAGGTGTAGTGTGTGTGTAAGTCAGCCCCTTCACTGGACCGAGGCCACCTGGGGTAGTCCCAAGGCCAAAGAGTCCTATAGGAACTCGTCCTTTAAACTTCCACATTTGATTTCAACCCTCTAGGTGATTAGGGGTCTACAATCAAGTTTGTGGGGTTTGCAGGGAGTTAAGAAGTGGTTTGAATTTCTAAGTGGTGGGTCCTAATTCTAATCCTCTAGGACAGTCAAAGGAAAAGCCTAAGGCTAGATCCTAAGTACTAAAGAGAAGAAGAGAAGACCTCATCAAAAATGAGGTCAACAGGCTTTTCACAAAATTTTTCTTCAATAGCACATGGTATAGTGAAACTTCCAGGATCTTTAAGTTTCTGAGGTAGTTTCTTTTGAATTATTGCACTACATTCTTCACTTAATGCAACAGTTTCATAAGCTTCAAATTTCCTTTTCTTACTTAAAATATCTTTCATAAATTTTGCATAACTTGGCATTTGTTCTAAAGCTTCAGCAAAAGGAATGTTGATGGTAAGTTTCTTAAAAATCTCAAAGAACTTAGAAAATTGATTGTTAAGCTTCTGTTGTTTTAGTCTTTGAGAAAAAGGTGGTGGTAGTCTTTTAACTTCCACTTCAATAGAAATTACAGTTTGATCTTTACTTGGAGAAAGTGTTTGTTTAGGTTTTTCAATCTCTTTAACCTCTCTCTCTTTTTCAATTTCATTCTGAATTTTCTCTTTTAATTCCATTCCACTTCTAAGTTGTACAGCTTTTGCTTGTTCATGGTCTTTTCTAATTTCTTTCGGATTAATTTCGACGTTGTTAGGCAGTGTTCCTTGAGATCTATAATTAATTAAATTAGCAATTTGTCCCATCTGATTCTCAATATTTCGAATAGCTGTGTTTTGACTTTGTAACTGATTACCTAGTTGCAAGATCAATTCTTCTAAAGATAACTTTTTCTGCTGATTGTTAAAACCAGGAGGATAGGTTGGTCTAAAGTTTGCATTTCCTTGATTGTTTCAATTTCCAGTTGAATTAACTTGATTATTACTCCATTGTTGATGTCCGTTATTCCAATTAAAATTAGGGTGATTTTTCCAACCTGGATTATAATTATTTGAATAAGGGTTATCAGTTTTACTAGAAATAGCTTGCAATATCTCCATTGTTTGAGAATCATCAATATTTGCAGAATTATCATTACTTACATGCGACACGTTAATAACAAAATTATCCAATTTCTTAGATATCGCAGCCACTTATGAAGCTAAAATAGAAAAAGCTTCATTATCTTGTATATTTGCCCCTTTTTTTGGATTAACCCTTTCAGAAAGCCATTGAAAATTATTGTTAGCCATTTCTTCAATTAAGGTATAAGCTTCATCAAATGTCTTAGCCATTAAAGAACCACTAGCATCATCATCTATAATAGATCTAAGTGATCCAATAAGTCTGTTATAAAATATTTGAATAATTAACCAATCTGGTAAAGCATGATGAGGACATTTTGTTAATAGTTTTTTAAATCTTTCCCATGCTTTATAAATTGTCTCTCCATCAAATTGCATAAATGAAGTAATATCATTTCTTAATTTAGTAGTTTTAGAAGGAGGAAAATATTTAGCAAGGAATTTTTGTGTCATATCTGCCCAAGTTTTAATAGAACCAGTTGCTAATGAGTTAAGCCACATCTTTGCTTTATCTTTTAAGGAAAAAGGAAAGAGTCTAAGCCTAATAGCATCATCGAAAATATTATTATATTTAAAGGTAGCACAAAGTTCTAAGAAACTAGCAAGGTGTAAGTTTGGATCCTCATTTGGTGTTCCTCCAAATTGATTATTTTGAACCATTTGAATAATAGAAGGTTTAAGCTTAAAAAAATTAGCATCTACAGTAGGCTTTTGAATACTAATATCAGGTTCATCAGCTCTAGGGTTTGCATAATCCCTTAATGGTTTATAAACATTTTGTTCTTTAATTCTATTAGATTTTGATTATTGGTATGTAAATTAGCCATTTCCTGATATTTTTGAATTTGTTTTTCTTTTCTAATTCTTTTAACAGTCTTTTCTAATTCAGAATTAAAAGGTAATAATCTTTCAGATCTAGAACTACGCATAAAAAATTAAATAAAAGGATTTGAAAATAAAATAAAATATTTTTGTTTTTGTATATATATATATATATATATATTAAAGAAACAAAAGTGCATATAAAACATTTTTAATTTGAGAAATCTAAAAATTGTCTTTAACTTCCTTCCTTCATTTCTTTTTTTTTTCCTTCCCCGGCAACGGTGCCAAAAACTTGAACCGCGACTTTCTGTATATGCAAGAATTTATGAACTTTTTATATTTATAATAATTTTGTAAAGTCACAATTTCAAACGCAAGTATACGTATCGTTTCAAGTAATATATGGCTCTATTGGAGTCCGGGTTATTGATCCCACAGGGAAGATTAAGGAAAGATTAATTGAAGAAATTAATAAATTTTTAAATTAAAAGTAATTATAATTTTTATTACTTTTCAAAAATCAGATTTTAGGTTTAATGAAATTTATACTAAATGTAAGTAAAGCAGCAATAAAGTAAAGGTTAATGCAAGTATAAATAAAACAACTTTCTACTTTTCAACTAATCCAAGATTTTTCAGAATAATTATCATTCGTGAAGAACTTGAGATTATGGTATTGTGCCAAATAGAAGCATTCCTATTTTTTACCTTCGCTCGATAGTATAAAGAACATTGGCTAATCTATATATTGGTTCAGGATATATTATTAGTAGAATGGGTTAATATTGACTCACACTTCTAGATGTCCAAGGGTGGCTATAGTCGGCCTTACTAGTGACCCGTTCCCTTTCTATAAACCAAATTATTAGAATTTAGTCTGTCAATCTAAAAACTAATCAAGTCTACGCCCAATAAATAATATCTCCCTATTTATTTGCACTTCACCTTGAATAACCATCTCAAGACCTTCGATAACCCAAGGATTCATGTGATATCTACTAGTTAAGAACTCATCTCCGGATAGGTCTCAGAATTCTTCAACAGGTTTTAACAATTTAAATGACCAGTTTAAAAAGTAAATTAAGATCAGGTATGAATATCATTGCAATAATTTTAAAAATTTAAGTTAAGTTCTCTGACGAAATCAAAATATCTTATTATCTTTTCATAGTTGAAAGGAGAAAGAAATGTAACTACTCAGGACACATTGAATTCACACAACAAAACATATTTATAAAACTTTGAACTAAGTTACAAATACTTATCTAGAATGTTCATTCAAGTGATTCTTTGACTCCTAATGACTCCAATACAAAGCATAAGACTTCAACAGCACCAGCACTTACAAACTCTCACTTACTACTCAAGGAATTGAGTAGTGACACTCAAAATAACTAAAATAAACTCACTAAATACTTAAGAAGAAAATATGGTGGCTCTCTAAAGCTATCTCCGGATGCTGGAGTTCTAGGGGGGCACCGTTCTCTGTAGAAATGTCTCCTATTTATAGATCTTCGAAAATGGCCAAGGGTTGTTTAAGACACCTCTTCAAAATTCATCCAAATTCAATGAATCTTCTAGAAATTAACTGTGGCGTCTAGGAGCCGGGATCTGGCGCCTAGGCACTGGAGTCCGTGACCAAGTCTTCGCACCTCTTCACATTGGATCGCACCTCTTCGCGATTAAAACTGTTTTTTTGTGTCCAGATGCATTGTATCACATGTCCTATGTATTAGGAGTAACTTCCAGTCTTCTAGAAGGTCTGACAACCACTTAACAACGTCAAAATGACTGCCCAAAGTTGTCAAAAATCTTATCTGCTTTAGTATATAACTGGCGCTTAGGCGTCGGATTCTAGAGCCTAGGCGCCAGACCTATAATTTTGGCAACTTTGCTTTTTCGCTCTATTGTTGCTCCTTTTTACTCCTTTTTCCTTCTTGAACTCTTTTTTCATCACCTATATCCAAAAACACCAAAAATACCTTTCATTAAAGCATAATATCCTTAAAAACTGAATCATAAATAAAGCATAAAAATAGTTACTTTTTAAGTGGATCAGTATCGAATGATGTGGACACTTTCTTAGGAGATCTTTAAATCATTCCCGTGCTTCATAAATAGATTCACATTTAAACTGACAAAAGATGTAATATCATTTCTAAGATTCACAGTCTTTGATTGTGGAAATTATTTAGCAAGGAAATTCTGTGCTAAATCACTCCAAGTTCTGATAGATCCAGGTGCTAACGAATTTAACCATATCTTAGCCTTATCCCTCAGTGAGAAAGGAAAAAGTCTAATTCTAATAGCATCATCTGAAATACCATCATATTTAAAAGTAGCACACAATCCTAGAAAATTGACAAAATGTAAATTAGGATCTTCAGTTGGTGCTCCCCCAAACTGATTATTAGATACTATTTGGATAATAGCAGGTTTAAGTTCAAATGAATTAGCAACTACAGCAGGGTGTTGAATACTACCATGAAGTTCATCCACTATAAGGTTAGCATAATCTCTTAAAGGTCTAAATTCTTGATGGATGTTAACATTTTGATTTTCTTGATTTGCCATTTCTTGAATATTTTTATCTTTTTCAGTATTTTTATTTTTTTTAATTTTTCTGATAGTTTTTTTTTTTAATTTTTCTGATATATTTTTTTTAATTTTAGAATTGTAAGGCACAAGTCCTTCAGAACCTGAACTACACATACACAATAAAATAAAATAAAATAAAATATACAAACAAAAGTAAGGAAAAAGTAAAAATTTTGATTTTTTCATAATTTTCTATAAATGAAATTTTAATTAATTTCCTCGGCAACGGCGCCAAAAACTTGATCCCCGAATATTTATGCTTACATTTTTCACTTTATATTTCTTTTCAATGATAATATCTCTTCCTTTGCAACAACACCAAAAACTTTACTATGAAGCAAATAAGAAATATATTTTAATTATTTTATAGTATAGGATTCTACGCAAGTATATGCATCGTTTATCAAATAATGTAGGACTTTCTGATTAAGCCTCGAGATATCTAAGCCCACAGGGAAATATCTAAAATTTTAAAGAAATAAGAAAAATAACTTTTTACTTTTCAAAATGATTTTGTAAAGTATGTTTTAAAATTGAAAGTTTGAAAATTATTTTTTAAATTTTCTTTTAAGAAAAAGTAAACAAGCAATTAAAACTAACAAGACTCTAAAAACGATATGAAAGCAATGAGAATAAAATATCTTTTTCCTCTTTCAAGAATCAGTAATAATTATGGAATTTCATTGTGGAAGTATCAAAATGTGTTGTGCCAAATAGGAGCAATTGTATTCTTTACCCTTACTTGGTTCTATAAAGAACATTGGTTAATTTGAAGCTTTAAAATTTTGTAGATGGGTTAGGCAGGGAAGATACTAGCTCTCACTCTAGAGTTCCCTCTTTTCCCTCCATCTGGCAGCTAACATCTTATAACAAAATTTTTCACCTTAAAAAAAATTAGGGGGCTTTAGCTTGTCACTCTAAAGTCCTCTAATTTTACTCCACAATAAAAGCATATCTCCCTATTTATTTGCACTCAAATTTGTGGATTACAATTCTCACCCATATAAATGCATTTAATTCACTCCAATTGTTGATTAAGACAATACCACATTGGTTCTTACATGATCTCACAACAAATTTTAACATCTTAATTGGCCAAATCAAGAAGTATATGAAGTGCAAGGTAGTTGAATCATCACAACTTCTTCCAACATTGAATATCTATAATTCACACAACTTCCTTCCATAATTTAATTACTTCTTCATTTAAAAGGAAAAAGATAAATAATACTACTCAGAACTCATGGAGAAAATACAAACACAACTTGATTCGAAAGAAGAAAACATAGTGAAAACACACCATGTCTTACTTAAAAACCAAATGTAAAAACAAAGATAAACACTTACCTGAAAATCCTCTCTACAAGACTCTGAAAGTTCCTTTGAATCTTTTGCTTTCCACTAGATTACTCATTAGAGGTTTGCACCAAACTCTAAGGATTGACTCTCTTAAATTCTAATACAAACTACGATAAAGTAAACTAGAAGAGTAAAGAAAATTTGGCGAGAAGAAGACTCTCTTCCTTCCTCTTTCCCTGGAAACAACCTCAAGCTTTTCTCGAACTTCTTCTGCCAAAATTTTTCTTTAAAACTCTTCTTTTGGGTGTGGCGCCCCGTTCTGATCATTAAGTCTTTATTTTTAATAATTCTCCAAAAGGTGCTTTGGTATCTTTTTAAATTATGTCCAAATTCAACGAATTCACCAAGAGATGCACCATCCATTTAAATTTTAAATAAATTTTGGCGCTGATGGGAAGTTAATGAAGTTTAAACCAAAGGATGCTTCAAAAACCTCTTCAAATTTGTGCCAGAAATTAAATAAAATTTGTCACGTTAACTGTGGCGCCTATGCGCCAGCCATTCTGTGCATAGGTGTCAGATGCCAAACTTTCACACCTTCCAATTTTTGCTCCAAATTTGATCCTTTTTTGCTCCTTTCATTAAATTTACTCATTTTCATCATACCTTACAAAATTGACCATTTTGACCAAGTTTGACAAATTTGACCAAAGCTGACCAGTTTAACCAAATCGGAGCAATTAAGTGTTTAAGTGGATAAAATGGTCCAGTTGTTTTCTGGGTTGACCAAATGGTTCAATTTGACAAAGTTTGACCAAAGATAACAATTTTGACCTGGGTTGACTAATTTGAACAAACTTGACCAGTTTGACCAAATTTGACCAGTTTGGTCAATTGGATGTCTGTAATGACCAAATAGTTTTGTAGTAACTATTAAGTCATTTTAACCAAAGTTTGACTAGTTAGGTCAAGGGTTGATCTGGTAATCAATCTGGTGGTCATTGGGTCCAAAATTAATCATTTTGACAAAGTTTGACTAATTTGATGAAAGTTGACCAGTTTGACCAAATTTAACCAATTTAGTGTTTAGGATAACCAAATGGTCCATTTTGATCAATTTGGCATCTAGTTGACCAAATGGTTCAATTTGACCTTGTTTGACCAAAGTTGACCATCTTAACCAGGGTTGACCATTTTGACCAATATTGACCAATTTGACCCAATTTGACCAAATTTGACCAATTGGAATAATTGGATATATGTATTGGCCAAATGGTTATTGTGATAACTATTAGGTAATTTTAACCAAAGTTTGACCTATTAGGTCAAGGGTTAATCTGGTGGTCAATGAGGTCGTCATTAGGTCAAGAATTGACCATTTTCTCTAGGTTTGACTAATTTGTCCAATGTTGACCAGTTTGATCAAATTTTATAAATTTAGTGTTTAGGTTGACCAAATGGTCATTTTGACCAATTTGGTGTTCGGGTTGAAAAATGGTTCAATTTGACCAAGTTTGACCAAACATGACCTTTTTTACCAGGGTTGACTAATTTGACCAAAGTTGACCAGTTTGACCATATTTAACTAATTGGGTCAATTAAATGTCTGTACTGACCAAATGATTCTTATGGTAACTATTAGTTCATTTTAACCAAAGTTTGACCAGTTTGGTCAAGGGTTGACCTGGTGATTAATGTGGTGGTTATTGGCCCAAAATTGACTATTTTGGCCAAATTTAACTAATTTGACCAAAGTAAAAAAATTTTGCCAAATTTGACCAATATAGTGTTTTGGTTGACCAAATGGTCCAATTTGACCAATTTGTGGTCTGGGTTTACTAAATGGTTCTTTGACCAAGTTTGACCAAAGTTGATTATTTTGACAAGGGTTGACCAATTTGCCCGAAGTCGACTAGTTTGCCACATTTGACCAATTGGGTAAATTGAATGTCTACTTTAATCAAGTGGTTATTGTTGTAACTATTAGGTAAATTTAACTAAAGTTTGACCAGTTAATTTAAGGGTTGACTTGGTGGTCAATGTGGTAGTCATTGGGTCCAAAATTGACTATTTTGATCAACTTTGACAAACCAATTTTGACCAATTTAGTGTTTTAGTTGACCAAATGATGCATTTTGACCAATTTGGTGTATGGGTTGACCAAATTGTTTAATTTGACTAAGTTTGAAAAATGTTCATCATTTTGACCAGGGTTGACCATTTTGACCAAAGTTAATCAGTTGGATGTTTGTA